>CP139508.1:129224356-129532842 GCA_021014915.2 Artemisia tridentata subsp. tridentata
ACGAATACTCTAACAGTATTAAGGGTTACAAAACCTTAAAGCTATAAGAATTATACAACTTTGTGTACATCATACTCTATACCCAAGGACCTCCTTTTATATACCAAGGAGTCCTACGCGTTTACAATACTTTCCTAATTATATCAAATCTTCCATAAAGATACGAATATATCAAATCTTTTCTATACATATCCTATAAGCAGCAGTAACCTTGAGCAACACTAAATTACACTAGCAGTCTTAACTTCTGAACTGGCAGCAGTAACTTCCTCAGCAGTCTTAACATTGTACCAGCAGTCTTAACTACTTAGCATATATTTGTTGAAGTTCTTCAGCAGTTGTAACTTGTACTAGCAGTCTTAACTTTTATGCCAGCAGTTGTAAACACTTAGCACATTTTCATTGAAGTTCAAGAGCAATTGTAACTTTACTTGAGAAGCAGTAACACCAACATGAGAAGCAGTAATCAAACAACATCAAGAAGGCTTTTAATCCCAACAATCGTCCCCAAAACTTGATATTCTTCTTCAAAATCATCAAGTTTCTTCATTCAAAGTTTAATAAAAGCCAGGAGGATGCTTCCAAACACTTCACTTTTTAAGCTGTTTTAGGATGGACCAAAGAAGCTCATTAGCCATTTCACTATCATATTTAAGTTCAAGCTTCTTTTACAACATCTATGAAAGTGTAGGTGGTGAGATACTTCTTCTCCACCAACATGTAGACTTGCATAGACTGCGTCATCAAAGAATGAACTCCACATGAGTCATACAGCTTTCAGCTTAATACTTTATATCCATGTTGTCTTCTCCATATTTCATCCTCTACATGTGGTTCAAACATAGTCTTCAGATCACCCCACAATACATAAGCTTAATCTTCCACTGGCCTTATTGACCCATACTTTGCTTTTACTAATTTCCAGAAAGTTTCCATGTCTTCTCTGTCAAAACTCTTAAGCATCTGACTGAAGATTGTATACAACTGAGAATTTCCATCAGCTCTAATAATCTTCCAGTACATTTTCTGGCCCTCTTTGTATATCTTCTAGTCAACAATCCCTGGAGGCTTAGTAGCCAAAGTTACAACATCAATTGGTACTTCTTCATCATCAGGAATGAGAACCATGAATTGTTTAAGCTCTGCTATATCTTTGTCATCATCTACTTTTTACTTCTTTTGGACATCTTGCTCTAGCTCTGTCCCTACTCTCTTTTCACTTTCTACCACCACCTCTGTTCTTATGTCAACAAATGTGTTTACCCTTCTGAATGTTCTGTCAAACATCACTTGGATAGATTCAAAACTCTTGTTCTTCAAAGCATTGAGCTTGTACCCTTCCATGTTCTTAAGGTAAGTACACATGATCTTTCTTTGTTGAGCTTGAGTTGGTGGTTTGTTTCTCTTCCCCTCTGCTCTCTTAGCTGCAAAATACTTTCTCCTTTTCTCTAAGAGTTGTATAAATAGTTTAGCCTTTTCAGCATCAGAAAACTCTTCTTGTTCTTATGCTTGTAGTTGTTCAGCCAATTGATAATCAGCATTAATTTTTTCCTGTACATCATCTCATGTGTTCATCAAGGCAATATTGGCTTCTTCTTCTTTTTGAGATTTCTCTCTTGGAAGTCCTTCTTCTTCATCAAAATCAGCTTGTAGTCTTTTGGCTTCTTCTTCATCAAGACTGTTTTAATCTTTCTTTGTCACAGGTTCTACCAATATGCCTTTCCCTTTGCCCGATGGTGATGTTATTGTTGTTATTGTTGTTGTTGTTGTTGTAGTTTCACCCAACTCTTTGAAGACAATCCCTTTCTCCTTGGGTTTTGTACTTTTCAGATCAGCAAGAGCTTGAGCTAAGGTAATTTCATCAGTAGTTATTGCAGTTGTTGTAGCAGCACTAACATTATCACCAGCAACACTAACTGTTACACCAGCAGTACTAACTTGAGCAGCATTATCTTCAATTGTTTCTGCAACAACATTAGCAGCATCATTTACCACTTCAACAACAACTTTTGTTCCTACATCCAACACCTCCTCATCCATAGTCCTCCCATGTTTAGATGCATCCTCACCCAAACTTTCTTCATCTTCTAATGATTCTAGCTTTTGAGATTAAAAGCTTACTTAATGCTGTTTGTATTACTTATGCTCATGTATTTGAATGAAAAATATGCTAAGTATTTACTGTTGCCAATGAAAAAGTTAAGACTGCTAGTGTAATTTACTACTGCTCTTACAAAGTTACAACTACTGAATAACTTCAAGGAAGTACACTAAGTACTTAGTGCTGCCAGAACAAAGTTACTTCTGCTAGTTCAGAGTTACAACTGTGATGAAGTTAATGCTTTTAGAGTTAAAGTTTCTACTGCTAAGCATTTTTTGGTATTGTTTAGGCGGTTTGCTTATAAGATATGTATGGTAAGTTGTATAATACGTTTAGATAATTATAGAAAAGATTTACCTTGGAGAACAAGTATTGTAAGCCGACTAGGACTCCTTAGTCTATAAAAGGAGGTCCTAGGGCATAGAGTTAGATACCAATATACGTGATTCTTTATAGAGTTTATAGCTTCAAGGTTTTGTAACCCTAATACTGTGAAGAGTATTCGTATTATTCTTTAATAATATTGAGGCTGATTTGTTTTTTAAATTGTTTTGATCTTTGTGTTTACTGTTATATTGAAAATTCTTCTTCATATCAAAGACTAGATTCCGCATAGTATTTGATAAACTCAAACACAGTTTCTACTCTAGTTGTGTTAGATTTATCTAGCATTGCTAAACCTTAAACAAGCTAATGAATTTGATCAAATACTCAACTGGGATCAACAAGTGGTATCAGAGCTTGTGATCTAGAAGCTGTGATCAAGAAGAATATGTTTTAACACACAAGATTTTGGTAGAAGACATAGATCAAGATTCTGCGCACATGGTGGCTGCATCCAAGGTTCCAATGCTCAAACCTAATGAGTTTGAGATATAGAGAATGAGAATCGAATAGTGTATCCAGATGATCGACTCTTCACTATGGGAAGTCATAGAGAATGGTAATACCTTGCCAAAAACAACATGATCTGCAGAAGGTGTTATGACAGTGGTGCCTATTACATTTATTGAAGACAAGGCACATAAATAACTTGAAATGAAAGCCAGAAGTACTTTAATGATGGCCATTCCTAATGAACATCATTTAAATTTTAACTCTATTAAAGATTCAAAGTCGTTGCTGGAAGCTATAGATAAGAGATTCGGTGGGAATGATGCTACAAAGAAGACAAAGAAAAATCTCTTAAAGCAGCAGTATGAAAACTTCTCTGCTCCAAGCTCACAAATGCTTGATCAAACCTTTGATAGGCTTCAAAATCTTGTAAGTCAATTGGAGCTTTTGGGTGAAAAGCTTTCCCAAGAAGATGTTAACCAAAAGCTTTTGAGGAGTTTGTCTCAAGAATGGAACACACATGCTGTTGTGTGGAGGAATAAAGATGATCTGGATACAATGAGCATGAATGATCTCTACAAAAATCATAAGGTGTGTGAACCAGAAGTCACAGGGATGTCTAGCTCCAGTACAAGCGCACAGAACATGGTTGTAGGATCGTGTTTAAGGTAGATTATGTGACTCGGGAGGTCGGAGATGATGGAAGAGTAACATAGTCATAGTTAGAGAAACAGAAAGTAGAGAGAGAAAGTAAATGTATGTTTATTGATGAAGATGAAAGAGTAAATTACACAGTTAAGACTCACCCTCGTAGTGAAGTCTAGGAGGGCTTATATAGGGCATCATACACATTAGATTACAATATTGACGGTTTCAGTACCTGTGTACGTGCCTTACACCATAACTAATGTAATCCCGTAAATGTCGTTCCATTTACGTGTTAGGAGCAATCCCTAGAATCGCTTGTTAGATCACCATAATTGTTGTAACACAAGTATAAGTAAGAGAGAAATAAGAGATAGAAAGATAATGGTGGTCGATTATATCACAAGAAAGAGTAGCAAAGGTTTCTTAGCATATATGAATAACCAACACCTCACTATGTGAGATTAACATTGTATTTAGAGACGAGGGAGTAGAGAAAGAGTGGTGGTGCTTGAAATGAAATCTTTATTATCCAACACACACCCTTCAAGTGAAGACTTGAGGGTTTTATATAGTGATACGAATACATACGATACTAGTAAAGTATAATACAAGTCAATATATAATGACTACATATTAAGAGAAAACAAATCTAGTAACATATCAATACTTTTGGATCTAAATCTCCCTCTAAGTAATGATAGGCTAGATTTGTGTACATTGTTGTCTATAAGTATACCTAAGAATGACGTTGAAGCTCTCTCTTCCGAAGATATCTCGGCTTTTGACTTTTACTCTGAACTTCTTGTAATGCATCCTTGAAGACGAACAATGAGATGATAATTTCCTCCCCTTCAATTAGACCATCATTTGTAGAAGCTTCAAGAACTTGAAAAGTTTCTGAATCGGCTTCCCCTCGAACTGGCCATCTCCTTTAATAGTTACGAAACTTGAAAGTCATGATCATTCGTTTGAGGGACAATCAAACGGGGTTCCAAATGATAATACCAAGTTCGAACCAACCAACCCATTGGAAAATTGAAACAAAATAACAAACCACATAACATTTATCCCGGCATAAATCCTTAAGCTCGATCACGTGACTTGTTAACCCCGGTATACACATCTCTCCCCTCACGATGGTTATGATATATCACAAGCAGCGTGAATATATGTAGGAAAATTATCCACGAAGAAGATGTTGAATATCTAAAACTTCTAGTTAACTCTCACCACCCCCCCCCCCTCTCTCTCTCTCTGTCTCCCTCTCTCTCCCTCCCTCTCCCAACCTCTCTCGCTCTCTCTCTCTTTCTCCCTCTCTATCTCTCTCTTTCTCTTTCTCTAAAACCTTCTTGATCATCTAAGTGTGAAACGGTATGATTTGTAGAGACCTACATATATTACATCTTATATTATAAATCACGTTACTACATACCTCATATATCAATCGCGTGACTAAAAAACAAATAAGGACCATGCATGTGACTACTAAACTAAAATAAAGCAAGTCTCGTTATGAACCTCGTAACACTAGAAAGAACTAACCCCGTAACAAATGCAATAACCAATCTCGTAACAACAAGTCTCGTGCAAAACCACAAATTTGCCAACCTCGTGAGAATAATTAAGTAGCAAAGTCTCGTTACAAAAGTCGCGGAATAATGAAAGTAACAGCCTCGTAACTTGAATATAGTAACAAGTCTCATAAGACAAATCTCGAGAACTATTAAAGTGCGTTCCTCGTAACTTGACAATAGTAAGAAGTCTCGTAACAATGAAAGTAAAAAGTCACGTAACTCTAATGGATCAGTAACAGTCTCTTGAGAAATTATCTCGGAACACTTTATCTGATTTGAATGTCACAAGGTTGTGATGATGAATGTCACGAGGTCACATAAAATACCAACACACGCTAACTTAAATTGCTTAAAACTAATCTTAACACAAATCTCAAATTCTAAACCAATAGAAAGTTAACACTAATAACTAGGAAGCTTTAGAAAGAATCAAACTCATGAAGTAGGAATCTCATGAAAATAAGGTAGATGAGAAGTCTCGTAACAACACAAATCACAAAAACAAAGTGTCGTGATCAAAATGAATAAGTGGAAACCTCGTGAGTACCAATCTCGTAACGAACCTTGTGACAAAATAAGTAACCCAATCTCGTGTGCAACTTTGAAAATGCTAAGGGCTTCTTTTTCTTCAAGTTTGCGTCGATTGAGGGTATGAATGAGGTATTGGAGAATAGTCCTTGGGTTATTTGATCTGTTCCTATCATTCTGAAGAAATGGATGCCTACTGCTAACTTATTAAAGGAAGATCTGAATTCGGTTCCTATTTGAGTCAAACTTCATGATATTCTGATTATGGCATTTACTGCTGATGGACTGAGTGCGATGGCTACTAAACTAGGTAACCCGATTATGCTTGATTCATATACGAGTTCTATGAGTTTGCAATCATGGGGCTGTATGGATTATGCTCGTGCATTGATTGATATAAGGGCTGATCAGGAGTTAAAGGATGAGATGATTATTGCTATTCAAAATGTAGAGCTTGATGAAAAGGTTCTTTACACGGTGATGGTGGAGTATGATTGGGAACCACCTAAATGTGGGGTGTGTGTGATATTTGGGCATGATAATTTTTCATACCCAAAACGGGCAGTTGACAAACCTAAGAAGCAACACACAACTTATGATGGTTTCCAAAAAACTCCTAGACATACTTCTCGTGGTACTAACGTGGGTTAAAAGTTCCAATATAAGCCTAATAAACAAGTTTACCAAGTTGTCTCTAAGAAGAATGGTTCTAGTTCAAGTGGTGCGAAAAAGAATTTTGAAGTGCCCAGACATGAGACGAATTCAACTAACCCTTTTAATGCTCTTAATATAACTGAGAATGATGAAGAGCTTGGATAAATGGGGTGTCATCAAATTCAGGTAAGAAAATTATCTATGTTGTAGCTGGTTCGGCTTTTGGTAGTCCAAATACTAAACCTTTGGTTGCAATGATTAATGAACTGGAAAGTCAGATGCTTGATGGGAAGCTTGTGCTAGTGGGTGATGATGGGAAGCCATAAATCAACGGTTCCTAGTTCTTCTAATGTGGCTTCTAAAAAGTTTGATGATCCGGTTAATAAGGATAGTGATGATGAAGTGTTAGAGCTTTATGATGGTAATGCCACTTTTATAGCTTCCACGAGCTCAAATTTTAATGAAGCTTCTAAAAGTGGTAGTGGAGGAGGACATAAAATCTTGTATGAACAATGGAAGGAAGATCATAATGAAGATCCGTACGATGATGATGACTTTGATGATCTTGGTTTGACTCCTACTCAAATGCATTTTGCTGATGTTTTTGATATTATTCTTTGTGGTCAACTTAAGTAGCGTCTTTAATTGGGTCTCATAAGGATGGCATGTCATTCTTATGATAGGTTAGGTTTGAAGCACAGTTGGTGCGTTTGTTTTCGCCTTCACCCACATTCGTTGTACTTAATTGGTTTTTGGAGTAATAAATTTACCAGGGAAAAATCCCTTTACCAAAAAAAAAAAAAGTAACTTGTGTTATTCTTGTAAAAGCAAGTGATAGTGATATTGATGATCTGTTGAAAGAGATTGATGATATGGTTGTTCAAAGAGAACATCATGAGAAAATAATCGGAGGAGAAGAACAAGGAGCCTTTAGGCAGGATAAGGGGGAGGAACAACAGAAACGTAAACCTTCTAAAGAGGATAAGGATAGTGAGGACGATAACACTAGATCATACCGTCAGGACGACGATGATAAATAAGGTAAGGATGGTGGTGGTGAAACAATTAGTACGAAGACTAGGATGAATACAAAGATAGAGTCCACCGGTAGGTCCCCCAGGTCATCTGGTATGGAATTCTCCCAGTTCATCAATGATACTCCTGAACAAAACCTAGAAGTGGTTTTCGGAACTGGTGTAGTGAGATCTAATATTGATCTTTCATAAGGATCATCAGGAAATCCTAGCAGCGTTAACATCATGCCAGCGTTGAACGTAGGCCGAACATATATTGTACCTTTTGTTAATACATTTTGATCCTAGTAGAACTCTTGTTGAGTCCTGGTTGAACTTTAAATCGAATTCCTTAGCTTGTATAAGGTTTAGTTATATTAGATAAAAATCTAACACAACTATGGTAGAAACCGTGTACGAATGTATTAAAGATTATGCGGAATCTAATCTTTAATATTAAGAAGAGTTGTTTAATGAAACAGTAAAATGATGAACTTATAATTCAACAAACAAACAATCAAGATCTAATATTATTATTAAGAATAATACGAATACTCTAACAGTATTAAGGGTTACAAAACCTTAAAGCTATAAGAATTATACAACTTTGTGTACATCATACTCTATACCTAAGGACCTCCTTTTATACACCAAGGAGTCCTACGCGTTTACAATACTTTCCTAAGTATATCAAATCTTCTATAAAGATACGAATATATCAAATCTTTTCTATACATATCCTATAAGCAGCAGTAACCTTGAGCATCACCAAATTACACTAGCAGTCTTAAATTCTGAACTGGCAGCAGTAACTTCCTCAATAGTCTTAACATTATACCAGCAGTCTTAACTACTTAGCATATATTTGTTGAAGTTCTTCAACAGTTGTAACTTGTACTAGCAGTCTTAACTTTTATGCCAGCAGTTGTAAACACTTAGCACATTTTCATTGAAGTTCAAGAGCAGTTGTAACTTTATTTGAGAAGCAGTATCACCAACATGAGAAGCAGTAATCAAACAACATCAAGAAGGCTTTTAATCCCTACAATCCTTCCCTAAACTTGATATTCTTCTTCAAAATCATCAAGTTTCTTCATTTAAAGTTAAATAAACACCAGGAGGATCCTTCCAAACACTTCACTTTTTAAGCTATTTTAGGATGGACCAAAGAAGCTCATTAGCCATTTCACTATCATATTCAAGTTCAAGCTTCTTTTACAAAATCTATGAAAGTGTAGGTGGTAAGATACTTCTTCTCCACCAACATGTAGACTTGCATAGACTGCGTCATCAAAGAATGAACTCCACATGAGTCATACAGCTTCCAGCTTAATACTTTATATCCATGCTGTCTTCTCCATATTTCATCCTCTACATGTGGTTCAAACATAGTCTTCAGATCACCCCACAATACATAAGCATAATCTTCCACTGGCCTTATTGACCCATACTTTGCTTTTACTAATTTCTAGAGAGTTTCCATGTCTTCTCTATCAAAATTCTTAAGCATTTGACTGAAGATTGTATACAACTAAGAATTTCCATCAGCACTTATAATTTTCCAGTACATTTTCTTGCCGTCTTTGTATATCTTCTAGTCAACAATCCCTGGAGGTTTAGTAGCCAAAGGTACAACATCAATTGGTACTTCTTCATCATCAGGAATGAGAACCATGAATTGTTTAAGCTCTGCTATATCTTTGTCATCATCTACCTTTTACTTCTTTTGGACCTCTTGCTCTAGCTCTGTCCCTGCTCTCTTTTCACTTTCTTCCACCAGCTCTCTTCTTATGTCAACAAATGTGTTTACCCTTCTGAATGCTCTGTCAAACATCACTTGGATAGATTCAAAACACTTGTTCTTCAAAGCATTGAGCTTGTACCCTTCCATGTTCTTAAGGTAAGTACACATGATCTTTCTTTGTTGAGCTTGTGTTGGTGGTTTGTTTCTCTTCTCCTCTGCTCTCTTAGCTGAAAAATACTTTCTCCTTTTCTCTAAGAGATGTATAAATAGTTTAGCCTTTTCAGCATCAGACAACTCTTCTTGTTCTTATGCTTGTAGTTGTTCAGCCAATTGATAATCAGCATCAATTTTTGCCTGTACATCATCCCATGTGTTCATCAAGGCAATATTTGCTTCTTCTTCTTTTTGAGCTTTCTTTCCTGCAAGTCCTTCTTCTTCATCAAAAAAACTTGTAGTCTTTTGGCTTCTTCTTCATCAAGCCTATTTTGATCTTTCTTTGTCACAGGTTCTACCAATATGCCTTTCCCTTTGCCCTATGGTGATGTTATTGTTGTTGTTGTTGTTGTTGTAGTTTCACCCAGCTCTTTGAAGACAATCCCTTTCTCCTTGGGTTTTGTAATTTTTAGATCAGCAAGAGCTTGAGCTAAGGTAATTTCATCAGCAGTTATTGCAGTTGTTGTAGCAGCACTAACATTATCACCAGCAACACTAACTGTTACACCAGCAGTACTAACTTGAGCAACATTATCTTCAATTGTTTCTGCAACAACATTAGCAGCATCATTTACCACTTCAACAGCAACTTATGTTCCTACATCCAACACCTCCTCATCCATAGTCCTCCCATGTTTGGATGCATCCTCACCCAAACTTTCTTCATCTTCTGAGGATTCTAGCTGTTGGGATAAAAAGCTTACTTAATGTTGTTTGTATTACTTATGCTCATGTATTTGAATGAAAAATATGCTAAGTATTTACTATTGCCAATGCAAAAGTTAAGACTGCTAGTGTAATTTACTACTGCTCTTACAAAGTTACAACTGCTGAATAACTTCAAGGAAATACACTAAGTACTTAGTGCTGCCAGAACAAAGTTACTTCTGCTTGTTCAGAGTTACAACTGTGATGAAGTTAACGCTTTTAGAGTTAAAGTTTCTATTGCTAAGCATTTTTTAGTACTGTTTAGGCTGTTTGCTTATAAGATATGTATGGTAAGTTGTATAATACGTTTAGATAATTATGGAAAAGATTTACCTTGGAAAACAAGTACTGTAAGCCGACTAGGACTCCTTAGTCTATAAAAGGAGGTCCTAGGGCATAGAGTTAGATACCAATATACGTGATTCTTTATAGAGTTTATAGCTTCAAGGTTTTGTAACCATAATACTGTGAAGACTATTCGTATTATTCTTTAATAATATTGAGGCTGATTTGTTTGTTAAATTGTTTTGATCTTTTTGTTTACTGTTACATTGAAAATTCTTCTTCATATCAAAGACTAGATTCTGCATAGTATTTGATAAACTCAAACACAGTTTCTACTCTAGTTGTGTTAGATTTATCTAGCATAGCTAAACCTTAAACAAGCAAATGAATTTGATCAAGTACTCAACTGGGATCAACAAGTGGTATCAGAGCTTGTGATCTAGAAGCTGTGATCAAGAAGAATATGTTTTAACACACAAGATTTTGGTAGAAGACATAGATCAAGATTCTGCACACATGGTGGCTGCATCCAAGGTTCCAATGCTCAAACCTAATGAGTTTGAGATATGGAGAATGAGAATTGAATAGTTTATCCAGATGATCGACTCTTCACTATGGGAAGTCATAGAGAATGGTAACACCTTGCCAAAAACAACATGATCTGCAGAAGCTGTTGTAACAGTGGTGCCTATTACATTTACTGAAGACAAGGCACATAAACAACTTGAAATGAAAACCAGAAGTACTTTAATGATGGCCATTCCTAATGAACATCAGTTAAATTTTAACTCTATTAAAGATTCAAAGTCATTGCTGGAAGCTATAGATAAGAGATTCGGTGGGAATGATGCTACAAAGAAGACAAAGAAGAATCTCTTAAAGCAGCAGTATGAAAACTTCTCTGCTCTAAGCTCACAAATGCTTGATCAAACCTTTGATAGGATTCAAAATCTTGTAAGTCAATTGGAGCTTTTGGGTGAAAAGCTTTCCCAAGAAGATGTTAACCAAAAGCTTTTGAGGGGTTTGTCTAAAGTATGGAACACACATGCTGTTGTGTGGAGGAATAAAGATGATCTGGATACAATGAGCATGAATGATCTCTACAAAAATCACAAGGTGTGTGAACCAGAAGTCAAAGGGATGTCTAGCTCCAGCACAAGCACACAGAACATGGCTGTAGGATCGTGTTTATGGTAGATTATGTGATTCGGGAGGTCGGAGATGATGGAAGAATAACATAGCCATAGTTAGAGAGAGAGAGAGTAGAGAGAGAAAGTAAATGTGTGTTTATTGATGAAGATGAAACAGTAAATTACACACTTAAGACTCACCCTCCTAGTGAAGTCTAGGAGGGCTTATATAGGGCATCATACACATTAGATTACAATATTGACGGTTTCAGTACCTGTGTACGTGCCTTACACCATAACTAATGTAATCCCGTAAATGTCGTTCCATTTACGTGTTAGGAGCAATCCCAAGAATCGCTTGTTAGGTCACCATAATTGTTGTAACACAAGTATAAGTAAGAGAGAAATAAGAGATAGAAAGATAATGGTGTTCGATTATATCACAAGAAAGAGTAGCAAAGGTTTCTTAGCATATATGAATAACCAACACCTCACTATGTGAGGTTAACATTGTATTTATCGGCAAGGAGCTAGGGCAACGCCCTATGTGCTCTTGCTAAGCATTTTCATATGGCCCATGGTCTTACTACTTGGGCCATAGGCTTTTACAAACATATAAGCCATATAAAGCTAAGCAACCTATTACATAAGTAAATGACCAAGACTTGATACTAGTTACATGCATTCCCAACAATGGCTTTTATGTCCTCCTCAAACAACAACTCTAGCAGTCCTAATGAAGCAGTTAATACTGCTCATGGAGTTTCTACTGCTAGCACTCAAGTTAATGCTGCTAACCCTACAAACATTGATAACTTGAGTGATGTTGTTATTTATGCATTCCTAGCTAGTCAACCTAATAGTCCTCAACTTCTACATGAGGATTTGCAACAAATTCATCCAGATGATATTGAAGAGATAGATTTAAGATAGTAGATGGCTATGTTGACTATGAGGGCAAGAAGGTTCTTGAAGAATACTGGAAAGAAGCTAACTGTCAATAGCAATGAGAACATTGGCTTTGATACGTCTAAGGTAGAGTGCTACAACTTCCATAGGAAGGGACATTTTACTAGAGAGTGCAGAGCTCTAAGGAACTAAGACAATAGGAACAGGGAAAGATCAAGAAGAACTGTGCCTGTGGAAACCTCTAATTCCACAGCTTTGGTGTCATGTGTTGGTCTTGGTGGTTATGACTAGAGTGATCAGGCAGAGGAAGAGCCTAACAATGCACTCATGGCTTACTCAACTTCATTGTGGAGATCGTTGTAGACTCAACTAGGATTAATAATAACAAAGATAACAATATGCACATCGGAATTAAACAAAACACTTTGTTATTAACAAGGTTTTACAAATGCACGTCTCAATTCTATTTGATCAAGATAGAACGTGTTACCACCAGTAGCAAGGATTAAATATACTATGATCTTTATGATCTTGAGACGTAGAACCAATCTCTAGTAGGGAGATTGGTGATGTGTTCCTAAAACATGATTAACACATACATAAAACTATGTCTAGGGATTTCTTTATATATAGAGTCCATCTAGACTTACAAAGGAAACCTAATTGTATTAGGAAACTAAATCTTTCCTAATCTTTATCTTTTTCTTTTTCAACAAGTCTTCTAGAATCCTCCATCTTTTCTTGAATTCCATATTGGCGATCTTGGTCCCTTTGTTATCATCAAATCAATAAATCCCAACAATATTCCCCTATTTGATGATGACATAACAAACAACTTGAGCACTTGAAGCATCTTGATCTTGTACATCTTCAAATTTGCTCTTCCCGTTAAGTTAAGATCTCTATGAACTTGTTGTTTCCTTTGTAACATCTTCCCCTTTTTGTCATTATCCATTAGGGGATAGTGAACACAAACAACCTTGATCTTTACAAATACAAACCATATATTACACTTCTAATCCAAGCTTTCCAATGTCTCAAATTACCCTTCATAAAGATTTCCGCACTAAAAATGAATTTAAGGCAGTAGATGTAACACCCGGTAATTTTCCAAACTATTTTTACTAGCCAAATATTTATTTTTGTGTCACCTTAGAAGTTGAACTTTTTATTTGAACTTGAAAAATGTGAGATATCTTGAGTAATGTGAACCTTAGTCCCTTATTACGTCAGCAAAACCTAAAAAACGCGAAACGAATCAAATTTTCCAAATAAATTGATTTCGGGTAAGTTATGCATATTTATACTCGTTTTTATCAGAAAAATTATTTCGAAAACAATTGCGCAAGTTTCACAATTTTTCTAGTCCGTTTGGTACCTCGAATGGGCCCCATAATGTTTAAAGCAAAAGTATTACAAAATTGACAGTTTCTACCCCCCGCCCAATATTTACCCCACGCCCCCTTAACTTTTAATTGCACATGTTTGACCTCTCCCTGGGTATAAAAGGGAAAAATATTTATTTTAATTCATTTATAACACACACGTACACATATACCCTCTCGTCTCTCACCTCCGCTCTGGCAGCCACCGTCACTGCCGGCAACGGCCGTCACCGGAAAAATTTTCCGGCGAAACCCTCAACTTACACCATTCGATAGATCAAGGGAAGGAGATCATTTCTGGAAAGTTTTAAACCAAGAGGAGCACTTCTGCTCGTATTTTTGAAGACCACCGCCGCGAACACCATACCACCACCACACGCTGCCACCTTCACCCACCCTTCTCTTTTGACTGGTAAGTATCACGCGCCTCCTCTCTTCTTCTTTTTAATTTTAATTCAAACCCTAACTCGTATATTTTATTAAATCGAATAATCATTTATAAAAAGTGTTAAAACCTTTCAATCTAAACATAAGACGTGTGGATCTAATTTATTACGCCGTGAAATCCTTGACTCAGTCCGAGTCAGGGTGACTCACCGATTCAACTCGCGTTGACTCAGGGTGAGTTGTTTATATTTTTTATTTTATTCGATTATTTCTAATTTATTAACTATTATTGTAGCGTTGGATTTGGAGCTGTATCGATCTGGTCCTGGTGGTTGAAGCCGAGAGCCACAAGCTCGTATGACACTTTGACCATGACTCTTTGAGTCACGGAAATACTAGGTTAAGGATCTAGGCAGTTTTATTTGTCTTATTATTTTTATTATTATTTGATTTGGTTGTAAATTTGTTGGTTCGATTTGGATTTATATTTTTTTCCGATATGGTTGTATTCAAATAGATTAGATTTGTTAGATTCTGAGTGGATTTGTTGTATCAGTTTTAAATTAGTTTGTTACATTGGCTTCGTTGATGTGAAACCAGGAGCCCTTTGGCTCGTGATAGGGTTCGAGCCGTGACTCCATTGAGTCACGGCAAGGCCTCGTGGTTGTGTTATGATTAAAAATTAGAGTTGGTTTGGATTGGAATTGATTTGGATTTATAATTGTATGTTGATCATCCGAGAGCCTATTGGCTCGGTTTGGTTCGAGTCGTGACTCAAACTAGTCACGGCATTGCCATAAAAGTCTTGTCGTGATTGAGTTTGGAATTGATTCAAATTTGGATTGTAATATTGTAAATCCGAGAGCCCTTGGCTCAATTTGGCTCGAGCCTTGGCTCAAATGAGTCATGGCATAGCCATAATGGTCTTGATGTGGATTTAGACTTGGGTGGTGATTGTTTTATTGACCTGGTGTTAAGTGAATTTGATCCAAGAAGCCTTTGGCTTGGGTAAAACTCGAGTCGTGACTCAATGAGTCATGGCATAACTTGGTTATGTGTGGTGTTGAATTAGGATTTTTGTTGTGTTAAATATATGAATTTGATTGGCTTATTGCCATAACCAAGAGCCTTTGGCTCGAATAGACTCGAGCCGTGACTCAACGAGTCACGGCCAAGGTCTAATGGTTTATTTGTTCAAACGTCATTAAGCCATGACCCAAAAGGGCCACATCTAATTGGATTGAGTTCTAAAATGATTAAGTGCTAATAACTTGGGCCCGAAAGCCCAATGAAAACCCAATAAGTATAAGTTGAGTATTGGGCCGAAGCCCAATACACTTGGATCATTATATCTTTTATCTATTGTTTGCTATTTATTTAATTATTTATTATTGAATATGATGTTTCGGTTTATTAATTTGGAAAACATAAACAAAATGAGCGATAAAACCTAATAACTAATATATATACGCAACTAATAGTGTGCAATTAGATATATTTAATTTATGAAATGAGATAATAAAACTTATATTCAAAAGTCTTAATGACTTGGGAATGTTTTATAAACAGGCGCATTATGCCTAAATTTTGATAAAATCCTTTTATAACTTAATCTAATATGATTATTCAAATAACTTAAAAACATTTTAGATACTTATATAATTCCTTCCAAAATATCAATATTTCATCAACTATTTGGGAAAAGGGTAAAACACCGAAACAATCTACTGATGTTTTCTGTTTGTTTTCTTTATTATTCTTTTCTTAATTTTAATTCCTCTTTTCTCTCTTCGTTATTCTTTCTTCGTATCCGTTCATGTTTGCCGAATTTTAATATCTTAATGTCTCGGATCCACACGAGTCTTAAACTTTATTTAACTCAAAACGCCATTGAAATAAAACATTTTCATTTCAAATATGAGTATTGTTTTATAAATCCATTTAAGGTTATTGCTGAGATATATTAGTCACATACTAGGTTGTGCCGATCCAATGCCAGTTGTGCTCTACTATTGATATCACCGTGTCTTTACTACTTGATGCCATTTGTGATATTTGTGATATCTTGCGTTGCTGCATACTCAGGTGAGTTCATAGCCCCACTTTTTACTCGCTTAAACTGTTTTATAAGCTACCTGGGGTGAGATACATGCTACTGTTTTGACTATGATCACAATTGTTTTAAAACTGTACTTTGAACTGAAAACTATGCTTCTGCTTCTGAAACTTTATTTGAGCTGATACAACATTTATACTTTTCTGGTACTGTGAGTGAAGCAGTAGCCACTTTGCGAACCACCTAATAAGCACTAAGTACCGCCCTTACCAAAAAAAAGTCCCTCGATCATGAACCATTAATCACATGCGGGTGAGCGCGATTAAAGTATATAGGCCTATAGGATTTGACCATCCCACCCCTGTTGACCAGGTAGGCCACACGGGTGTGCTATATTTGAGTTACCTAGGTATTTGGCAAGTGTTGGGAATTAAATATTCTGAAGATTAATATTGGGAATTAAAGGACTAAAAGATCAGTTCTACTTAAAGAAATACTCTAAGTATCATTCTACTGCTAGTGCATTTGATTCTACTACTAGCATTAAACATTCTACTTCTGAATGATGCTGCTGCTAGTGAAGAAGATTTTACTGCTAAGTGGATAACTATTGAAGTATTCTACTGCTGGTTGGATAAGAATACAAAGATATTATGTGTATAATAGTCAATAATACACGGTAGATAATATCTTTAGACAAAGTGTTCAGTAACAAGTTGTAAACACAGATACATGTTGTATCTGAATGACTGAGACTCTCAAGCATGTGTTTGATTAGACTTGAAAATATTGTAAAGATCTCTCTTGGACTATAAAAGAAAAATCTTAGGCTTAGATGTTGTATGTATTAATTAGATCATAACTGTTAAGAACATAGAACAAACTCAACAATATCATAAGTGATAGAAACATAAGATTCAAGGTTTTGTAACCCTAGTGATAGTGAAGATCACTCGTATTATCTTGAATAATATTGAATCGTTTGGTGATAAACTTTATTTGTTCATTGTTCTATAACAAACATAACTGTTCCATTTCCATATCCAAATAAACCTTCTAAGTGTGGTTAAGTAGATTCAGCATACTTAATCATATTAACTCAATATATCATATACACAAAGTAACAAAGGTCTAACTCAATAGATCATTGGCTATTTGATCTTGAGACACTAACCCATTCTATGAATTATGTGCTTGTTGTTGCAGAAACTAATGATTTTTCAGGTTTACAAAAAACAAATGAGGCAGGGTTAGACAAGGAGACAAATCAAGATCATGTATGGATGCCAATAAGTACCAGTGTGGCTTCAACTTCAACAAATGATGAATCTTCTTCTGGTAAAGCTAAAGAAGATGTTGAAGATGAACACAAGGAAGATGGAACCAAAAAACAACAAAATGTTTTTGCTGATGATAGTACTGCTGAGACAGAGCATTCTACTACTAGGCTTAATTTTTATGTTGCTAGGCCAAATGATTCTACTGCTGGCCCATTAGACTCAAATGAAGCAGATTTTTCAGATAAAGAGGTGGATTTGAGTAATATCACACCTAACTATCAAGTTTCTTCTACACCACACACCAAGGATTCACATAGTCCACACCCTAGAAAATGTGATTGGGGATGTACAATTAGGTGTGAAGACAAGACAACAACTGATGTCTTCAGACCAACAAGGGCTTCTTGATGCCCTTTATGCTTCAAAGCAGCATGAGTTTTCAAACTCTTGCTTGTTTGTATTTTTTCTTTCTCAGGCAGAACCAAAGAACATTCTTAAAGCCCTAGATGATTCAAGCTGGGTGGAAGCTATGCAAGAGGAGCTTCTTCAGTTTAAGATTCAGAAGTTTGGGTGCTAGTTGATTAACCTAAGGATGAAAAGGTAATTGGCACTAGATGGGTTTTCAAGAATAAAAGGGATGAAAGGGGCATAGTGATTAGGAATAAGGCAAGATTAGTAGCCCAAGGGTACATACAAGAAGAAGGTATAGACTATGATGAGGTTTTTGCTCCAGTAGCAAGACTTGAGGCAATTAGTCTTTTCTTAGCTTATGCTTCATTTATGGGCTTCACAGTTTATCAATGGATGTCAATAGTGCATTTTTATATAGTACTATTGAAGAAGAGGTGTATGTCTCACAACCTCCAGGGTTCATTGATCCTGACCATCCAGAAAAAGTGTACAGAGTAGTTAAGGCTCTTTATGGCCTTCATGAGGCACCTAGATCATGGTATGAAACACTAGCTTCCTACTCAATTGAAAATGGATTTCAAAGAGGCAAGATTGATCGGACATTATTTATCAAGAAGCACATGAGTGATCTTTTGCTAGTCCAGGTGTATGTGGATGATATCATCTTTGGATCTACAGGGAAGGAGATGTGTTTGGAGTTTGAGAAGCTTATGCATGATAAGTTTCTCAAGAGTTCCATGGGGGAACTTACATTCTTTTTGGGTTTGCAAGTTAAACAATCATGTGAAGGCATATTTATTAGTCAAGATAAATATGTTGCTGAGATACATAGGAAGTTCAACTTTGCTGATTCAAAAATGGCAAGCACACCAATGGACTCTGAGAAGGCTCTTCTTAAAGATTTAGATGGAGACAATGTAGATGTACACACATACAGATCTATGATAGGTTCTTTGATGTATCTCACATCATCAAGACCTGACATCATGTTCTCTGTTTGTGCTTGTGCAAGATTTCAAGTAACTCCAAAGGTTTCTCATTTAACAGCTGTCAAGAGGATTTTTAGATATCTCAAAGGTCAACCTAGGTTGGGTCTATGGTATTCAAGGGAATCACCTTTTGACTTGGTAGCATTTTCGGATAGTGATTATGCTGGTGCAAGCTTGGAAAAAAAGTCAACAATTGGAGGATGTCAATTCCTTGGGTGTAGACTTATATCATGGCAGTGTTAGAAGCAAACAATTGTGGCTACTTCAACAACTGAAGCTGAATATGTAGCTGCTGCAAGTTGCTGTGGTCAAGTCCTATGGCTTCAAAACCAACTTCTTGACTATGGGTACAATTTCATGAACACTGTCATTCATATTGATAATAGTAGTACAATTTGCATAATTAAAAATCCAGTGCAACATTCTAAAACAAAACACATTGAAATAAGACATCATTTTATTAGAGATTGTAATGAGAAAAAGTTGATTCAAGTTCTTAAAATTGATTCTGATTACAACTTTTCAGATCTTCTTACAAAAGCTTTTGATGTTGGAAGGTTTCAATACTTGGTAGTAAGTATTGGGATGCTTAATACTCAATGATTTAAAACTATGTGTTTTTGTAAATAAATTTTTGATTGTACTGCTGGCTTTATAAAATACTACTTTTAGTAAAAAGTTTGTGTTGTTGGTACAAATTTTATTTGTTTAAGTTCATTTTGGTAGTCATATCTATGATACTGCTATAAGACATATGCTTTGTATTTTGTTTCTTGGTTTTGGACTAACATTGTCAGGTATGAACTTTGAACAAAAAGGAAGTTTCGAGTGAAATGGAAGCTGCAGAATAATGATATCAGTTGCTGACATAATAGTTTTATGATGGACTGAGTTTGGGAATTTATTAACAAAGGTTTACTCCTAAGTTAATTGATTCCTTATAACTTATTTCTTGAAATCTAATTATGATATTTCACGTTGAATTGATGTTTCAGTTGGTCAGATAGTAACTGACTCAACTCACTTTCTATCATTTTATACTTTTAAGTATAATGAGCAAGTCTAAGGACATCTGATAGAAAGAACAGCTAGTAAAAGTGAATCTAACACTTATGTCAGAGGCAACAATTGCTATGAGCTGGAAACCCTATCAAGAAAGCATTTTGAATAGGTTTATCTTTACACAGGCAGTTATTTATAACTGAAAAAAATTGGTTCTCACACAACCAGAGGTTGCTTTAAACCGCATTCTTGATTAGGTGTCTGTTATACACTTAATCCCTTCAAAATGGTTGAAAGCAGTATGATTTTTCTATAATAAAATCATGAACATACTGCTAAGTCAAAAATTTTTTAAAGAGGATTTTCAAATGGACTCAACAAAACCATCCACTAATGGATAATGAGTCAATGCCCCATGAATCACCTCTGATAGGAGTTAACACACCTAGAAGTGATGAGGGCAGCACATAAACTCTTAAGGAATTGATGGCTTCATGTACAACATTGTCTGAAAACAAGTTCACATTGGTAGATCAGATAATGATGGGATGATGGTAAGAGATCTTCCAAACAGGGGAGGATAAAATGTTATTTGCATCTCATGGGAGGAAATATCTCAGGGGAGGAAATAAAGCCCAAGGAAGATTAACCAAATGTAAGGGAGGAAAAGACAAGAGCATACAAGATGATGACATGGAGGTTGAAAATGACAAGAACAGAGCTGATTTTGGAGTATTATATATATTCAGAAGGGATGAAGCATTCCAAAGGAGAAAGTTCTATCTAGGTCAATTACAGTTTACTACGTTTGTTCATCACTTGCAAAGGCATGCTGATAGATGATTTCACTTGTTGAAACAAGTATCCAAGATACACAGCATCATTGCCTCTTATAATTCCTCCATCCAAGGAAATTGCACCATCTTTTAGGCTTTGTTTAAAGCTTGAAGATAGGTTCTAATATTGTCGAAGTCAAAAGAAAATGGCAGATGAGTTACTGAGAAATATATTTAATCTTGAAGAACAAAAGATAGCTCAGATCAAGAATCTGACTACAGAAGTGTTTGAAAGATTCTCACAATCATAATTTAATTCAGAAACATGTTGAAAAGAATTCACATGTTTAGGGGAGGGTTGTTGGGAATTAAATATTCTGAAGATTAATATCGGGAATTAAAGGATTACAAGATCGGTTCTACTCAAAGAAATACTCTAAGTATCATTCTACTGCTAGTGCATTTGATTCTACTGCTAGCATTAAACATTCTACTGCTGAATGATGATGCTGCTAGTGAAGAAGATTCTACTGCTAAGTGTATAACTATTGAAGTATTCTACTGCTGGTTGGATCAGAATACAAAGATATTATGTGTATAATAGTCAACAATACACGGTAGATAATATCTTTAGACAAAGTGTTCAGTAAGAAGTTGTAAACACAGATACATGTTGTATCTTAATGACTGACACTCTCAAGCATGTGTTCGATTAGACTTGACAATATTGTAATGATCTCTCTTGGACTATAAAAGAGAAATCTTAGGCTTAGATATTGTATGTATTAATTAGATCATAACTGTTAAGAACATAGAACAAACTCAACAATATCATAAGTGATAGAAACATAAGATTCAAGATTTTGTAACCCTAATGATAGTGAAGATCACTCGTATTATCTTGAATAATATTGAATCGTTTGGTGATAAACTTTCTTTGTTCATTGTTCTATAACAAACATAACTGTTCCGTTTCCATATCCAAATAAACCTTCTAAGTGTGGTTAAGTAGATTCCGCATACTTAATCATATTAAGTCAATATATCATATACACAAAGCAACAAAGGTCTAACAACCTTATAGTGTATAGAAATCCTCTCAGCAAGATAACTAGCTTTGGGTGCAACTATTTTATTGCAGAAACCGTAGATAGGGGGTGAATACGTTTCCATTTAAAAACTTAAAAACTTTTTTATTCGAACACCAAGTCAAGTGTGACGTAATATGAAAAATGTCAACTAAGGTCATATAACATCTAGAGATGATTATAGTAAACTACAACATAAGCACAATCAAACCATGACACATACTTAATCAACTTAACATAAGCAACTAGTCACACAAGCATAAACACAATGCAAATATAAACGTAAGGCGATAAAGAATAAAATGAAAGTAAAGAGAAAAGTAAGAAGGCGCAAAACCGGACACGATGATTTATAGTGGTTCGGTCATGAAGCTCCTCTTCGCCCTACTCCACTCCCCGAGTACCCAACTCGAGAGTTACTTCACTAATCAACAAACTCCCTTCAGGCAGAGAAAACCGTACATGTTGCTTAACTTGTTTTTCGACACTAAGCTAGATGTCAAGTGCTAATCTTAGCTAGCACCAATCTACACGTCGCTTATCCTATTTCCGACACTAAGCTAGATGTCGAGTGCTAATCTTAGCTAGCACCAATCAACCACGATCAACCTGATCTACCCTTGATCAACATGATCAATCATACAAGCCCAATGGCTTCAAGAGATCTCCAAGATCTTTACAAGATCACAATGATCTACTCCCACTTGACTCGATCTACCCGATCTACCCTTGATCCACTTGATCAATCACACAAGCCCAATGGGCTTCAAGAGATCTTCACTATCTCTTAAGATCACAATGATCTTGACTCACTCTCTCACAAAAGAAAAATAATCTTGATGTATGCTATGATACAACAAGTGTGTAACAAATGTTACAACAACCTAACAACTACTACAACTCTTGTATCTTCTTGGATACCTTGAGTTCTTCTCTTGCAAATGAAGAGGTATGACAACACTATGTATCTACTTGGATACTTTGTGTTCTTCTCTTCCTAGTGAAGAGGAATGAAGAGGATCACTTGGTGGGATGATAGGATCACTCTTAAACAAACTAAGACTCTCTAAATGGTCAAAGAAAGTCATCTAAGTGAGGAGGGATTATACCAGAGAAAAATGACTGGAAAAATGAAGTTGGAAGTGTGAAATGGTCCACTATTTATAGGCAAGGGGAAAAATAGCCGTTACAGAGGCACGACTCCAGTAATTGTCAGACGGCTCCACTAAATTTAGTGGAGCCGTCGGTACTTTAGTGGTACCGTGGACGCTCCTTCGTTTGTTTTTAGTGGGGAAGGTTTATTTGGGAATGTTTGGAGCTGTTTGGGGGAAAAATTGACTGTTGGGATATTTTAAACTTTTTCTTCAAAATAAAACATTTCTTTTTAATTCAAAAATAATTTGTAAAATATATTTTTGGAAGAAATGTTTTGTCACATTAAAAATGTGAAGTTTAGAGAAAAATATAATCCTTTGATCATTTGTCAAGTAGTAGATTTGTTTGTCCATACCTTGAGTGATTTACGCCGGGATGAAAATCTACGACTATGTTGAAGCATACTTGAGACGTCGAGAGGTGTTGATGTAAGTATGCATTGATGATTTGTGTTTACAAGTAACTTTTACATTTTACGTTATGTATTACAAGTTACATGTTTGTCATTATTAAAACCGAAGAAATCTTTTAGTTTAAATATCGTAATATTTGCACTAACAATCTCCCCCTTTTTATGATGACAAATATGTAAACCGTAACACACAGTAAAATGTAAAAGTTACCTGTTTACAATCCCTTCTCCCCCTTTTGTCGAAGCAAAAAGGTAGTTGCCTCAAGCTCTTTCTTGAATTCATTCCCTACTCCCCCTTATTGAACTACTTTCCTTTCTCCCCAGAAAGGCGAGCTTGCATCATCCCAGTGAAGTCTTCTATCAACACTTGTGAAGACGACTCCATGCTACGTATCCAAATACCCCCGAGCTCCCCCTAGCTGAATGCTCCCCTATGGTGATTTAATCCCCTTGTTTATTTACCTTAGTCTCTAGCGGATCCATGGATCAAATTCTTATAAAGGTTTTTCCTACATCAAGGGTTAGCTTCGTGCAATATAATATATAACAGTATAGGAGCAACATTATAGGGATAGAATACACATAGCAAGACATGCAAGGGTTAAACTATGTTAACACGTAAGTTTCACAACCCGACCGACAACCTAAGGTGTAATTGTTCAATCAATCACACTAATCATGAACGAGATTCGTTCGTTGACTAACACACTAAATGAATTCTTCCAAGTTGTCATTGGGAAGGAAAGTTCTAACAAACCTTTTGAACAACATAATCATCTACCTAAGATGATTGGTGTTGGGATGGTTTAGATTAATATATCATTTGCACTGACAATGAGATGCATGATATATTTATAAAAAAATGTGCATGTGATCCTAACAGGTTTAGGGTGGATATCTCTAACGGGGTTGAGGTAATGAAGTTCTAGATTTCTAGTTTGGATGATCCTAGGTGTATGTTAGAGATAATTTGGTGTATGAAGGGTTTCGTGTGATTGTGAGGATTAAAGGTTGGTGATGGAGTTGGCATGGCATAGACCAATGGAGTTATGGGTGAGAGTGTGTAATCCATTGAGGATGGTATAGTGTTGAGGGAAGGGAATGATGAAGATGTTGTGTAGGTAGAGGATGTTTTGGAGGGTGCATTAGGTGGAGATGGTGAGTTGGGAGTAGCTTGGGAAGGTGGTGTCATTGCTTCATCTTCTTTTGTAAGATCCACAAAGAGTGGTTTTGAAGGTGGTCTTACGGTTATCCTAGGTTTCTTTGAGATGTGAGTGGTGGATTCTTGTGTGGATGACATGGTGTTTGGGTGATGTGAGGTTGAAGATGAAGTGAGGAATAGTTGTAATGTTTGAGTGTGATGATTGATGGGTTGAAGGTTCTTAGACTAACTATCACTGTCAAGAGTGAAGTGTAGCTAAAAGGTTTGAGTGGGATTGATATAAGGGTTGAAGGTTTTTAGACTAACTATCACTGTCAAGAGTGAAGTGTAGCTATAAAGGTTGAGTGTGATGAGGAATGATGTTAATGTAAGGTTTGAAGATGAGATGCAAAATAAGCTTGCAATGGTGATGCCTTATAGAGGCAAGAGTTGTGGGATTCGAACTAAAAATTGGTGGTAGTGTCCTATGGTGTAGTGAAGGAATCCTAGGGTGTATGTGAGTTTGCAAAATTTTGCAGGTTTGAGGTTAGGGATGCAGGGATCTAAAGAAAACAGTGAAAATTCGTCAAACATAGTCACGGTACCACTAAATACCACACGGTACCGTTAAATTTAACGGTACCGTGACCTGGAAGTCACGAATTATCCTGTGCAGCCTAGTTCTGGGCAGCTAAAGGGAAGTTTCCTAGAGAATAAGAACCATATTTGTGTGTTCTTGAGAGTGTTTGGTGAAAGACTATATGAGTTTGTTTTCGCTCCCCCTTAATCTATGTCCATCCGGACAAGATGTAAAAGATAAAGAGGAAAACAAATGTTGACGGAAGCGATGAGCTTAGTAACGTCATGACAAGTGGTGGATAGCATACGATAAACTTCACCTTTGAAGTCACGCAGCTCTTCTCAATCATTGTGAATATTCATAGAATATTTATATGATGAGGCATGTGATTACTTGGAGATATCCTAAGGGTTATGAAGATAAAATCTTCAGGGTTGTGAGGTTGGTGATACGGTTCTAGTGGGGTTATCTCAACTTATCCTAGCGGTTCTTCGCTTGAAGTGTGTGTAAGGTGAGTGGGATACGGAAGCATTGGTAGTGTAGAATTAAGGGTGAAAGGTGTAGATAAGTTGGGAAGATAATGGATACGGAAGTAACCATACATATGGTGTGTTCAGTACCATGCGAAAGTGATAGGGGAAAAATCTAAGGAATCATAAGATAGACATAATCTATTCTGATAGGAGATGGTTCTGGTTCAAGACTACATCAAGTGGGTTTTGATGATGTTGGTGAGAATTGAAGACGAAATAAACTGTCTCAGCAGAAAACGGTCCTACGGTACCATTAAATTTAGCGGTACCGTCCCCTATTTAAGGGTACCATGACCTGTCGAGGTCAGTTTTTACCCAGAATTAGATTTTTGACAAAGAAATTTCACATATGTTTTGATTTTTCTAGACCTTAGATTAAAGAAATTTATACCGAATAAATTCTTTTATGAATGACTCCAACGGGATTCAATGAACGTTAATCGAGAACGAGAAATGACATTTAATTGCATTTTGCAAATTAAATATACTTTAAATATTTCGGATGAAATATTTAAGTTGTCATTGGAGTTTAAGAGGATTTTACGAATAAATCTCGCTGTTTTAGTGAGACTTTTAGACATGAGGAGAGAATTTATACCAAATAAATTCTTTGAACGGTACTGGGCGAGAAGAGATGACTTTTATATTTATGAGGAAATACATAGGTAGTCATTAGAGCGATGTGAAGGATGACTTAATATTTCCAGTGAAATATTTAAAGAGTCATGAGACGAGACACACGAGATGACTACAATATTTCCAGTGAAATATTTAAATAGTCATAAGTTTTATGGAAAATGTTCCATCATGCCTAGACCTAGACGGAGATGGTTAGGGGATTCTCGGTTGAGAGGTTTGGTTGATTTACGGATTTTGATGTGCTTCGCACGTGAATGTTTCATGGGGTTTTGAAAGATGTAAAGCTAGGCCTATGGTGCTGATTTGCAGCAGGGTTTGGGATCTTAAGACGTGTATATTCACACGAGGATGAAAGGAACTACTAATCACTTATATAGCAACTCGTGAGTCCTTTGTTACCCGAGGGTTGATGTTAGCTTTTAGCTTTGGGATGAGCGTTTTAACATATGTTGTTAAAAGGCTTGAGTGTGATGTTTCGGATATGACATTTAACAATTGTGATCGCGAGTTAAACTTACTCGAATATTTCGGATGAAATATTTAAGTTGTCAACCCTACTCCGAGTTCTATTAGGTTTGTATCTAACCTTCCCATGACAAACGGGTGTATTACTTGGAAGAAGGCGAAGTGATGACTAGGGAATTTGGACAACTTCACGACTACTTTGACTTATAGGTTTTGACACTAGTGTATGACTCTATCACTTCTAAGGGTTCATAGTGATAGGCATACCTAATTCCTAATGTGTCAAAGGGACATAGTGTGGGTGAAAATTTTACAAGCAAATCATGTAAAGTGCACATAAGGAACAAATGCAAACAGCATGCAAAACATGATAATCATTTAGCATTTAAGATCATGAAGACATTTAATCATATCTTACGAGAACACATTATCATTTTGAAACACGTATGTGGGATGCAAGCAATCTAGGTTTGCTAAGGAAGATCCTAATTACTGCTTGTTCAAAATGAAATCCTAACGGGAGATATAGTTCACCTATGTAAACTGTCTCTAGTCAAATGTAGGAATGAAAAATTTTCAAGTTAGAGAATGAGTATGAGACTATCACTAGTGGTGCTCAATTAAGGCTAAACATGACCATTTTTATGGGTTATACCACAAACCCAACTTCTCTCCTGGAAGCAATTCAACCATTAGGTCAAATTGAATTTCTAGTGCGATAGGTTCTCCAGTAGTCATTCTCATGTTAGAAAAATTCAAATTCCTATATTTGCCTATTGAAGTGTAGCAAAGATGATATTAGCTTATTTCGCTAATACATGGCCTAATATGACTCAACTAACCATACTTTGAAAGTCAGTTAAGAGAATGACATGTCTTACACAACTTCTAACAAAGGCAAGCGAAATGTTTTAATTTCGTGTTTGAGATTTAAAGGTTATTTGATGGAGATGGTGTATTTTATGATCTCTTGGACAACATCTTTGTTTGTTGAGTTGTTACATGTTATTTTAACATGATTTGGTTTCCTAGAACCAAGAGACACTCTAATGTGATACAATGTAGAATCTACTACATCGTGTGTGTTTCAAGAATGCTCCTTTGCATATCTTGAGGGAGAATCTAGTAAAGGTTACTTACCTCAATAGATCTTGTGAGTATTTTATTTAAAATGAGACATACTGTTTATTTCAACAAGTATGCTTTTCTAAGAGGAAACTTATCACTCTTACGAATGCTTTGTGAAACAAGTATTTTAGTGTATGACCAATTTTACTTGTTTATGCAATGACACACGTTGTATTAGGTTATTATTCAACTCTAATATCCTATATTTGTTAACAGGATGCAATGTATTCTCTTGTAACATAACCATTCATGTTACAAAGAAAATAAAATGCATAAGATATAGGTTATCTTTTGTCAATCTTTTGATAAGAGAAATATATGTGATATTCTCAAAGATTGATGGCTTACATAATAGTTAATAACATATTATGTGTGACACTTTTACTAGACATGTGACTTTGAGTGTTGAGTTGTTCATGAGCAAAGTTTACATATGTTGTTTGTTTGCTCGTGTTTGGTTTTTCGGAAATGACACATTTACCAATTGCATTGCAATGTAAATTGCTTGTATATTTCAGATGAAACATTCAAGTTGTCAATCCTACTTAGTTGTGTATTTTATGCATCTTTTAAACATATTAGTTTAAAGTTTGGAACACAACCATTGGACAAGAAGACTCAATATGGCATCTTCAACACAAGTGTGAGTTATGATTCGATGCATATTATTTTCGTCTTGAGAGGATGTCATTATTTTCATAACAATCGAATGTGATTGAGTATGTAGATTCAAGATAATACTTTTCATCATATTTTGATGTTATCTTGAAGCTAGACAAATAATGACTCGAATTTCATGTCCACACTCGAAAACTTGTCTATTAGATTTGATAATGATATCAATCATAATTTGAATAATGAATTGATATGTACTCGAAATCTTTCTTGACCCTCACAATCACTCCTTTTTAAAAAGAAAAAAAAATTTAGGAGTATGTTCCATTTATTCTAACACTAGTTGTATGTGTGAGGTTAATGACATATTAAGTTAATACTTTGTTATTGTCATTTATTTTTATTTGAGAAAAACTATTTATATTATTAAGTATAATATTCATAGTTTTTCGACACCTCATTGGTATAAAAATAATTATCTTAACTATTTTTATACAACATACGTAAAATACCTAATGTTTAAAACATTGTGTATGTGTGTTAGATCAATGCAAGTTTAATACATTTTCTTTTACTTAAATACTAATGTATTAATATGATCTTTTATCTTGTTTAGACAACCCATGGTCAAGCAAGACAAAATGATGTAATGTTTTAGAGATCATGTTACGGATTTTATGTAAGTGTTAAGTATTTTGGGGTGATATACTTTTTACACTTAAACCTTTGGAAAAATAATTGTGTAAGACAATATCTTTCGACATACATGATCTACCAAATTAGTTTCTATTCCTAAGAAGGTTACTAAACCATTTTAAAAACTTTCAACAAATGCAAGAAAAATGGTCTATGCCTATACGCAATGCAAACTAATTACTTAATACAGTGCAAGTAATTTAGCATGAGCCTTATAAATGCATAAACCGGAAAGCTGTAATAAACAAATAGCAACATGGCATGAAAGACACTTATGCTTATAGATAAAATTAGCTTAACTAAGGATATCAATAAGCATACAAAAATATTAACCAACAATACTAAGACACAAATAAAAACAAATAGCCATTTAGGTTAACACACAAAAATACTTATCGTCATTTTGTGTATTAAGTATAACAATGTATACTTAGCTTGATTTTATTTGACAATGAATTGGTTTCCTCCCCATTTCAAAGATTTGATCAAGTTCAACACCTTGAAAGTGTGAATACATCAACGTGTGATGTTTACTTTGTAATTTGACAAAAAATTTGTGCAATCGGCATGACCGGAAAAGACTCTCTGTTACGAATTAAAGACTCTCGTAAATTTTATTTTACAATCACTTTCTAAAAGTATTTTTAAGCGAAAGTAGACTCAATTAAATTTAAAACGATAGGCGGCACGACTCCTACGGACTTACAGTTGATTTTATACGAATTTTTGAAAATTACCGAATTCTGAAAAACAGACGAAGGTACCGTTAAATTTAGCGGTACCGTCCATATTTAATGGAACCGTCCGTTATATTTAACGGTGCCGTACCAGTTATTTCAGTTTTGAACATAACCAACTTTTATTAATTTAAGAAAACCTTCAAGCTAGTATGACAACGTATACTTAACAAAAAAAACTTGTAAGTATTAAGCAACTAAATACTTTTCATATTTTTATCACCTTCATGGGTAATTTGATACATGGACCGTACTCAATTTTGAAAACTATTTGTTTTTTAAAATTTGAGCGACGTGGCTCTGGTACCAATTGTGGAAACCGTAGAGGGGGATGAATACGTTTTCATTTAAAAACTTAAAAACTTTTTGTATCAAACACCCAGTCAAGTGTGACTTAATATAAAAGTGTCAACTAAGGTCATATAACATCTAGAGAAGATTATAGTAAACTAGAACATAAGCACAATCAAACCATGACACATACTTAATCAACTTAACATAAGCAACTAGCCACACAAGCATAAACACAATGCAAATCTAAACGTAAGGTGACAAAAAATGAAATGAAAGTAAAGAGATAAGTAAGAAGGCGCAAACCGGACGCGATGATTTATAGTGGTTCGGTCATGAAGCTCCTCTTCGCCCTACTCCACTCCCCGAGTACCCAACTCGAGAGTTACTTCACTAATCAACAAACTCCCTTCAGGCGGAGAAAACAGTACACGTCGCTTAACTTGTTTTCCGACACTAAGCTAGATGTCGAGTGCTAATCTTTGCTAGCACCAATCTACACGTCGCTTATCCTATTTCTTACACTAAGCTAGATGTCGAGTGCTAATCTTAGCTAGCACCAATCTACCACGATCTACCCTTGATCCACATGATCAATCACACAAGCCCAATGGCTTCAAGAGATCTCCAAGATCTCTACAAGATCACAATGATCTACTCCCACTTGACTCTATCTACCCGATCTACCCTTGATCCACTTGATCAATCACACAAGCCCAATGGCTTCAAGAGATCTTCACTATCTCTTAAGATCACAATGATCTTGACTCACTCTCTCACAAAAGAAAAATAATCTTGATGTATGCTATGATACTACAAGTGTGTTACAAATGTTACAACAACCTAACAACTACTACAACTCTTGTATCTTCTTGGATACCTTGAGTTCTTCTCTTGCAAATGAAGAGGTATGACAACACTATGTATCTACTTGGATACTTTGTGTTCTTCTTTTCTTAGTGAAGAGGAATGAAGAGGATCACTAGGTAGGATGAAAGGATCACTCTTAAACAAACTAAGACTCTCTACATGATCAAAGAAAGTCATCTAAGTGAGGAGGGATTAGACCAGAGAAAAATGACTGGAAAAATGAAGTTGGAAGTGTTAAATGGTCCACTATTTATAGGCAAGGAGAAAAATAGCCGTTACAGAGGCACGGCTCCACTAATTGTCAGACGGCTCCACTAAATTTAGTGGAGCCGTCAGTACTTTAGTGGTACCGTGGGCGCTCCTTCATTAGTTTTTAATGGGGAAGGTTTATTTGGGAATGTTTGGAGCTGTTTGGGGGGAAAATTGACTGTTGGGATATTTTAAATTTATTTTTCAAAATAAAACATTTCTTTTTTAATTCAAAAATAATTTGTAAAATATATTTTTGAAAGAAATGTTTTGTCACATTAAAAATGTGAAGTTTAGAGAAAAATATAATCCTTTGATCATTTGTCAAGTAGTAGATTTGTTTGTCCATACCTTGAGTGATTTACGTCGGTATGAAAATCTACGACTTTGTTGAAGCATACTTGAGACGTCGAGAGGTGTTGATGTAAGTATGCATTGATGATTTTTGTTTACAAGTAACTTTTATATTTTACATTATGTATTACAAGTTACATGTTTGTCATTAATAAAACCGAATAAATCGTTTAGTTTAAATATCATAATATTTGCACTAACATATATTATGAAATCCGTGGTTACTGTCGACTTACGCTAGGGTTACTGGTGCTGGTTAATGCTTTGTGTGTCATGAGCTTAGTGAAGTGGTTACATCTGAACTTTCGGGTGTATAACAACGTAGCCTGCTTTCTTGGAAACTTGAAATATTGTGATCAACGATTTTATTTAAACCTATGAATTTGCTCAACCTTTGTGTTGACTTTTAGCATGTTTTTTCTCAGGTGTTAAATCTTTTCCATTGCATATCTTACTCTTGGAAGAGCTTGGCGAAGGGCATGGCATGGTCATAGAAGACTCGGGAAACTATTTGGGACCACTTTAAATCCTTTTATGAAACTTACTTTCCGCACTATTTTAAATGATGTAAATTAAATGTTTTCAGTTACGAAATTTCTTCTAAAATGGTTTAAGTAAAACCGTTCTTTGTATCTTGTGATTGTGATAACTATTCAATAACACCCCTGACCCGTATGTTTCCGATGATCCAATTTCGGGGTGTTACAGATGGTATCAGAAGTTATATAGAACTGGGTATTTTCGGGAACTGGGATTTTCGAAAACCCAGACTATAACTATTTTTACGGAAACTTAAATCCTATGACCGACACATGCCTGCCTACCAAGCCGATTCATCGCTTGTAATTTTGTTGGATAGCATATTTGTTGAGATATAAAATGTTATATTCGATGAGATGTATGCCTTGCTATTTGATGGTTTGTATTTCACCTCATTTTCACTGTTCACTGTAAGTATTTTCATATACTTACGTCGATGCACCGAACTTGTCGTGGAGTTACGCTATTTCCTTGCATAACCACATTATTTGATTCCGAGTTTAGACACCTGTTGTGGTTTTAAAACGATTTTAAAGTAAGGAACATGGTATGTAACACCCCAACCCGACAAGGGCAAATGTGTCACAAGTATATGGCTTCATATCAGAACAAACATAACATTCAATAATAAAACAGCGAAAGTCTTAACATTAAATCCAAAATAAGTCAACATGACTTATATCAAATGCAAGACAAAATAACTGAAGTACAAAATCCAATATTCAAATGCCTAAACAATGGCATATCAAAATAAATAGAAATCCAGATGGCAAAGCTAAAATCACTAAGGTGAAATTCTAAATCAGATTGCTCTCATCCCAAAGCTAAAACCCAGCTTCCTAGCTTAAGTACCTGCCGCAGGAAAAGAAATGCGGCTGAGCTACGAGAGCTCAGTGAACAGATATATAGATAAACAGAAACGATAACAGATAGCAGTACAGAACGAATCAGGAATACAGATCATACCGATACAGAATCAAAGTTAATGAATAGGAAAGGTAATAAGGAACATGAAAAGAATGAAAAAGAGATAATGAAACAAATCAGGTTTAGGGAAAACAGAAATCCATCACGAGCCCAGATAACAGATAATATCATACAATATAACAAACCTGTGTAGAGTGGCCAACTCCCAGATAATGTGAGTGACATGTATCGCACACACCATCAGTCACCAGATATAATAATAAACATATACATAAACATAAACAGATATCAGATAACAGATAACAGAATCAGAACTAGGATGCATCCATGCGCCCCCGGTGGCCAGAAACTCCTTAACACACCAGATAAATAAATCAGGGACGGAACAGGTCATCACTCTCCTGCCCTAGAGTCATGTCAAAGGTGCATCAATGACATGGACATGAAACCCTCATGCCTAGTGATTGGCTCGGATATCAAACTGTAGGTCAGAGGTCAGAGGTCAAATGAACTATCAAAATCAGAAGGTCAAGTCTTAAGGGTACATGGCAAAAAGGTTCATGTTAAAGTCCAGAAATATCAAAGGTTCATATCAAAATTTTAAGCAAAGGTTCAGAATAGCAAATCAAAGCAGAAGGTTCAAACAAAGGTTCAAGATAAACAGATCACAACAGAGATACACAAACAGAGGGAACATAGCAGTGGTATGGGGAATCCTAATAAGGAAAATGATATACTGAGAGAAAAGGGAAAAGAAACACCCTTACTGAAATAGGGCAGAATATCTGTACCTTATTAGCACAGCAGAAATCAAACAGACAAACACAGAAATCAGATGATCAAGACTTCTCCTTCTTCACACCTAAGGAAGAGGAAGACAAAATTACTAAAGTTTCTTATTCAGATGATTCCTCTTTGTTTATCTCATCATTTTATGTACTTTCTATTTTTAGTAACTTTCCAGATTTAGTAAGTTCCCATAATTAACAGGTTTTCAGAATTAACATATATTATCATTTCAGATTAGGTTGAACCTTTATTCAGAGATTACTATGGAATAACAGTACATTTTATCAAGTTACAGAAGTTTAGGGTTTTAAATGACAATTATACAAAGTTTAGGGTTTTAAACGTAACTTCATAAATTTCCAAGGTCATTAGTGAAAAATACTTTAAATTACAGAATTATACACTTATTTAATTTAGAATTACATTTTATTCCATTAAGTTTCACAATTTACAGATTAAACCCCTTTAGTTACAATATTTACAAAACTAACCTTATAAATTACATATTTTACAAATTAAACCCTACAATATCCATAATTACCAACCAAACATATTATATATCAAATTTACAGAATATATCATCAGAATTCAGTACTTTACATATTTGACCCCTCAGAATTTAGAATTTACATATTTAGCCCTTTAAGTTTACAAAACATATATATTAAATCATAATTACATAACAATTACATAATTAGCCCAAAAATCCTCAAAATTACACAACAACCTTTTTATATCAGTATTAACACAAGACAACTTCAGAATTTCAGATTTACACTTTTGGTCCCTCACTTTTAATTTATTTCCATTCGAAAACCTAATTTCCCATTAATTCATTATTATGCAATATTTACACTTAGGACCCAAAAGTTATATTTTACCACATTCTTACAGATGTATACGATCTTACAAAAATATCCCAGAAGTTTCAAAGTTGGCAAAACAGGTCCTTTTACTTTTTAGTTCAAATTGCCTAGACTTTTTATAAACAATTACAAACCCTACTTTTCACCAATAATTGAACCATCATTAATTCATTATTAAAACACATTAAATGATCAGATATTCATCCAAGAATCAAAACCCTAGAGGCCACGATTTTTATTTTATTTGTTTCTTTGTTTTTCTAAAATCCGGTTTTATCAATAATTAACCACGTAAATTTTAAGCTTCTAAAAATCAAAAACATATTTTTCCCAGATCATATTACTTATAAGGAACCCACGAAAAATAGTGAGCATGCCCAGAAAATTCGTTTAACACATATTGCATATTTACGTATGTTTTAGAGATTAAAATTACAACGACTTGATTTAGGCCACCATAATTCGATCTATCATTTTTCCCAGGTCTAATACATCATAAGAGGTCTAAATAAAATAGCCATCATGCCCAGAAATTTGGATTTCATATATTTGCAATTTACGTGTTCTTTAGCCATAATATTTTCATACGCATAGAATTAGCATGCATGGATTGATTTACATATTTTATATGAGTTATATAACATCTAAATATCACTGGAAAAATGCCATATTAATTTTAACACGTTTGGTTTAGTCGCAAGAATTATTAACTTGATTTAGAGCAAATCGACAAGAAAACAAGAACAAGAACAAACCAAGGAGAAAACGCAGCAACTATTAATTTTCCTAGCCTCCTTGCACCTCCAATAACACCAGAAAAATACTTGTTCAATCCCAGAATTCGTGGAGCAGCCTTGGTCGATTTTTTTCTTGTCGCCTAGGGTTTTTGATTTAGTCGGTTTTGTGTTTTTGGAGAATAAAAAGAAAAGGATTTGTTTTAACTTATGAGAACCGACTATAGGGAGGCAAATTCAGTATATTTCGGCCCATAGTATCCAAAAAATATTGGGTTTGATTTTGTTCCACATTTCCTTATTTTATTTTACATGTTATTTAATAAAAAAGAATAAAAACATTATATTTAGTTAAATGTATAATTTTTGGATTTAATTAATTAATGTGCATGATTATTTTTTTGAACATTTAAAATGATGTAACATTGTCTCAGAAATTATTTTGTTTCAGATATAATTCGATTTCAGATGTTTTGGAATTATTTCGAAATTTTATAAGTTATTTTATAAGGTTTTATATTATCAGGGGTAATTTGGTAATTTTACGGGTTATCTGAATTTCAGGTATTACATGGTACTAGTGTAACTGAACTGAGTATCCCGAAATTCATTGATCCTCGGTTGAGAGTAGACTAATCACCTATAATCAACCAAGGATAGTGGGGACATGGCCTGATCACCTATGTCTCAGAAATGAATTTTGTGATATTGGGGGTAGTTATAACAGGATTATGTTTCGAGTTGACTTTCTATCTTTAATTTTGGGAATGGTAAAAGTTTTGCATATGTGTACGAGCACCGAATATCACGAATGTTTACCCACACACATGACACACTAGCATCACAACACCTCATGAACTGTAATACTTCTGGCACCACTATATTTCTTCGTTTATAGGGAATTTTTGTTTGTCTTTGTTTGACCATAATTTGCATCGGGTCGGGTTAGACCCGATTGGCATCGTTTGAATCCGAGTTGCTTATTTGTAACTTCTTGAGATTGTAATAAGCCCATTTTGGAGCGTTTGGATTTGATTTGGCTACGTTTGGATTCGATTTTGGCCACGTTTGGATTTGATATTGGCTATGTTTGGATTTGGTTTTAAATTCTGATTGAATTTGGATTGCTTGATTTCGTGATTTTTAGGTCTCATTGTGGATTTTATTTTGCTTCTTTAGCCTCGTTTTGTTTCTGGTTATGTTACAGTCACCGTTACCCCAAACCTTACACTCGATGAATGAACCGAGTTAGATCACTAGTCGTCTGAGAATGACCCTTCCATAGCACTTGTAAGATGAACCTCTTAATGGAAGTAAACAACGAAGTAACCAATGACTCTTTGGTAACACCTAGAAAACCTACCATAGGTCGATTTGTAATCCGACAGAAGCTTTAGGAACTTATGTATCAAATCGAGTCCTATCTTTGGAAAAGATACCTAACCTTTCACTTATTCCTCAGGAATACCGGTAGCCTACCTTAATACCCCTTTTTGTAAAAACAATGAACTGCGATACGTTATTTTACAGAATATATATATATATAAATTGGTACTATATTTTGAAAACAATATTTCCAGAAAACTATTTTGAATGTGTTATTTTGGGTACGCTATTTCAACATACAGTTAAAAAAAAAGAAAAAAAACTATCTGAAAAAAAAAAAAAAAAAAAAAAAAAAAAAAAAAAAAAAAAAAAAAAAACCGTATTATATTGTTGTACTATTTTAGGAACTGTTTTGGACACACCATTTCGAGTTACACTGTTTATTTACAAACTATATGAATACGCAGATACGCTATTTTGTAAACGTTATTTCGGGAAAGAGTATTCTGGGAACACTATTTTGACAACACTACTCTGATATACCATTTTGAATATTATTTTGGACAAACAACATTAGTTACACTATTTTGAAGACGTGTCATATTGATATAATAGTTGAAAACTGTTTTGGATACACTGTTGGTATATTACTTGGGGAACTGTTTTGGATACACTATTTCGAATCTACCATTTTGAGACACGCTATTTTGGAAATATTATTTTTGGAAACACTACTTAGGAATACTATTCGAAAGCCATTATTGAAGACATTACTACCCTAGTAGTACCATAGGCCATTAGGTCACATATCACGTTTTCCCATACCCCTCAACTTGTGAGAAAGCTCGAGTACACCGCATTATGAGCCGATGAGTCGGCCGACATCATTAGATGCATTAGGAAGTAACCCGTCAATTGAAATGGACACCTTAATGGTTTAGTCGTACGAATTGGGCCTTGAAGACCGTAAAGGAGATAATGGTACTCATAACACCACTAGAAAAGGGGCCTTTAATGACTCGCTTTTTATGACACACACAATATAATGACACGCAAAATTGTAAGTCATAAAAAAACTGTCATAAATTGTAAAATCTGAAGGCTAGACCACAGGCATTTTTGTGTGTCATAAAATTCGTGTCATATCTCAAATTTTTTAAAAAACACGGACCACAAAAGCTTGAAAACTTTCAAATCCCCTTTTATTTGTCTCCCGCTCACAAAAGCTTGAAAACTTTCAAATCCCCTTTTATTTGTCAAGACCATTTACCACACCATTTTCACACACACACACTAGACGCTTTCTTCATGCTTAACAAAATCAATGGCGGAAAACAGAATTGGGTCTGCTGGTGTTGTCAGGTGTCAGGCAATACCAACTAAACGAATAAGCTTTCACTCGGTGCCCTAATTTCATTCATCTTCCCCAAATGATGCCATCGCCACACAAACACCGTACCACCACCGCATCGACACCGTACCACCACCGCACCAACACCCTACCTACACTGTACTGCCACCGCACTCCGCCGTACTTGTCAATCCGGTTAGTTTTCTTCACAAATATATCTTCGCGTTCTCATGTGTTTAAGCTCGTATTTTCGTTTTTTGTTTTGCCTATTAAGTGTTTGTTTAAATTCCTCTGCGTTTTAATCTCATGGAGAGGACGCCATGTGTTTGATGAACTGCTAGGTGTTTTGTGGTGAAGATGTTGAGTATTCAAAGAATATTAGTTTTATGTTTTAGTTGATATAGTGGTGCTCAAGAACGAGTTGTTTAATACAAAATTGGTAATTATCATTTCTCTGCAGTTTGACAAGTCTAACAAGGCTCGAAATGCTCCTGCAAGTAAGGTGAATTTCAGCTCTAGAGTATCTTCTTTTCGTGTAAGTAAGAACATACGAATATTTTGAAAATCAGATACATAACCACTTTACCCAAACACTCAGTAATGGATTACTTCAGCTTCAGTTTGAACTAGTCACTTTAATTGACATCCAATCACCCCCTAGAAACATATGAGGGAATTAGAAATTGGGAGCTATAGGATGTAGCTATTATTTTTTATTTTATTCTGATAAGGATTTCATAGCATTGGGATATATATTGCATAGTTGATCTCTAATTACTCTTTCTATTGCAGGTGGCATTAGATTACATCGGAAAGGGAGGTAACACTGTTGCTGTCACAAAGGAGAAGAGAATTAAGTATGATCTTCTCTCATAGTGTCTTAGGCATAGGGTCCTTTCAGCTAATATATCTTTTGGCTCACAGTTCTTGTTGTATTGCAGGTATGCACTTAATATTCTTCAAAAATAAATGCTTCCTCGTGTGGGAGGTGGGGAGTACTGTGACAAAGAAAGCATACTACTTTGGGTAAGTCTTTTTTGCTTAATGTGTTCTGACTTTAGGCATGTCTATGTTTTATGTCAAAGAGACTTACCTTTACTTTCATCAGATATATTATCCACCGTCTGTTGTGTGCTCTTGGCCGGAGAGCCGAGGATGATAGAGATCATTATGGAAATAAGAGGTTTGATCTTGCTAGTCCATTGCTTGAAGGCCTATTTAGAATGGTACTTTCTTGTTTTTCATATTGGAGGCTGGATTGTTGTATCAGTAGATATCAGTATGTATTAAATTGTTGTCTCTTGTGTTTATGCAGCTTTTCCGGAAGTTAGCGAGAGACCTAAGAGGATATGCGCAGAAGGTATTTACAATTTTCAGTTACTTGAATTCATATCGTTCCATTGCTTTTAGTTGGTCAATAATTTAACTTGTTCCCTAAATATGCAGTGTGTAGACAATGGAAAAGACGTTAATCTGAGATTTGCAATTAATGCCAAAACCATAACCAGTGGACTCAAATATTCCCTTGCTATTGGGAATTGGGGGCAAGCAAATGCAGCTGGAACAAGGGCTGGTGTGTCACAGGTCTGGTTGTTTTGCGGTGTTAATCTTTATCATTACATTGGTATATTTAAGGAGATTGTGGAATTTTTGTAACTTACTTTTTTTCTTACCCGTATGGTTTTTGACATCTGCAGGTGTTGAATAGATTGACATATGCTTCTAGGTTGTCACATTTTCTGTATTCTTTTTATTTTCTGTTTATGATATTGATTTTCAGGGGAGCCAAAAATTCTGAATTGGGCATGAAATCTTAGGATATTAGCTTGGGCACGTTTGGTCTGTATTCAAAATCTCGTGATAACTTCAGGTCCATATCCAGCAGGACCTTTATCTTTAGCTTTACCTGATGATGTTCCACACTCTACCTTCACCATGAAGATTAATGCATCTTTCTTCTCAGTTGGACTCCATTTTGGCATTTCTCAGGTTCCTTATAGCCTATTTTCAGTTTGCACTTAATCCCTATATGTCTTGTTTAAGTAATCACTCATATCAGTACCAATTGGTTAGTGCAGACTGCTTCAGGTTTTACTAGCTTTGCTCAGCTGATTTTCTGCTTATATCTTTAAGTTGATTCTCTGTAATTTGTTTTTCTTAATAGCTCATAGTAGTAGCTAGAGGGTTCTGAGCTTAGTAAGAATCTTGGAGCTAATTTAAGTGCCTTATTTTGGTCTGCAAAAGACCTCAGTGAACCATAGTCTGCCCTGCACCACACCTTAGTGGTCTGATTTAGCTAGTTATCATTAATTTGTTTTTCCCCAGTTTCATCAGTTTTGTGTGATTTTTAGTTTCTTAGATAATAGTAGTTATAAGCTGTAATTTGGTACTTAGTAAGTTGACCAGCTTATCTAGCCTTCCTTATTTTTATTTGGATTTTAGGATTTAATCTAAGCAGTTTTCTCAGGCCTTGAACAGACATGTTGTTGCCCTGCCCCTAGTTAGACAACAGACTGATTGAACAATTGGCATGTCTGCAGTATTCTATTGACGTGTAACGTATTTTGAATTTGTCTATCTTTTCTCTTTTTTAGATATAGTTAAAGGGAATGGGAGACTTATTCCTCAAGCGGTTAAATCGTGGGTCGAGCAATACGAAAAGGAGCCAAAACCAGCAATGGTTGAACTACTGCTTCAGGAGAGTTGCACGGATGACTCGGGTAGTCTTGTTGTATACTGAGTGGTCGATGTGGAAGCTGTCAAACTAACTTGTGAATTGCTATCGATATGTAATTTTTGTCGTTAATTAACTTGTGACTTATCGTGAATTAGTACTTGAATTAACCTCATTGTTTTGATATATATATATATGAAATGCGTTATTTTGATATTTGTGTTTTTAATTTTGTATTACCAGGTTTTTAATTGTCATTTAATAGAAAATTAGGAACTGAAAAAAATTAATTTAAAAAAAAAAAAAATTAGGTTATGACACGCAAAAAGGAGAGTCATAAAACGTGGGTCATCTTTTAAAAAAAATTAGGTTATGACACGCAAAAAGGAGAGTCATAAAATGTGGGTCATAAGTGCGCGTCATAGAGGGATGACGCACAAATGCGAGTCATGAAGCTTTATGACGGGTCCATCCTTGACTCGCATTTGCGCGTCATAAGGCCTCTTCTTGACTCGCATTTGGAGTCAAGAATAGCTATTTTTCTAGTAGTGTAAGAAAACATTAACCTTAGGTGGTAAGTAGAGTTACCTGCATTAACTATGATTACGAGGTTCACCCTAGTGTTCGTGTTTCGAAGTTAATACCGCCTTAGATAATTTGAATTCTGTTGATTAGGATTTTGTACACACTATGGATCATAAACCATGTACCTCGAAAAATCATTAACCATTCCACACCTTTACACGTTGACCATAGGCCCATAACCCGCAGGTCGTCAACTATAGCACTCTCGTTAGCATTTGTTTATTATTTTACACATCTTAAACATGTTTTTATAACCTTTATCCAAATCATCATTATACATATACATATTATATATAAATAATATCATATTTACTTAACAAATATATATATATATATATATATATATATATATATATATATATATATATATTAATCACCACTAATTGGGGCATGTTAGCCACAATATAAATGGTTTCAAATCACTACCTTAACCTCGTACATGCTTAACTTAGTCACACTTACATTCGCAACTTACTGCATTTTTAAAATTTATATTTTGACCCATCCTATTTGGTTATTTACGCCCTTAAGCAATACAGTTTTATTTCAACTTCTACAAATCATCACACTTCGATTACGTTCCATATTTTCACTAATCTCGAGCATTAGTAATTACAAATCAAGTCCATAGAGGACAGTATCGCTATATTATTTTGCCGACTATTCTGCGGTCTTCCTACAAAATGTCTTACTACTATATTATAAAAAACAAAATTTTTGACATTCCCATTATTTATAAACAATAAAATGATTTCTTAACATCATACCACCGGCTGCTTTATAAACCAAATCACCGTCTTACCAATATATCACAAACTGCGGTTTTACTACTATTTTGTGAATAATGAATCATTTTTCCTGCTGCTCTATAAATTGTTTTACAACTCGTTGTACTAGCCATCCTATTAATAAATAATAAACTGATTCGCTACCTTATTACTATTTCATAAACCAACGAGCAATTTCACAAAAGTTTTATAGACTATGTTACAAATATTCTACCAGTTTTACTACAGCCTTATAGACCATTTTACTCCCCTGAGAGCTAATTTAGCTACTGTTTGATTTTAAAACAATAAAACTGTGTTATTATTATTTTACAAATGAATTCGCCATTACTTCCCAAAACTATTTTACTGTCACCCGACGAACCGTTTTGCGGCTAAATCACTAAGTAAACTACAGCTTTGCTAATATTTTACAGATAGCAAATAATTTTCTTATTACTCTATGCAGTGTCTTACAAATCATCTCATAAGTTATTGTGTAACCCAATCCTTATCTCGTTAATAGATCACGAATTTAACTATGGTTTTGGTATTATTTTATAAATAATAAGTCGTTCACTATCACTCTATAAACTGTTCTACAAACTATTTTATAAAATATGTTACAATCATCATGTGAACCATTTATTTTGCATGAAAAGTATATCATACTATTACTTCATAAACAGAATAACCAATATTCCCTTTTGAAAATAGATCAAACCTTAGGAGTGGATTCCACGCTTTCGCCTGAGACTATAGCTAACAACCTACTAAGCCTTGATGCTATTCCATCGATCACTAAATAAATTACCTCATTCGCCCCATGAGATTAGATTCCCTAATTAGTAGTGCACACGTTGAACTAGGTTGTCAATACACCATCGCTCTTAAGAAATGGTACTCTCTAGGAATTCTAGACAACACAGACTCGAAACCCCTTTCTATTATGTAAACCGCTTCGTTGCAAAGCTCTGACTTCCTTTTATGTGACGCGACTTCTGCACCGGGATGCCGAAAGATCTTAGTCTACCTAGAAAACATTGATACCCGATCTCACCTTGTAAATAGGAAGGACTTTTCTCAACATAGTATCAAGCTGATTCAGACCTCTCAAGTCACTAATGCAACCGTTTAAGTCATTGAACCTCTTAGCACTGAGTTATCCCTTCCGAACTGTCAGTACAAAAATTTCGGTCAGAATACCGTTTAGTACCGTTTAAGCAGGTTGGATACTTGCACCTTTGAGCTTCACCTGATATTGAACATTGAACCCCGCTCGACATTGGCAACTAGATATTTTCTTCGGATATTTAGAGACATAGGTGGACGTACATACTCAACTGTCCTTCCTCTTTGATATTCTTACTTTTAAGGATCTTTCTTAAAATGCTCTTATGTCAACCTTGGAAACCGTAGTTACATTTTTCTGAAATACATATTTTGAGGATTAAGTTCTTCTGGTCAACCCTTATCAAACTTTTGTTGCAAAATGTGAAACTTAAATTTTTACAAAAATTTCTTACCCCTACCACGATTGAAAACCCGATTTTGCAAGCTTAAAAATTCTTTTGAAACTGTGTCATCTTACGCAACTATAAATTCCCAACAAAGAAAATTGTAATGCTTGGAAGGGTATTTTGGCCAAACCCGTGTAAACACTTACCCAAATAAGATTTTCAAACAAAAATTTCATCCATTCCTCTGAGGAGGAAAAATGCTCAATTTTGAAACAAATTATGGAGATCAGTTACCCTGCCATTTTAAAACTTTACATGTATCGGGCTAGGATTTTGTGTCACTATTGTATAAACCCTACATTGGAATTAGACCGTGAGGATTTAAGAAGTGATCACGCTGACAAAATTGTGAAACATCGTGTAGTTAAGATTTAAATTGTTTCCCTCTATTAAACTTACTCCAGAAATCATTGTACCTCAGCAAAACGCTAGAAAGAGACGACTTATGGCAGACCATTTAAGTACTCTTCCACAGGCAAGGAAAAACTCTTAAAACAGTCCAGAGAGACCCGAATATGTTACTAGTAACACCACCTTTTCACCGACACCGTTTTGATGGGTAATGTTGGGAATTCTGGAAATAAGATATTTCTTGTTGCTGCCGATAATGAAAGTTGGTTCCTGCCGATAGTGTTGGTTCCTGCCGAAGTTCATTGCTGCTGATAGTTATATTTTGTTTCTGCTGATAGTGTTTGTTGCTGCGGATATTATAGTTAGTTATCCGTAAGTTTAGTAAGTTTATTTATAGAAGAGATCATGTTTATCTCTTTACACGTATTCTTGTAGGACGGGTTAGGGTTAGGGTTCCTTGTGATTATAAAAGGAACACCCCGTCTATGAGTTTTGATATTTTTTTTTTGTAACTTAACAATCTTCAATAAAATCATCTTTTAGTTCATTATTCGATCCATAGAGGATCATAGCATTAGTTCTTTTCTTTTCTTGTTCATAATCAGAGGTTCTCTTGTAGTGTGCTTGTGATTACATAGGCATCCTACCGATCCACATAGGCTCAAAGATCTAGCAGGAGTGTTAGATTCAACAAGTGGTATCAGAGCCTCGTGAGGATCTCTGATCAGGAAACAAAAGTTCTCAAAAACAATCTCTCTAAACCCTTTCACAATGGGCGATGAAAACCCTGGATTTGAAAACCCTGATTTTGAAAACCCTGAATTCGCTGCAATTAACAATGAAGAACCTGAACCTACAAAAGTTCAACAACAAATTGTTACAACCACTGTGTCCAACAGTAATGCTAAGTTCCCATATCTTAAGAAGGAAGAGTATGAAGTCTGGGCGATGAAGATGGAGTACTGGATCTCCAACAGTGATCACCATCTTTGGAATGTTATCCTCAAGGGAAATAGCAAAAAGAGGATTGGAAGAGATAAGAATGGGGGAATCATTATTCTCGCTCCTGCAACAGTTGAGGAACAGCTGGCTGTGCAAAGGGAAACTAAAGCAAGAACTATCTTGCTTCAGGCTCTTCCAGAGGATCACATGGGTGATTTTCATCACCTGGATGATGCTAGAGAAATCTGGCTTGCTGTAAAAGCTAGATTCGGTGGGAATGAGGAATCCAAAAAGATGAGGAAGTCAATGCTTAAGCAGGAATTTCAGGAGTTTAAAATCTCTGAGGAAGAAGGTATTCACAAAGGGTATGATCGATTTCACAAGATCCTCAGCCAACTTAATCAGTTGCAGGCTCGACCAGATAATGAAGACTGCAACACAAAGTTTCTGAGGGCTTTACCTTCATCCTGGTCTCAAGTTTCTATAACTCTGAAAGCCAAAGGAGGATTGGACTACCTTAGCTTTGATGATCTGTACAACAAGCTCAAGACCCTAGAGATTGACATCAAAGGGGTTTCTACTTATTCATCTCATACACCTACTCATACTGCATTGTTAGTGCTACAAGTGCTAATAAGGTCTCTCATGGTGATAGCCCAAACTCCTCATCTTTATTTGTTTCCTATTCTCCCGCAGCATCAAAATCCTAATCAAGGAACGACAATGTTGTTGAGGAAATTCTTCATTCATTTGTTGCTGAAAGTACTCCACAACAGCAGTTGATGTATGATGATTTTGATCAAATTGATCAATTTGACTTGGAGGAGATGGATATCAAATGGCAGTTGGCTATGCTGTCATTAAAGGTTAACAGGTTTGAGCAGCAGTCTGGAAGGAAGCTTAATCTCAATGGAAGGGAAGGTGCAAGGTTTGACAGGAGGAAGGTAAAGTGCTTCAAGTGTGGTCAGATAGGACACTTTGCCAGAGAATGCCAAGACAAGAAAGTTGATGATAGATCAAGGTATTCGGCATTCAGAATGAAAGAATTGGAACCAGAGGAAGATAAAGCTCTAGTGTCTGTGGATGCTATGCTGGATTGGAATCAACATGAGGTGACTAGAGCTTCACGGATTTATGGGATGATTGCTGGAAATGGAGCTGAGACACATGTGGCTGGAGAATTTGGAATGATGGGTTATCCAACTCAGGTACTAAAATGTCCTTTTGATTGTGAAATTAAATATAATAAATTGCAAAAGGATAGTGAAAATAAATATACTGAGTTAAAAAGGGAATTTGATGAAATGGAGCCTGAATATAATAAATTATTTGTAGATATTCAAGCTTATAAAAAGGCTCTAAAAACTGTGGAGAAACAAAAGGCTTGGCATGAAGCTAATCAGATTGCATATGAACAAAAAATAAGGGTTTTGGAAAGAGATTTAGAGAACTCCAAAAACTGTCTTAAATATTCTGAATCTCAAGTTGCTAAGATCAAATTAGAAAATCAGGATTTAAAGGCTAAACTGGATAGTGAAGTGGCTAGGATAAACTCATGGCAACAATCAGAAAAATATCTTGTTAACTATGGTACTCAGTCTGGTTGGCGTAAGAAAGGGTTAGGATATGATGCTGGGGAATATAACCCTAGGATATTTGACCCTACCCCTAAGGAAGATTATCAAAAACCTGTTAAGTTTGTTAAGGAAGGAGGGATGAATGCAGTTCCTCCACCTATAAGAGGTGTTTTTAAGCCTGTTCCTATCCACACAGCCCTTGACCTTGACTTTGATGATTCACAAATGACTTATGGCAAAAAGGCAAAGAACTTGCCTGATCTTGATTGTGACTCTAACGAATTTGTCTCTTGTTCTAACAGTGACAAATCGGGAAGAAATCAAGACTGATGACTATGCCACATGTGGATCAAGTGAGAAGTCTGCATCAATAAAATCAGAAGAGGCAACTGATGAATCCCAAAGAGTTGAAGATGTTTCTTTTGATAATGTTAAAAACAATAATGTTTCTAGTGTTGGTTTTGTTTCAAACAGTTCTGGTTGTGATTTGAATTTGGTTAAGAATAATTTTAATTGTGTTGGTTTGAATTCTTCTGATTGCAATAAGAAAAAGTATGTTAAGAATAAGGCCCCTAGAAAGAAATCTTGCTTTGTGTGTCGTAGTTATGATCATCTTATTAAAGATTGTGACTATTATGAAAAACAGATGGGTAAATATGCATGTCAAAATAGGTCTGTATGGAACAATGTTAGTGCAATTCCTCCATATATTCCTCAATCAGCAAAAATAAACTCTTGTAGAGTTTCTGTTGCTTCTGACAAGTCAGTTCCTGCTGATAAGTCCATTCCTGCTGATTGGAGAAGCAATGGTTCTAGACCTTACTACAGACCTACCAGTACTTACTTTCAGAATAATATGTGGCCTGTTTATTTCGACACCTTTAATATGGGAAAGGCAAGATGGGGAACTGCTGTTAAGTCCTCAGCAGGTTGTTCTTGGAGAAACAATAACAGATATATGAAAAAGGGGTCCAAGAACAATGGTGGATCTCATCAATCTCCATGGTTTAATTTTTATTGATCCACAAGGCAGACCCAAGTCAGTAATGACTTGGGCCTCCCATGTATCTAACATTGTTGTATGTTATTTTGTTCTGTAGGACATTCCTTTTAAGAGTAAAGAAGTAGGTATTGTTGACAGTGGTTGTTCGAGGAGTATGACAGGGAATTTGGAAAGGTTGCATAACTTTGTACCCTTTTATGGAGGAACAGTGACATTTGGAGGAGGTGATGGAAAGATTACAGGGAAAGGAACCATTAAGACTCCTAAACTGGACTTTGAGAATGTTCTCTATGTGAAGGAACTCAGGAACTTCAATTTGTTTTTGTCTCACAAATATGTGATAAGAAGAATGGAGTTCTCTTCACTGAGACTGACTGTCTAGTGCTCTCCAAGGACTTCAAGATGCCTGATGATAGTGAGATAGTGCTCAAAGTTCCAAGGACTCACAACCTGTATTGCTTCAATCTGAATGATGTTAACCTGAGGGTAATCTTGCTTGTATGGTGGCAAAGGCTTCTGTGGATGAAGCAAAAAAATGGCACAGAAGGATGGCACATGTGAACTTCAAGACAATCAACAAGCTGGCAAAGAATGGCTTAGTGCATGGACTCCCTTTCAAGACCTTCACAAATGAACACAATTGTGTTGCCTGCAATAAAGGGAAGCAACACAGGGCATCATACAAGGCCATTACTGCTGTGAGCACCATCTCTGAGCCTCTGCAACTGCTTCATATGGATCTTTTTGGTCCAACTTCTATCAGAAGTAGAGACCATAAGAATTATTGTTTGGTGATTACTGATGAGTTTAGCAGGTTTTCTTGGACTTTCTTTTTAGGTACTAAAAATGAAACCTGTTCTGTGCTTAGGGATTTTATTACCTTAATTGAAAATCAGCTAAATAGAAAAGTTAAGGCTATAAGGTGTGATAATGGAACTGAGTTTAAGAACTCTAGTTTAATTGAATTTTGTGGGAATAAGGGGATTAAAAGGGATTATAGTAATGCCAGAACCCCACAAACAAAATGGGGTTGCAGAAAGGAAAAATAGGACTCTTATAGAAGCAGCTAGATCTATGCTAGCTGACTCTAAGTTGCCTACCATGTTTTGGACTAAAGCAGTAAGCACTGCTTGCTATGTGCTGAATAGGGTATCTATTACTAATCCCCACAACAAAACTCCTTACGATCTTTTGTCTGGAAAGGTTCCCAACATAAGTTACCTTAAGCCTTTTGGATGTCATGTAACTATCTTGAATACAAGTGATCACCTAGGTAAGTTTGAAGAGAAGGAAGATGAGGGGTTCATAGTTGGATATTCTGCTCATAGTAAGGCCTATAGGGTATATAACTTATTTGCTAAGAGGATTGAAGAAACACTCAATTTAAGGTTTCTAGAAGACAAACCCAATTTACAAGGTGCAGGTCATGAATGGTATTTTGACCTAGATTATTTGAATGATTCTTTGGGTTATTCTAGATATAAAGCTAATCAATCTGTAGGTCCAAATGTTTATTCATCTAACAATGCAGGTTCCTCAGATGATGAGTCTGATTCAGAGTGTGATGAACGACCAATAGTTGTTCCTTCTTTTCCCTCTAACCACTTTTCAGGTACAGAACTCAAGGACTCTTCTGATAAGACTGAAGATAATTCAAGTTTTGCAGAAGATCTTGCTAGGCTTCAAAGACAAGAATATCAAGCCAAGAGAGCTGCTGAAAAGTTTGGTTCTGGGTTTTCACAAGAAACAGTGGAGCTATTGAGAAATGCTGAAGCTGAAGTAAGAAGAGAAATGGCTTCTGCTGGTGGGATTCCTGTTCCTGCTGATGTCAATTCTGTTGATAGTTCACCTGTTACTGCGGATACATCTGCTGTTCCTGCCGATGTCACTGATCCTGCTGCTTCTTTGTCTCCTCCATCTTCTGATTTGTTGGGATTTAGTGAGCCTCCAACTAGATTCCCAAGTCCATCTGATCTGGGAAATTCACTTTCTTCAGCAGCTAAGCTGAGTGATCCTCATCATCAGTCAAGATCTGGAATTTTCACTCACTCCTCTTATGATGGTGAAGCAAATCCCTCTATTTCTAATCAAGCCACAACTTATGAGGTAGATCCTGTTGTTACCAAGAGGATTAACACAGTACATCCTCAATCTTTGATTCTTGGTGATCTAAATTCTCCTGTTCAAACAAGAAGAAGGTTGAATCAATCCAAGTTTGGAGAATCTACTTTTCTAAGTTACATTCAAGAACAGTTAAGAAGCAATCACACTGACTATCTTCATTGTCTTTATGCTTGCTTTTTATCTCAAACTGAACCTAGTAGTGTAGCTCAAGCCCTTGACAATTCTGATTGGGTTGAGGCTATGCAAGAGGAAATGCAGCAGTTCAAGAATCAGAAGGTATGGATATTAGTACCATTGCCTGAAGGAAAACATGCAATTGGAACTAAATGGATACTTAAGAATAAACGGGATGCTAGGGGAATTGTGGTTCAAAATAAAGCTAGATTGGTAGCTCAGGGACATAGACAAGAAGAGGGTATTGACTATGATGAGGTGTTTGCACCAGTAGCAAGAGTTGAAGCTATTCGACTATTTTTGGCTTTTGCTTCATTTATGGGGTTTGTGGTTTATCAGATGGATGTAAAGAGTGCTTTTCTGTATGGGAGTATTGAAGAGGAAGTGTATGTTACTCAACCACAAGGGTTTGTGGATCCACAACATCCTGATTTGGTTTATAAAGTGGTGAAAGCACTCTATGGACTTCATCAAGCACCAAGAGCATGGTATGCCAGATTGTCTGCTTTTCTACTTAAACATGGATACAGAAGGGGAACAATAGATAAAACACTTTTCATTAGGAAGAATTTTAAAGATATCATCTTGGTACAAGTGTATGTAGATGATATTATTTTTGGTTCCACTAATGAAGCCTGGTGTAAGGATTTTGAGGAGTTGATGAAAAGTGAATTTGAAATGAGTGCTATGGGGCAGATAACATTCTTCTTGGGCTTACAGGTTCAACAGATACCAGATGGTATCTTCATTAATCAAGAAAAGTATGTTCATGACATACTTAAGAAGTTTGACTTGGACAATGTGAGGACTGCTACAACACCTTTTGAAGCTCCAAAGCCTAAATCTAATCATGAACCTGATGATGCTGTAAATGTTCACTTATACAGATCTATGATAGGTTCTTTGATGTATTTGACAGCTTCCAGGCCTGATATCATGTTTGCAGTCTGTGCTTGTGCTAGACATCAGGTTACACCTTTGACTTCCCATCTAAATGCTGTTAAGAGAATCTTCAAGTATTTAAAAGGACAGCCTAACTGGGACTTTGGTACCCAAAGGATTCTTCTTTTGTGCTAGAAGCTTATAGTGATAGTGACTATGCTGGAGCAAATTTTGATAGAAAATCTACTACAGGAGGTTGCCAGTTTTTGGGAAGAAGGTTGGTTTCTTGGCAATGCAAGAAGCAGACTATTGTAGCTACATCTTCTACTGAGGCAGAGTATGTTGCTGCTGCTAGCTGCTGTGGACAAGTTCTTTGGTTACAAAATCAATTGTTGGATTATGGGTTCAACTTCATGAACACTAGAATTTTCATTGACAACCAAAGTACTATCTGTATTGTTAAAAATCCAGTGTTTCATCAAAGAACAAAGCATATCGAGATTAGGCATCAATTTATCATTAAGGGATGACTCGATGAATGTGCTGACCTGTTGACTAAAGCATTTGATGGTCCAAGGTTCAACTATCTGGTGGTTCATATTGGAATGCTCAATCCTTAGGTGCTGAGATTAAGGGGAGGTTGAAGCTTAAGGGGAGGATTTTTCTTGTTGTTGTTGTACATCTTTCTATCTTTTCTTCTTTTCTTTCTTTTTCTTTTGGTGTGTTTCTGATTTCTTTTAGTTCAAAAAAAAAAAAAAAAAAAAAAAAAAAAATTCTTGTATATTTTGTGTGCTAATAAGTTGGTTTTGAGCAACACCTTGCAGGTACAGTGTTGGTGTTTACACCTACACAGCAAATGGTATTCAACTCACCATGTCTTGCAAACAAGAAAGAGTTGACTCACCATGAGGGTACGGCTCTGGTGTGATAATCAAATCCGTTGATAGCTGTAATAGCTTGCTTAAAGCTATAGGGTACTTCAACTCACCCATGGTTCATTCCTGAGAGTTGAAATGGTTCTCAATTCACCATGGATGTAACCCTTTATGGGATCCAAAGAATTGGCTAGTCCACAAAAGTATGGTTTGTGGTTAAGACATTTGGTATCCATATTTGGTATTCAATTCACCAAGGTTCTGTTGAAACCAAAGAATTGACTAGTCCTGAGCAAACGGCTACAGGTAAAGACAACTCAAATCCGTTTATAGTTGCTGGTTTACTCAAAATCAGATGGTTATCAATGTACCATGGTCTTACACATCTAAACTTTGGCTACTCCAGTAGTGATGGCTATTGGTAAAGAGACATCAAATCCATTAATTTTCAATGATTCACCTCTCACAGGGGTTAATACACCTGGATGTGATGAGAATAGTATGAAACTTAAGTGATTTGATGTACATATTGTCATAGTAGCAGTCAAGATCAAGGATGATATGGTGACCAGCATAGATCTTCTTTTGAGGATGATTTCCTATTGCTGCTGAACTATCGAAGTTGCTGCTGGAAGTTTCAAGTGTTGCTGCTGGTTACTTACTGATGCTGCTGCTGGTTTAATCCTCTCCCTATGGACTTCAAAGTACTTTCAGAATAGAGTAACTGCTTAGGGAATCTTTTCGGAAATACACTATTTCCTCAAGATTAGGGGAGGATTATTGGGAATTCTGGAAATAAGATATTTCTTGTTGCTGCCGATAGTGAAACTTGGTTCCTGCCGATAGTGTTGGTTCCTGCCGAAGCTCATTGCTGCTGATAGTTATATTTTGTTTCTGCTGATAGTGTTTGTTGCTGCGGATATTATAGTTAGTTATCCGTAAGTTTAGTAAGTTTATTTATAGAAGAGATCATGTTTATCTCTTTACACGTATTCTTGTAGGACGGGTTAGGGTTAGGGTTCCTTGTGATTATAAAAGGAACACCCCGTCTATGAGTTTTGATTTTTTTTTTTTGTAACTTAACAATCTTCAATAAAATCATCTTTTAATTCATTATTCGATCCATAGAGGATCATAGCATTAGTTCTTTTCTTTTCTTGTTCATAATCAGAGGTTCTCTTGTAGTGTGCTTGTGATTACATAGGCATCCTACCGATCCACATAGGCTCAAAGATCTAGAAGGAGTGTTAGATTCAACATGTAACTTGAACTAAATCGCGAGGACGCAATTCCTTTTTAGGGGTATGTGATGTAACAACTGACAAATTTCTTAAACTTATTTTATGAGCCAAAATAATTATTTTGATTTTCCTTAGCTTCTAAACCTCTTTGAAACCAGAACTAATAAGTTAAACTGAAATCCGAGACGGATATCCCAATATGATGTATGTGCTGTAACACCCGGTAATTTTTCAAACTATTTTTACTAGCCAAATATTTATTTTTGCATCTCCTTAGCAGTTGAACTTTATATTTGAACTTGAGAAATGTGAGTTATCTTGAGACCCTTAGTCCCTTATTACATCAGCTCAACCTAGAAAACGCAAAACGAATCGAATTTGCCAAATAAATTGATTTCGGGTAAGTTACGCATATTTATACCCGACTTTATAAGAAAAATTATTTCGGAAACAATGTCGCAAGTTTCATAATTTTTCGAGTCCGTTTGTTACCTCGAAAGGGCCCCACAATGTTTAAAGCAAAAGTATTACAAAATTGACAGTTTCTACCCCCGCCCAATATTTACCCCATGCCCCCTTAACTTGCAATTGCACATGTTAGACCCCTCCCTGGGTATAAAAGGGCAAAAAAATTATTTTAATTCATTTATAACACACACACACACACACACACATATACGCTCTCATCTCTCACCTCCCCTCCGGCCAATCTCCGACAGCCACCGTCACCGCCGAAAACCGCCGTCGCCAAAAAAAATTTCCGGCAAAACCCTTAACTTACACCATTCGATAGATCAAGGGAAGGAGATCATTTCTGGAAAGTTTTAAACCAAGAGGAGCACTTCTGCACGTATTTTGGAAGACCAACGCCACGACCACCATACCACCACCACATGCCGCCACCTTCCCCCACCCTTCTCTTTCGACTAGTAAGGATCACGCGCCTCTTCTCTTGTTCTTTTTAATTTTAATTCAAACCATAACACGTATATTTTATTAAATCGAATAATCATTTATAAAAAGTGTTAAAACCTTTCTATCTAAACATAAAACGTGTGGATCTAATTTATTAAGTCGTGAAATCCTTGACTCAGTCCTAGTCAGGGTGACTCACCGAGTCAACTCGCGTTGACTCGGGGTGACTCGTTTATATTTTTTCTTTTATATGATTATTTCTAATTTATTAACTGTTATTGTAGCGTTGGATTTGGAGTTGTATCGATCTGGTCCTGGTGGTTGAAGCCGAGAGCCACAAGCTCGTATTATTCTTTGACCCTGACTCTTTGAGTCACGGAAATACTAGGTTTAGGATCTAGGCAGTTTTATCTGTCTTATTATTTTTATTATTATTCGATTTGGTTGTAAATTTGTTGGTTCGATTTGGATTTATATATTTTTTTTCGATATGGTTGTATTCGAATAGATTAGATTTGCTAGATTTTGAGTGGATTTGTTGTATCAGTTTTAGATTAGATTGGTACATTGGCTGCGTTGATGTAAAACCAGGAGCCCTTTGGCTCGTGTTAGGGTTCGAGCCGTGACTCCATTGAGTCACGGAAAGGCCTCGTGGTTGTGTTACGATTAAAAAATAGAGTTGGTTTGGATTGGAATTGATTTGGATTTATAATTGTGTGTTGATCATCTGAGAGCCTATTGGCTCGGTTTGGTTCGAGCTGTGACTCAAATGAGTCACGGCATTGCCATAAAAGTCTGCATTCAATTTGCGTTGAGTACGTATGGAAACCAGCTAGATGTCCAGCGTGCATGGTATTTGGCCATTCTTTGGAAAAATGTCCGAAGAAAAGCGTATCAAGCGGTTTAAAGAACTTGAAGACACAAAGGAAAGTTGTTCGTTGTTTATAGGTGGGCCCTAAGTCTCATGGTGTGTACAAACCGATTCAACCTAAGACTAACAAGAAGACGAATACTAAGCAGGCTAAACTGAAGGAGAATGCTAATACGACAGATTTGCCAAGTACTAGTGGCACGCATAAAAATTCTCATGTAGTTACTGTTAAAGGAGCTAATATAAAGTCTTCAAATCCTTTTGAGGCTCTTAATATGATTGAACAGGAGGTTGAGGCTTCCCCTAGTAGCATATGATGTTCGAAAATGAATGTGGCTGATGAGAACATGGGAAACCAAAAGGAAGTTAACTTGGGTAATTAGGATAGTGACTGTGATGTGATCAAGGATGATAATGAAATTACTAATTTTTTTGCTTCTAATCGTCCTGCGGTTACTAGTTCCTCTAAGGGCGGAGGTGGAAGTGGGAAATCGAGCTTATATGAGCGTTGGAAGGAGAGTTATGACGATAACCCATATGATGACTATGAGTGCGATGATTTAACTGAAGAGCAACTGACATTCTGTAATGCTTTCGATATTAGACTTCCTAGTCATATTAGACGTTAGTTTATATTTGGACGTGTGTCAAATGTATTCTAGAGAGTAGTCGTATGTTTCCTTTTGTTAAGAAATTGTTGTGACTTGTTACGTAAGCTTTACCGCCTATGTAACCGGCTGGGATGCGGGCAGGGACGGTAAGCTTTACAGCCTGCGTATGATGATACGCAGGATGTATGGGTATTTTTGCGTATCATCATACGCAGGTTACAGTTTATATTGGTTGAACCTTTTAATATTGTCTATTGGCCCAAACTTTTTTCCAAACTCAAAAATACCCATACATCCTGAGTATCATCATACGCAGTTTACGCAAGATTACGTGTAAACGATATAAGCCGTCCAAAAAAAATATATATTACAAAGCATCCTGCGTATGTTTGTACGCAGGATACAAAAAAAATATAAAGTAATATCTTGCATTAACATGTACGCATGTCCTTTCTTTTACGCAAGATATATAATTAATTGAAAAGTTATACGCTGGATCCCTTAAAATAAGTATAAAAAAAATAAAAACAAACCCTAGTTAGGGTTTGATGCTTTATGCTTAAAATTAGTGTAAAAAATAAAACAAACCCTAGTTCTCTAGATAATTTGGATGCTTAAAATAAGTATAAAAAAAAACCCTAGTTTTTTTAAACCCTAATTCAACTACATTATCAAGAAACGAAGTATTGATATACCATAGTTGTTACTATTAATAAGGAGTACAAGTCTTGATTACAGCCACAACAAGTTCAAGTTTCCCTTTTATGATACAGTTTTTTATATTGCCAAGACAACCAGTTACGATGATAACTTCGCTATTACGCAGGTTATTAATAGCGCATAGCCATGGCCCACGTGAAAAATGATCATCTTCAACGACATCTTCTTTTATCTTTCTTACATATTCTTGTGTTGGCACTAGACAATAATCAGGGCCACCTTCCCTAATGTTCGAATTTTTTCGAAGAATAGCCGCTTGAATAATACCAGCTGGACCGGGTATTAACCTGTCCGGGATGTTTGAAGAGTTAGATGAAGCCCCAACATTATGTTGGTATCGTTTTGTGTATCCGGAATTGTTTTGTTCGGCCATTTTCCGAATTGTTAAATTTTTCTAGAGATTAGATAATTTGATAATGGTGATGTGTGTTTAGAAAAATTGAATTTTGAATGAGTTTTTATAGACAGGTTTGTGTTATATCCCGCGTAAAAGAATACGCGTACGCGGGGTTGTCACAGATTAGTCAAATCATTGTCATTGAGTTGTTATATCATTGTCATATCCCGCGTAAAAGAATACACGTACATGGGGTTGTCATAGATTAGTCACATCAATGTACGTATTTGTCACATCATTGTCATATCTTTTTATACAAAATTACATAGGCATGCAACTGTCATGTTTTGGTCACGTCATTGTATTAATATATAAAGTGATGCGTGGGTTTTGCAACCTTACAACAGGTTTTACCTCTCGAGGGATCTCAAGAGGCTTACAACCCCACCAGGCAGTGTACCTGACCGATGTAGTATAGTGTAGTGGTAAGTACGGGGGATTGATCGTTCTCCACAGGGAATAGTGTTCGTTAGGTGTGAAAGGCTACTCTAATTAGGTCTAAGGGTTGAGGAAGATTCTTTTTTTGTTTTTATAATTTTATGAAAGCAAGTAAAATCTCGGGTTTTGAAGGAGTGGGCGGAATTAGTTGCTAGTCAACTAACCCAAATTACTACAAATGCAAATAAAATAAAATAACAAAAATGAAAAGTGGTGAGAAACTTATGTGTAGAGAAATGTGTTTACTTAGATTTCCTTACTCCCTAACTATCTTTTACCGGTTAATTAGTGTGCATTAGTCGCGTGGATGACGGGTGTATTCCTTAATACCATTCGTGGGGTGGCGTACTTACTTCCCCAAACTCTACAAGCTCCTACTTCACTCCTATGTCGAGCCGGCTAGGAAGCTCCTAACATGGGATCACTAGAATTCGCTTGTGCATTAAATACAACCATAAAAACCTTTAGTACGCGTTTGGTTCATGTTTCTTAAGACGTTCAAGCAAGTTACCGAATAGGAAGTTAGCCAGTTTTCTTAAGCCTAACATAGATAAACAATCATCCAATACAACTAATAACACACTAACAACCAATAATCAATAGCTAGGTTTCATTAGATCTAAGCAAACACAAGATAAAATTAGCCTAACATGTTAAACAAAAGACAAGCATAAGATAGAATCAAACAACACATAGACATATTGAATGATTAATTGATAACTTATCTTTCAATGAAACATGGAAGATCTCAAGGCAAGAAGCCCTGAAAAAGTAGCTAAAATCGTCTTAGGGTTTTATCCCAAAATTCCACACACTAAGCTCTCCTTAATGAAAAAAAATTAGAAAACTATATATAGACTTTGACATCTGACGGCGTCACCTTATGCATTGTGACGCCGTCACCTCGCCGCTTTTAGGGTTCCCGGATGACCATCTTGACGCCGTCCCTCTTTAGCTCTTCAAAAATCCATTCTGGCTTATCAAGGCTTGACGCCGTCGGATCCTGAACGTGACGCCGTCCCCTTATGATTTAAGCCGTGACGCCCTTGATTTAGTTAAAGCGTGACGCCGTCAGAATTCTCATGCAAACTCACTGGCCCGTCATGAGTAAATTTCACATCCAACTTTTCTTGCCAAGGCATGACGCCGTCCCATGTTAATTGTGACGCCGTCAAGAGTAACTTTTAGCCGATTCTTGAGACTTTGCCGTTTTCTTCACTTTTATGCTCCAAAAACGTCCAAAATGCCTCCTTTTCCAGATTTCTCCTCAAAAGTACCTAAAATGACAAAAGGAACGATTTAGGGCAATATTTGATCAAATAAATACGATTTCGGGCTTAAATGACCCCTTAAAAGCGGTACACTTTTCGCCTCATCAAATACCCTTACACTTGAGATTTGCTTGTCCTCAAGCAAATGCGCTTTTATTCTAATCAAAATACAAGTTAGGGGTCATTTAATGCAAACATAAAAGTAATTACAACAAATAATCGTTCCACTTCAATCATAATAAGCACGGAGATTATATACTAGCACCTCACAAGTAGTGTTTAGATACTCACATCTCTCAAGTGTCATCAAAATAAATCTCATAAATGAAAACGGAAAATATCTCTCACTACCTGTCATAGCAAATAGATTACCATAGGCTTGGGAAAGGATCGAAAACCTCCTCCACTGGGCGTAAGCACCTAAGATAAACTATCAAAGAGGGCTTTTAAATGGGTTATAACGTTAGGTGTAGGGAAAAGGAAAACACGGTTTTGTTGGATAAAGGATATTTTACTGGTGGCGAGTTAAAGATCTTGATCAATTACATGTACTATACAATGTTGCTAAGCCAAGACTAGACTCGATCTTAAGCTAGAAACAAAATAACATAAACATAAAATAAACATAAAATAAAACGGGATGGTAGTCCGTATGTTTTTTTCTATTTTTCTTTTTCTCATTTTTTTGTATTTTTCTTGATTTTTTCGATTTTTTTTTTTTTTTTTTTTTTTTTTTTTTTTTTTTGCATACACTTTTACCCTACCATCCAAAATAATACATCATAGGGGCGTTGCATCCCCTTACACTTGAACTTTTACATAACTTTACAAATACTAATCTAATGACTCGAATTAAGATAATTGAAAAACTTGGAGTACTTTTAAAACATTTAGCACATATGGGGGTAATAAATGATGTTCTTCCCCATTACTCCATTACACTAGTACTTTACCCATGAGTCCCAATCGTCCCAAAACAATATGTACAAGGATATGACTCGACTTAGCAACCATGTAATCAACTAGATAATTAACTTGGGTTTAAACAAATGTTGTCACAATAATGCACTAAAAATGAGTGCATACAAGGTAGGCTAAGGCGATTTGGGTGTACATTTTAGTGGGGTGTAACAAATTCTTCCTTTAAGTAAAATGCTTAAAGGTTGAAACGAAAAGATAGGCTCTGAGGGGTGTACTAGGGGTATCGTGTACTAAAAATGAGTACAACGCAAAGGGTGTGGGAGAATTACTTGACCAATGTAGCCAATGTAATTATAACAAAAACACAGGTGTAAAACATGGGTTAATCCTAATGCCTCTTATCATGTAGTAAATCTAACTACACGAATGTAGTCTCACTTGTGGCCTCGGAATGGTCCTAACGCAAGTTCTAGAATCTAAGTGCTACCGGTACACACATCATAGCATAAATGCTTTTCCTACCAATTCTAGGGGCGAACCTCACATATTTGGGGGTGGAAAATTTTTTAGTGGTACGGTTTTTGTGCTAGTCATATAACTCCTATCCGTGAGACGCTCATTAAGATCAAAGTTTCACTCCTATATGTTGTAAAAAATTTTAAATTTGGCACTAAAATTACCTTAACAAGTATTTCTCTCAGTTTTATTACACATCTACCATCAAACAAACAAAAATCAAGCGCAATTGTATTCTCTAAAATCGTACTTTTACCCTCCCCTTACACTTAAGATGAACATTGTCCCCAATGTTCAAATAACAAGATGTAAAAGAATAAAGTAAAAGAATGAAATCAAATACTCCCCTGATTCGCTCGTTGGATAATGAATTTACACGGTTAAATCTTCCTCCAAAGAGAATGTTGAAGCTCCATGACTAATGCATCGCCATAAGCTTGATTCAAAACATTTCCTTGTCCAAAATAACCTGTTGAACCTGAGAAAACAAACACGAAAACCTGCATAACATCGGCGGGATAAAATCTATATATAAGGATATAATGCTTGTGGAATGATAACTTTGCAGATTCCTGGAGATTATAAGTTGGAGATTTTAATAAAAACTTTTTATGAAAACAAAATTTTCAAAAATTTCTGGAAATTAAATCTGACGCCGTCAGGTTATAACCCCTGACGCCGTCAGAAATGACCTGACAAAAATTTTCATTTTAAGTTTCCGGAAAATTTCTGGAAAAACCTTTAACTTACTTCCTGGAAATCCTGCAAAACATCATTATGACTCGATACAAGCATTTGACTCAAACAAACACGAATATGTATGTTAATTTATTATTATTACGATTCATGTTAATTTGTGTTCTAATAAACCGATTTAGATTTCCCTTACACTTATCTTTTGCAAAATACCTTTATATGTAGTTAAGACGAAGTTAAAAACAACATAAAGCATTTTCACAATTTTAGTTTTGAACATGAATCAATAATAATAAAAATTAAACATACATACGGAAGCAAATAAAATCAAACAAACAAATAAATAAACACACAAAGCAAATAAAACAAATAAAGATTGGGTTGCCTCCCAAGAAGCGCTTTTCTTTATTAACGAGTCTTGTAGCTAGACTCAAAGTCACGCTACCCTATGTAAGTAAGCTCGTCATCGAGGACGTCTTTAGGGTTAAGCTTGGATTGAAGTTTCCTATTGGTCCGCTTAGTACGATATGTCTTTTCAAACTTCTCTCCATCCGGGTCATACAATGTCATCTTGATATGCCATGACCCATCTCCATCATTGGGTGGTTTATCCCAATTCCACTTATGATCATCTTCCTCACAAATCCACTTATTCATTCCTAGGTTAATTGGCAAAACTCCTAGGAAATCAATCATCCTTCTAAAAACTAGAGGGTCTTCAAATGGATCCAATTCGGTGTCCCTAGCCAAGAGTTGCTCTACCGAATGCGTTCGGTTAACAAAGTCCTCTTCTAGGTAAAATGGGCGTTGGGGTCCTATGAAGTCTCTATCGATCCAAGGTCCATATCTAGATGGTCTCCTATTTAATTCTAACCAATGGGGTGTCGGTTCCTCACTAGTATCATAGGCATGTTTCTTAACATCATAGACTGACCAAGTATCCCCTTCTCCTACCGCTATCTTGGATTCCTTACAATCAATCATAGCACTAGCGGTCGCTAAAAATCCTCTACCTATCAACAAGGGGCATGTAGGGTCGCTAACCATATCAAGGACGTGGAAATCGGCTAAAATGGTTAGCTTTCCAATGTGTACTAACACGTCCTTAACTACTCCAACCGGGTAAGCAACACTTCCATCCGCTAAGCCTATTATCACCTCGGTTTCTTCAAGTTTTCCAAGTTTTAGAGAGGTGTAGAGAGGTAACGGAAGTAGGTTAAGGCTTGAACCAAGATCGGCTAATGTATCATAAGCCTCCGAATTACCGATCTTGCAAGGTAGAACAAATAAGCCCGGATCATCTAACTTCTTAGGCAGCTTGTTTTGAACAAAGGCGGTCCCTTTTTCGCCTAACTTGAGCTTCTTCTCATCAACAACCGGACTTTCAAGGTGGAGCTCCTTGAATTCATCGTCAAGGTTTTGAGTGGGAGGTGTTTCAACTATGTTGTTGACCAATTTGGATGTCATAACTTCTTGGTCACTTGGAATGATTTGGGTTTGTTTGAAACACGTGCTCATGGAATTGACCGAATAATATTGTGGACAAGAACTAGGGGACGAAACCGATGAAATAGCGTTGACGTTTAGTTTCGGGTTCTTGACCGTGTTGCTAGGGAGTGCTCCCATTTCTCGGTCATTGAGGGCTTTCAACAAGGTGTCAATCTTGTCGGTCATCTCGCTTTGTTTTTGTTTGAAATCGGCTTCAAACTTGGCTAAACGAGCTTCTTGAGATGCCATAAATTGAGACATCAATCCTTCAAAGTTATTGGTACTACCATTGCCGGAAGGATTGTTGTTGAAAGTACGGTTCGAGTTGGAACCGCTTGATTGGAAACGATTAGGTGGGTTGGAAGAATTGGGTTGTTGTGTGTTTTGGTTTTGTTTCCACCTAAGGTTCGGGTGATTTTTCCATGAGGGGTTATATGAATCACCATAAGGGTTTGGCTCGGGCTTGAAAGTGTACCACTTATCTCCCGCTCCGTCGGTACGCGATGATGCGTAGTCCACAAAAGCTTGTTCGGGGAGTTCCATGCAATCACGAGTGTCGTGGGGACCACTACATAACTCACATGAAGAAGTGATTTTGTTCACTTGGCTTGAAGGTTTAGGAGCCTCGTAGGATTTCATGAGAAACTTGACTTGGTCTTCAAGTTCTATGATCTTACGGTCGGAAGTGCTTGAATTGTTCAAGGGCAAAGATATTGCCTTGACCGTTTTATTCAAATCACGGGGATCACTCCAACTTTCGTTGTCATAAAGAGCAAGATCCTCTAGGAGAGCCCATGATTGTTCCGCACTTAGATCACGTAGCTTGCCACCGGCCGATTGGTCAATGGTTTGCCTCGTGGAGAGATTGATATGGTCATAGAAGATTTGGACTTGGAGCCAAAGTTCTATGCCATGGTGAGGGACTTTTTGGAGTAAGTCCTTGAATCGAGTCCATGCCTCATAGAGAGTTTCGCCTTGACGTTGTTGGAACATCAAGATATCATTCCTTAGCTTGGTAGTTCTTCCCGGTGGGAAAAACTGAGCAAGGAAACGAGTGGTGAGATCATCCCAAGAGGTGATGGATCCTGCGGGTTGACGTTCTAGCCACTGACTAGCTTGGTCCCGCAGAGAGAATTGGAAGAGACGCAATCGGGTCGTCTCTCGAGTGGCAACATCAAGGTCTATAGAATCAACGATTTTAAGAAAGTCCTTGAGATGTTGATTAGGATCTTCAGAACGAAGTCCATGGAATGCGCATCCGCTTTGCACCAACCGGATGGTGTCGGATCGCAAGGGTGTGATATTGGCTCCTTGTGTGAGCTCAATGGTGTTTCGATAGCCGTGGTGGCTAGGACGGGAATACTCTCCTAAAGTACGGGCTCTAGGAGGTGGTGGTGGTTGTTGTGGTGGTGGGTTGTGTGGGTTAAGGATATTACCATCTTCCATGATGTCGGATGGTAATGGTTACGAACAAAGACACGAAGAAAATAGATAGACTAAAGAAAACCTAGAAAAATAAAATAAAAATCTCACTAGAAAGGAATCTAGTGAGTAGACCTAATAGAAATAAAAATTCAACCTAAACAATAACTATTCCCCGGCAGCGGCGCCAAAAACTTGATGCGTGGGTTTTGCAACCTTACAACAGGTTTTACCTCTCGAGGGATCTCAAGAGGCTTACAACCCCACCAGGCAGTGTACCTGACCGATGTAGTATAGTGTAGTGGTAAGTACGGGGGATTGATCGTTCTCCACAGGGAATAGTGTTCGTTAGGTGTGAAAGGCTACTCTAATTAGGTCTAAGGGTTGAGGAAGATTCTTTTTTTGTTTTTATAATTTTATGAAAGCAAGTAAAATCTCGGGTTTTGAAGGAGTGGGCGGAATTAGTTGCTAGTCAACTAACCCAAATTACTACAAATGCAAATAAAATAAAATAACAAAAATGAAAAGTGGTGAGAAACTTATGTGTAGAGAAATGTGTTTACTTAGATTTCCTTACTCCCTAACTATCTTTTACCGGTTAATTAGTGTGCATTAGTCGCGTGGATGACGGGTGTATTCCTTAATACCATTCGTGGGGTGGCGTACTTACTTCCCCAAACTCTACAAGCTCCTACTTCACTCCTATGTCGAGCCGGCTAGGAAGCTCCTAACATGGGATCACTAGAATTCGCTTGTGCATTAAATACAACCATAAAAACCTTTAGTACGCGTTTGGTTCATGTTTCTTAAGACGTTCAAGCAAGTTACCGAATAGGAAGTTAGCCAGTTTTCTTAAGCCTAACATAGATAAACAATCATCCAATACAACTAATAACACACTAACAACCAATAATCAATAGCTAGGTTTCATTAGATCTAAGCAAACACAAGATAAAATTAGCCTAACATGTTAAACAAAAGACAAGCATAAGATAGAATCAAACAACACATAGACATATTGAATGATTAATTGATAACTTATCTTTCAATGAAACATGGAAGATCTCAAGGCAAGAAGCCCTGAAAAAGTAGCTAAAATCGTCTTAGGGTTTTATCCCAAAATTCCACACACTAAGCTCTCCCTTAATGACAAAAAATTAGAAAACTATATATAGACTTTGACATCTGACGGCGTCACCTTATGCATTGTGACGCCGTCACCTCGCCGCTTTTAGGGTTCCCGGATGACCATCTTGACGCCGTCCCTCTTTAGCTCTTCAAAAATCCATTCTGGCTTATCAAGGCTTGACGCCGTCGGATCCTGAACGTGACGCCGTCCCCTTATGATTTAAGCCGTGACGCCCTTGATTTAGTTAAAGCGTGACGCCGTCAGAATTCTCATGCAAACTCACTGGCCCGTCATGAGTAAATTTCACATCCAACTTTTCTTGCCAAGGCATGACGCCGTCCCATGTTAATTGTGACGCCGTCAAGAGTAACTTTTAGCCGATTCTTGAGACTTTGCCGTTTTCTTCACTTTTATGCTCCAAAAACGTCCAAAATGCCTCCTTTTCCAGATTTCTCCTCAAAAGTACCTAAAATGACAAAAGGAACGATTTAGGGCAATATTTGATCAAATAAATACGATTTCGGGCTTAAATGACCCCTTAAAAGCGGTACACTTTTCGCCTCATCATAAAGCATAAAGTATATTGGCAACATTATGTTACTGGAGACATAAATAAAAAACATTGAACATTAAGCACAAACAAATTGCATTAATTAGTTGTAGCATATATTAAAAAGCCTAGGACAATTTTAGAAACTAGAAAAGACATACATTGATAACCGTAAACACACCAAACTAAACCATATATGTATTGTTTGGTTGATCAAGAAGAATTAGTGATTCTTTGTATTGGCCAATGAAAAACGAACCACCATTTGCTTCAATACCCATGTTTTGAAACTCCTGAGATGTTCGTTCGTACACTTGTAGTGAGTGAGCTATTTGTTGGTTGCTCTTAGCTTGAACAATTGGTTCTGCAGCCTTGGTAAATCCAAGTAATTTTACCTCATTGTTAATTGGGAATGGGATAGTGAATAGCACTGGACACGATGATACAACACCACCATCAAATTCTAATTCCCATGCGCACAAAACTTTGCACTCTTCTGCAAGGTAACTACCTGAAACTACTAGAGAGTTTCGTAGCTGCGATATATAGAATGGAGGCTGAACCATGGATCTTATCAATTGAGGTATGTCTTGCACTTGAAATTGGTGAGTAACCAAATCAAAAGAAACAATCATTTATCGTTTGTACGAAACACCATCACTATGAACAAATTTTTCAGAACCTACCCAGAAAATTTTGCCACCCACTAAAGCTTAACCAGACCGTTTAATTCTAATTGATTCACGGGGCAAACGGTCATTTTCAAGATTGTTCCAACGTCTGGAGCTCAATTTATAAAACGACACATACCATGGTCCTTGACCATAATACGGGTAATTAATCTTTAAAAGGGTAGGGTCTAAGTTGTCGGGACGGACACCGAAACCGATGACCATTTTTGGTGAATCAGGTTGATTCACGAAAGTAGGGACGAATATTCCTACAGATCTTTTTGTTGATGGGTTCCAAAGAATAACCATCATATTTGAACCATACGAAAAGCACCAGACACCTTCAGAAGTAGCAATTGGCTTAAGAGTTGGAAGATTCAAAGTTGTTTCTAGATTCGTAAAGGCTAAATTTTCATTTACGGAAAACATAAAACCAATATTACCTTGCATATATGTTAAATTGAAACAACTGATGCGTGTGCTTGTTATGCTCTAATTTTTATACCCACGGTATGTCGTTGTGGTTTTAGCAGTATTCAAGTTTTAAATTTATATTTAGCCGACTTATCAATAACACACACTTTAACGAGCAGTGTACCCGGTCAAAACAGTATGAATATAATGGTAAGTAGAGTGTCGATCACTAAGAGTGGAACGTATTAGCTAGTTATTCTAATCAGCGTTTTAATATCTTAAGTTAGCTATACAACCTAATCTAACGCAAGGGGGTTTCAGCCTGAGAGACTGGCACGGTTTGGTTATGATTAAATATAAACTAAACTAATAGGCACGAATCAGCGATTAGCACACACGTACACAGATAGATACTTGAGACAATAAGAAGACCTGTCCTGATAATTAAGTAGCTTGTCACTTGTTTTATTGCTAGTTTTATATGAAGTGTATGTAATTAACCCTTTCTCGTTGGCTCTAATCTTATCGGCGAGTAAACCCTTAATGATTACTTATGTCTATCCTACTTACCCTTTCTTCCTACTTTTCTACAGACGATAGAATGCATAGGCGATAAAATAAATAGGCGAGGACAGAGGCATGGCGACCCGATCAATGCTCAGCTAGACACAGAGGTTATCAATGCACTAATAAAAGTCACCAAAGACATCAACATATAAACTTTAATTAATGGGAAAGCAATTTTAAGGGGTGCCCATGGTTTTCCGTAGTCACATGGAATCGGCCCATCAATCCTGATGAATTAAAGTGTACTAATACAATAAAACAAAACTACTTAATGAATTGAATACATGCAGGACCTTCTTACAGCTCTTGTATCTTCGTTTAGGGTGTGTCTTGTGCTGCTACTTCGTCTGAATTCGGCCTAGGGTTTCTTCTGTCTCGTACTTGGTATATTGCACGAACCCATAAATTCGTCTGACTTTGGGGTATTTATAGTTTCTGTCTGAGGGTTAGATGCGGCGCATTGAATAAGAAGATGCGGCGCATTGACTTAACTTCGCGTGGGGTCCAAGATTAATATATTCAGGAATATTCGTACACCGCCAGAAGATGCGGCGTAACTCCATTCTTGTATGCGGCGCATGTCCATTGTCGTCTTGGATTATAACTTGTGAAATCTTGATAGTGATGCGCCGTATATAATAAGTAGGATGCGGCGTATCTGGAGCAGAATGGTCTTGATCTTGTACATTTCAATAGACTCTTAACTTCTTGCTTGTTTTGTTCCATAATTAGTCCAAAATCGCCAAGTTTCACATAGTACTTGTTTTTACCTGAGAATTACAAAAGTAAACATTAACGTATCAATTCTCACAGATAATATAATAAAACAAGTCAAATAAATAGGATAAATGATGGTAATAAAATGTACTTATTTGAGTTCATCAAATATCCCCCCACTTGAACTTTACTTGTCCCCAAGTAAACCTTAGAATAATTCTTATGAAAATGTATCCTAAAAGATATTAGGATTTATTTTTATATTTAAGCATGTATTCGTTTTGTCATAATCACACAACCAAACACTTAACGAATTAGAAATAAAATAAAATATTTTGATAAACGCAAATCTAATCGTTTAACTGTCCAGTCATGACGAATATTCTATCATAAGCTTGGCAAGTATACGCATCTCCCCCACTAAAGCCAAGGAATAACAAGTCTAAAGCGGTAAAAAGGGTTTGTAGGTTAAGGGTTAATAATTCTTCTTAATCTCTATCGATCTCAAATTCCAGAAAAGGTGACAAAATCACAAATACATGATCGAATCCACGAACACGATACTTGCAATTGCTCAAATCCTTAACTCGAATAGGCTAAAGATAGGACCAAGTAATCTTTACAAATAATATTATATCAAAAAGGGCGACAAAATCATAAATACATAGCCGAATCCACGACTACGATACTTAAGATTGCTCAAATCCCTAATCTCAATAAATCAAAGGTTTGGATAAAGAATAATATAGGGTATGGATAATATTTGGGATATAAATTGGTGTAAAATGAAAAATAAACAAAACAGATAAATTAAAATCCTAAGTGTGGTAAATTACTATCCCAACCATCCCATGAATAAGACTCATATCATTGAATAACTCACGCTTTAACACTTGAAACACACTTTTCATGTGTAAACATAGATGTGTAAAATTTCACCACATCACTATAACGATAACTCTGGATAATTTTTCCATACTTTTCATGACTTCAGAAATAACGGTAATAGTGAAAGTAGTAAACACACGAAAAATAAACTCAAAGATATACAATATTTACTTTCACTCCAATTGCATTGTGCAATTTCCCGACCTAACCAAAGATAATGAATTACGCACGCGAACACAGGTAATGTAAGGAAACACACTTTGCCTAAAGCAATTAACCAACCACGGATTTTAATCTACAGGGTAGGCTAAGGTGTAAGGGTGTAACGAAACATTATAACAAAGGTGTAAGAAATGAAAGGAATGGCTCTGAGTGTTTTTCTAGGGGTATCTTTCTCTAAAAATGAGAGTAACAAAAGGTTTATACGGGAGTTAACTAACTAGTGTAGTTAGTTAATATCACATAACATATAAAGGCTATTTGGGTGTAATCCTAGAAATTTACCAATTTAGACAAGTCACTCCAATTATATCAATAACACTCATTATGGTTGTCTCGAATAGTATGCAAGCCAAGTTCTAAAGTTTACAAGTCACCGGCACACTCATAGATTTGTGAATTTTTGAAAAGTTCACAATTTTTGAAAATAACGTCATGTGTGCAGCTATGTAATTTAGACTTTAAACAAAAACATGCTAAAAATTTTTAATTTTGATATATTAAGCGCATTTTAAGCATATTTTGAAAAAGTTTAGGACAAGTAAGTGTTCTAATTCTCCAATCCCCCCACTTAAGTTAAACAACGTCCTCGTTGTTTGTGTCAAAGGTTAAAAACTGGAAAATAAAAGAATTGGAACAGAAAAACTCCCCTGAGATTTGCTCGGTATGATCCTCCATTATTTGTATAAGAGCAAAAATCATCTTTCTTGTGGATGAGAACGTTTAAGCTTCATATTTTATGTATCCACAGGAAATGCAGGAATCTATAATACCATCAAGACTTAAACACACCTGAGTTAAGAAAGTTCAAACTTGCATAATACATTAGTAGTTAGTAAAAATAAAACTTAAAAATTAAACTGAAAATCATCAGGTCAGTCGATACGCCGTATCTTATGGAAGAAGATACGCCGTATCGAGCCTGGAATAAGTACGAATCAGAATAAAAGATGCGTCGCATCCTTAACCAGGGATACGCCGCATTAAAATACTGACAGAAAGTTTTAAAGTCAAAGTTAAAAATGCAGAAAATAAAGTAAGATATGACCAGTGCAGGAGATGCGTCGCATCTAAGGATTGAGATGCGCCGTATCTTCTGCGGGCCTGATTGACTCGATACAGAATAGAATAGTAAAAAATTTTCTGGGTTGTCTCTCGGTCAGCACTTGTCTTTATTCCAGAGTCTTCAAGTTAGACTCACGTTCAGCTCCTTATTTCAATACTTCGGGTTCAAACTCCACCACTTCGTTCTCAGTATCCTCAATCTTATTATCAAAGTATTTCTTTACTCGTTGCCCGTTTACCTTGAATATATAACCATTTTTATCGCATATTTCAATAGTCCCGTATGGATACCCTTTCATGCCAACGAACGGACCCGTCCATCTTGATTTAAGTTTACCTGGATACATCTTTAATCGGGAATTAAACAGCAGCACTTTCTCTCCAATAGTAAATGTTTTATCCCCATGTAACCTCGAGTCATGCCATCTTTTAGTTCTCTCTTTGTAGATCTTTGTATTTCTGTAGGCCTCATCTCTTAGTTCGTAGAGTTCATTAAGTTCCATGAAACGGTTATTCGTTGCATCTTCCATATCCATGTTACATTTCGTCAAAGCCCAATATGCACTTTGTTCTATTTCGACCGGTAGGTGGCATGCTTTTCCGTATACAAGACGAAATGGAGTGCATCCTGTTGGTGACTTATAGGCCGTACGAAATGCCCATAAAGCATCATTTAACTTATCAGACCACCCTTTCGGATTATATCCAGTCATTTTTTCAAGAATTCGCTTTATAGCCCTATTGGTTACTTCAGTTTGCCCATTGGATTGAGGATGGTATGCAGTGGAAACCCTATGATACACTCCATATTTTTGCAAGGCTCTTCCCAGATGGTGATTACAAAAGTGTGTTCCCCTATCACTAATCAATGCTTTAGGAACTCCAAACCTAGCGAACAAACTTTGCAAAAATTTAAGTACTACCTTGCTGTCGTTTGTTGGTAATGCTTGCGCTTCGACCCATTTTGATACGTAATCAACAGCAACCAAAATATATTTATTACCTTTAGATTCAGGAAACGGTCCCATGAAGTCCAATCCCCATATGTCAAAAACTTCACATACATGGATATAATTTTGCGGCATTTCGTTTCTTAATGTTATATTTCCGGATCGTTGACACGCATCACATCCTTTTATATAATCTTTTGCATCATCCAACATAGTGGGCCAATAAAATCCTGCATCAAGGATTTTTCTTCTTGTAATAACTGCACCGTGATGTCCCCCCGTCGGCCCTGAATGGCAATGTGCCAATATTGCTGGGATGTCATCACCATCTACGCATCTTCGTATAATATTGTCAGGACATAATTTAAAGACATAAGGTTCATCCCAAATATACTCACTAGCGCGATTTAGAAATCTTCTTTTCTCGTCGGATGTTAGCCCTTTTGGAATTTCATTTGCAACAATAAAGTTTATAAAGTCAGCATACCATGGTCCATTATTATTGCTCTTAATTCTTACCATCATAAGGTGTTATCAGGAAAGTCATCAGCGATTTCCCTTTCATCAAGCACCTCCATATCAGGGTTTTCAAGTCTAGATAAGTGGTCAGCAGCTAGATTCTCGGCACCCTTTTTATCTTTAATTTCAATATCGAATCCTTGGAGCAATAAAACCCACCTAATAAGCCTTGGCTTGGCATCCTGTTTATTGAACAAATACTTCAAAGCAGAATGGTCAGTGTAAACCATAGTTTTTGACAATATAAGATATGACCTAAATTTATCGAATGCAAAAACTACTGCTAAAAGTTCTTTTTCCGTGGTGGTGTAATGTTCTTGGGCATTATTTAATGTTTTGCTAGCATAATAAATTGGCTTAAATTTCTTTTCTATCTTTTGGCCAAGTACAGCTCTAACAGCATAATCACTAGCATCACACATTAGTTCAAAAGGTAGATTCCAATCTGGCGAAATTATAATAGGTGCAGAAGTTAGTTTTTCTTTAAGTATATTAAACGCCTTTTTGCAATCTTCAGAAAAATCAAACTTTGCATCTTTTAGTAATAATTGGGTCATAGGCCTAGATATCATTGAAAAATCCTTTATGAACCTACGATAAAATCCAGCATGCCCTAAAAAGCTTCTAACACCTTTTACATTAGTGGGGTAAGGTAGTTTGGCAATTACATCAATTTTAGCTTTGTCGACTTCTATAACTTTCCCAGAAATCTTATGTCCTAACACAATTCCCTCTCTAACCATAAAATGACATTTTTCCCAATTAAGAACAAGGTTAGTTTCTTCACATCTAGCAAGCATTTTATAAAGTTTAAAGAGGCAATCACTAAATGAGTTACCGAACACCGAGAAGTCGTCCATGAAGACTTCCATAAAGTCTTCTACCATATCATGGAAGATAACCGTCATACAACGTTGGAAAGTAGCAGGGGCGTTGCATAGTCTGAATGGCATTCTCCTATAGGCGAAGGTTCCATAAGGGCAGGTGAAAGTCGTATTCTCTTGATCCTCGGGGGCAATGGGTATTTGGAAGAAACCTGAAAAACCATCTAAAAAACAATAATAATCATGTTCGGATAGTCTTTCTAACATTTGATCAATAAATGGAAGAGGGAAGTGATCTTTTCGCGTAGCATCATTGAGTTTGCGGTAGTCGATGCAAACTCTCCATCCACTAACAGTTCTTGAAGGGATTAGCTCATTGTCGTCATTGAGTACTACCATCATTCCTCCCTTTTTTGGTACAACGTGGATAGGACTGACCCACGAGCTGTCAGAAATCAGGTAGATAAGTCCGGAGTCAAGTAATTTCACAATTTCATTTTTACCACATCCTGGACTTTTGGATTTAAACGCCTTTGGGGTTGGATGGTTGGTTTGAATTCATCTTCCATGAGGATTTTATGTGTACAGAATGACGGGCTAATTCCCTTAATATCAGACATACTCCACGCTAATGCTCCTCTTCGTTTATATAGTACCTGCAAAAGGGATTCTTTTTCTTTTGGCGTTAAGTCAGATGCAATAATAACGGGCGAATTAGTGTTCCCATTCAAATAGGCATATTCCAAAGTAGAAGGGAGATCCTTAAGCACAGGTTTAACATCATCAATTTCATTAGCACTAGCGGAATAAACTTGTTCTTTTATTATTTCGTTGCTGTCATCAGATAAATGCGCCGCATCGAAATTTCCGATGCGCCGTATGGCGTTACAAACAGCGGAATCAACAGCGAAATAATTATCAATAGTATTTTCATCAACTTGATCTTCTATAGCAATTGTGTTTTCTAAATTTTTAAGCAGAAAAGAATCAAGCAAATTACTTTTTAACAATTTCTGAGTAAATTGATTAATCGTGTCATCAGAAACATCGATATTATAGCATTCATCGTCTTCAGAATTATTTTTTCTCATAGATTGTTCCATATTAAATTCAACCTCATCTTTTCCTATGGTAAGAGTTATCTTTTTATTAAAAACATCAATCATGGCCCTAGCAGTGGCTAAAAATGGTCGTCCTAATATTATAGGAGTTCTAGAATTTTCGGGCATATCGAGGATAACAAAGTCAATAGGTAATTCAAATTTATCAACTTTTATTAATATATTTTCAGCTATTCCTAATGGGTATTGTATGGACCTATCAGCTAGCTCTAAGCACATCCTAGTAGGTTTTGGCTCACCAAGGCCTAATTTTTCATACATAGAAGAGGGCATAAGACTTATACTAGCTCCTAGGTCGGCTAAAGCATTTCCAATATGTAAATTTTTAATTTGACAAGGAATAGTGAAACTCCCTGGATCTTTTTCCTTAGATGGAAGTTTGTTGAGCAATGCTGCTGAGCTTCTTTCCCCCATTGTTACAGTGCAAGCCTCTTCAAGTTTGGACTTGTTTGTAAGTAAGCTCTTCAGATATTTAGCGTATTTTGGCATTTGCACTAGGGCTTCCATAAATGGTATGCTTAGCTGCAGCTGCTTGAGATTTTCCAAGAACTTCTTTTGATAGGCATCTTCTTTCTCCTTCCTTACCCTATGTGGGAAAGGTAGTGTTGGTCGTTTAGGTTCAACAGAAGGTTCTTCTCTAATTACAGGTTTTGGATTAGTCTCTTTTGGTTGCTCCTGCTCAGATGATAAAGATTCAGGGGAAATCTTGTTTGTACTGTCATCCTCGGGTGTCTCTCCGATTTGAAAGGTTGACTTTCCGCCTCTAGTTGTAATCTGATGAAGCGAAAAGTGTACCGCTTTTAGGGGGTCATTTAAGCCCTAAATCGTATTTATTTGATCAAATATTACCCTAAATCAGTCCTTTTGTCATTTTAGGTACTTTGGAGAAGAAATCTGGAAAAGGAAGCATTTTGGACGTTTTTGAAGCATAAAAGTGAAGAAAATGACAAAGTCTCAAAATCGGCTGGAAAAGTACCTTTGACGGCGTCAGGGATTGCCCTTGACGGCGTCATGGCTTGGCAAAAGAGGTGGATATGAAAATTACTCATGATAAGCCAGAGAATTTTACAATGGAAAGTCTGACGGCGTCACCCTTTGAAGTGATCAAGGTCGTCACGGTTTAAGCTAAAGAGGGACGACGTCAAGCCATATTCTGACGGCGTCAAGCTTTGATAAGCCAGAGCGGATTTTGGAGGTCTAAAGAGGGACGGCGTCAAGAAGGCCATCCGGGAACCCTAGACACGGCGAGGTGACGGCGTCAGGATCTACAACGTTACGCCGTCAGCCCTTAAACTCTATATATAGTTTTGCAATTTTTTGTCATTAGTGTGCAACTTTGTGAGGAGAAACCCTAAGACAAATTTCTTCCATTTTTAAGGGTTTTCATACCCTTGGATCTCCCATGTTTAATTGAAGATATGTAATCGTTTAATCAATCAATATGTCTATGTGTTGTTTGATTATATCTTGTTCTTGTCTTTTAATTAACATGCTAGGCTAGATTTATCTTGTGTTTGCTTAGATCTAATGAAACCTAACTATTGATTATTGGTTATTAGTGCGTTATTAATTGTATTGGATGATTGTTCATCGATGTTAGGCTTAAGAAAACTGGCTAACCTCCTATTCGGTAACTTGCTTGAACGTCTTAAGAAACATGAACCAATGCGTACTAAGGTTTTTATGGTTGTATTTAATGCATGAGCGAATTCTAGTGATCCCATGTTAGGAGCTTCTTAGCCGGCTCGACATAGGAGTGAAGTAGGAGCTTGTAGAGTTGGGGAAGTACGTACGCCACCCCACGATTGGTATTAAGGAATACACCCGTCATCCACGCAATTAATACACACTAATCAACCGGTAAAAAATAGTTAGGGAGTAAGGAAATCTAAGTAAACACATTTCTCTCCACATAAGTTTCACAACCTTTTCATTTTCAGTTATTTTATTTTATTTGCATTCGTAGTTATTTGGGTTAGTTGACTAGCAACTAATTCCGCCCACTCCTTCAAACCCGAGATTTTACTTGCTTTCATAAAAAATATAAAAAATACAAAAAGAATCTTCCCTCACCCTTAGACCTATTAGAGTAGTTTTTCAATCCTAACGACACTATTCCCTGTGGAGAACGATCAATCCCCCGTACTTACCACTACACTATACTACATCGGTCAGGTACACTGCCTGGTGGGGTTGTAAGCCTCTTGAGATCCCTCGAGAGGTAAAACCTGTTGTAAGGTCGCAAAACCACGCATCAAGTTTTTGGCGCCATTGCCGGGGAGTAGTTATTGCTTAGGTTGAAATTTTATTTTATTAGGTCTACTCACAAGATTCCTATCAAGTGAGATTTTTTTCCTTTTATTTTGTAGCTTTCTCGTAGTCTATCTTTTCCTTGTGATTTTGTTTGTAATTTGCTTCAAATGGACTTTTCACTTAGACTTCTAAGATTGCAAGATATGGTTGAGTGGCTAGAACACCAAGGAGTTCAAAATACCTCATTTAGAGACACCTATGAATCATATGAGCCTTCACCTAGGATAGATTCTTATGAACAACCTCCATGTTTAGGATCTCATCTTAGTGAGGCCAATAGGAAAAGCGACCTAGTTTGCCAAGGAATTGTGGATAGAGCCGAAGCAATAAACCATAAGTTGGATGAAGCGCTAGGTTTGTTATCATCACTACCTAAGAAAACAATTGATGAGGATATAGGTGATCTTGACACGTGGAATGATAAGGTAAACACCATAAGCCCACAAAATACTCAACCATCATTTGAGGCACCCACACCGCCCGTGACTTACCAGGAAGAAGTAGAAGAGACTTTAGGAATCCCGATGGAGGTAGAACCCTTGGACCAAGCACAACTAGAGGATATAGGTTTGAACACTTTTAGTGATGACCTTACTCTTAGTTCTAGGGAATTTCCTAGTGTTGATGAGCCGGAACCTCAACCTTTACACAACTTTTCATCCTTAGATTTACATCTAGGAGGCAAAAGAGGAACCGACCCACCCATAAACCAATATTATCCGGGTAGTTTTAGGATGAAGGAAGCCATTCACTCACCCCCTTCACCTCACGTGGCATATTTCCACCCTAAGGGTGTGTATCGCTACTTCCACCCGCACTTAATCCTAAGTGTAGGGAAAACCTCCCCTATTTCCATTAAATAAGGGTAGAGTCAGGCTCGTGACTCGAACAAAAACGAGCGCTTCTTGGGAGGCAACCCAAGCTTTATTTGTTTGTTTGCTTATTTGTTTGTTTGTTTGATTTTATTTGTTCCCGTATGTACGTTTAATTTTTATTTTTATTGATTCATGTTTAAAACTAAATTGTGAAAATGCTTTATCTTGTTTTTAACTTCATCTTAACTACATATAAAGGTATTTTGCAAAAGTTAAGTGTAAGGGAAATCCAAATCGGTTTATTAGAACAAATGAACATGAATCGTAATAATATTAAATTAACATACATATTCGTATTTGTTTGAGTCAAATGCTTGTATCGAGTCATAATGATATTTTTCAGGATTTTCAGGAAGTAAGGTATAGGTTTTTCCAGAAATTTTCCGGAAACTTAACATGAGAATTCTGTCAGATCTTTTCTGACGGCGTCAGGAGTTACAACCTGACGGCGTCAGGTTTTAATTTTCTGAAATTTTTGAAAGTTTTGTTTTCATAAAAAGTTTTTATTAAATCTCTAACTTATAATCTCCAGGAATCTGCAAAATTATCATTCCACAAGCATTATATCCTTATATATAGAATTTATCCCGCCGATGTTATGCAGGTTTTCGTGTTTGTTTTCTCAGGTGTAACAGGTTATTTTGGACAAGGAGATGTATGTGGAATCAAGCTTATGGCGATGCTTTAGTCTTTGAGCTTCTACATTCTCTTGGAAGAAGATCTAACCATGTTGCATTATCCACCGAGCGAATCACGGGAGTATTTGATTTCATTTTTTTACCTTTTTACTTTTACATCTTGTTATTTGAACATTGGGGACAATGTTCATCTTAAGTGTAAGGGGGGAGGGGTAAAATACGATACTTTAGAGAATACAAGTGCGCTTGATTTTTGTTTGTTTAATGGTAGATGTGTAATAAAACTGAGATAAATACCTGTTAGGGCAATTTTAGTGCCAAATTTAAAATTTTTTACAACATTTAGGAGTGAAACTTTGATCTTAATGAGCGTCTCATGGATAGGAGTTATATGACTAGCACAAAAAACCGTACCACTAAAAAATTTTCCACCCCCAAATATGTGAGGTTCGCCCCTAGAATTGGTAGGAAAAGCATTTATGCTATGATGTATGTACCGGTAGCACTTAGATTCTAGAACTTGCGTTAGGACCATTCCGAGGCCACAAGTGAGACTACATTCGTGTAGTTAGATTTACTACATGATAAGAGGCATTAGGATTAACCCATTGTTTTACACCTGTGTTTTTGTTATAATTACATTGGCTACATTGGTCAAGTAATTCTCCCACACCCTTTGCGTTGTACTCATTTTTAGTACACGATACCCCTAGTACACCCCTCAGAGCCTATCTTTTCATTTCGACCTTTAAGCATTTTACTTAAAGGAAGAATTTGTTTACACCCCACTTAAATGTACACCCAAATCGCCTTAGCCTACCTTGTAGGCACTCATTTTTAGTGCATTATTGTGACAACATTTGTTTAAACCCTTAGTTAATTATCTAGTTGATTACATGGTTGCTAAGTCGAGTCATATCCTTGTACATATTGTTTTGGGACGATTGGGACTCATGGGTAAAGTACTAGTGTAATGGAGTAATGGGGAAGAACATCATTTATTACCCCCATATGTGCGAAATATTTTAAAAAGTACTCCAAGTGTTTCGATTATCTTAATTCGAGTCATTAGAATAGTTATTTGTAAAGTTATGTAAAAGTTCAAGTGTAAGGGGAATGCAACGCCCCTATGATGTATTATTTTGGATGGTAGGGCAAGAGTGTATGAAAAAAAAAATCGAAAAAATCAAGAAAAATACAAAAAAATGAGAAAAAGAAAAATAGAAAAAACATACGGACTACCATCCCGTTTCATTTTATGTTTATTTTGTGTTTTTGTTATTTTGTTTTTATCTTAAGTCGAGTCTAGTCTTGGCTTAGCAACGCCATATTGTACGTGTAATTAATCAAGACCTTTAACTCGCCACCAGTAAAATATCCCTTATCCAACAAAACCGTGTTTATCATATCCCTACACCTCACGTTACAACCCATGTAAAAGCCCTCTTTGATAGTATATCTTAGGTGCTTACGCCTAGTGGAGGAGGTTTTCGATCCTTTCCCAAGCCTATGGTAATCTATTTGCTATGACAGGTAGTGAGAGGTATTATCCGTTTCCATTTATGAGATTTATTTTGATGACACCTGAGAGATGTGAGTATCTAAACACTACTTGTGAGGTGCTAGTTTGTAATCTCCGTGCTTATTATGATTAAAGTGGAACAACTATTTATTGTAATTACATTTATATTAGCGTTAAATGACCCCTAACTTGTATTTTGATTAGAATAAAAGCGCATTTGCTTGAGGACAAGCAAATCTCAAGTGTAAGGGTATTTGATGAAGCGAAAAGTGTACCGCTTTTAGGGGGTCATTTAAGCCCTAAATCGTATTTATTTGATCAAATATTGCCCTAAATCGTTCCTTTTGTCATTTTAGGTACTTTGGAGAAGAAATCTGGAAAAGGAAGCATTTTGGACGTTTTTGGAGCATAAAAGTGAAGAAAATGACAAAGTCTCAAAATCGGCTGGAAAAGTACCTTTGACAGCGTCAGGGATTGCCCTTGACGGCATCATGGCTTGGCAAAAGAGGTGGATATGAAAATTACTCATGATAAGCCAGAGAATTTTACAATGAAAAGTCTGACGGCGTCACCCTTTGAAGTGATCAAGGTCGTCACGGTTTAAGCTAAAGAGGGACGGCGTCAAGCCATATTCTGACGGCGTCAAGCTTTGATAAGCCAGAGCGGATTTTGGAGGTCTAAAGAGGGACGGCGTCAAGAAGGCCATCCGGGAACCCTAGACACGGCGAGGTGACGGCGTCAGGATCTACAACGTGACGCCGTCAGCCCTTAAACTCTATATATAGTTTTGCAATTTTTTGTCATTAGTGTGCAACTTTGTGAGGAGAAACCCTAAGATGAATTTCTGCCATTTTTAAGGGTTTTCATACCCTTGGATCTCCCATGTTTAATTGAAGATAAGTAATCGTTTAATCAATCAATATGTCTATGTGTTGTTTGATTATATCTTATTCTTGTCTTTTAATTAACATGCTAGGCTAGATTTATCTTGTGTTTGCTTAGATCTAATGAAACCTAACTATTGATTATTGGTTATTAGTGCGTTATTAATTGTATTGGATGATTGTTCATCGATGTTAGGCTTAAGAAAACTGGCTAACCTCCTACTCGGTAACTTGCTTGAACGTCTTAAGAAACATGAACCAATGCGTACTAAGGTTTTTATGGTTGTATTTAATGCATGAGCGAATTCTAGTGATCCCATGTTAGGAGCTTCTTAGCCGGCTCGACATAGGAGTGAAGTAGGAGCTTGTAGAGTTGGGGAAGTACGTACGCCACCCCACGATTGGTATTAAGGAATACACCCGTCATCCACGCAATTAATACACACTAATCAACCGGTAAAAAATAGTTAGGGAGTAAGGAAATCTAAGTAAACACATTTCTCTCCACATAAGTTTCACAACCTTTTCATTTTCAGTTATTTTATTTTATTTGCATTCGTAGTTATTTGGGTTAGTTGACTAGCAACTAATTCCGCCCACTCCTTCAAACCCGAGATTTTACTTGCTTTCATAAAAAATATAAAAAATACAAAAAGAATCTTCCCTCACCCTTAGACCTATTAGAGTAGTTTTTCAATCCTAACGACACTATTCCCTGTGGAGAACGATCAATCCCCCGTACTTACCACTACACTATACTACATCGGTCAGGTACACTGCCTGGTGGGGTTGTAAGCCTCTTGAGATTCCTCGAGAGGTAAAACCTGTTGTAAGGTCGCAAAACCACGCATCATAATCCCTTTCAAATCTTGCTTTACAAAAAGAATCTTGTGAAGCACCGTTGACAATTGGTGCACTTCAATTGCCAATCCATAAATCATGTTGTTTTGTTCCTTTAGTAACAGCTCATGACTGCCTTTGAATTCATTAATAAAGTTTCTTGCTTCATGATGTTCTTTTTCATTTGCTTGAGCGATTCGTAGTGCAAACTCTTCCATGGTAAGGTTTCTTTGGGGTCTTCCGAACCAGTTGGGGAAAATATCGAACATTGTTCCTGAAAATTAAGGACAGGTAGATTTCAAAGTAAAGGCTTCCAAGTGTAAAGGTTAGAATATTTTCCGTTCGGGAATAAGAAAAATAAAAGTTGCTGATATCTGCAGATGATGCGCCGTATCCAGAAAGTTGGATACGCCGTATCTTATAATCGTTAAAATTTAATCAGACTTTTATTCAGAAAATAGATACGCCGCTTATAATCTAGAATGCGTCGTATCAGTTAAATTATCAAAAATCAATTATATTTATCAAAATTGAATGCGTCGTATTAACAAAAGTTAATGCGCCGTATTTTCGTTACGTTTCAAAATACAAGATTTTTGATTCAGAAGATGCGCCGTATCGATAAAAATCGATGCGTCGTATCTGTTTAATAATTCGAAAACTGTTTTTAATTTAAATAATAGATACGCCATATCTGCAAAAACAGATGCGTCGTATAGCGTTATCGTTTAGAAAAATTTCTTATTAAAAACAGAATACGCCGTATCTTGGGGAAAGATGCGCCGTACTCGAATTTATTAAACGCGTTTTATTTTATAAAAATTAAACGCAATACGCCGTATCTGTGAAAACAGATGCGCCGTATCGTTTGTATCAGCACAATACAACGATAGCAAAATACAGAAAAACAGAAAAATAAAAACAAACGAAAATAAAAACACACAAAAACAGAAAATATGAAAATAATACAATGAATGCAATTTAACTAATATACAACAGAGTTAGTGGTTAGAATAAAAATTAAAAAGAAAAACCTAATAAAAATACTAATCAAATTAACAGATAATAACAATTCACTCCCCGACAACAGCGCCAAAAACTTGATGCGTGTGCTTGTTATTCTCTAATTTTTATACCCACGGTATGTCGTTGTGGTTTTAGCAGTATTCAAGTTTTAAATTTATATTTAGCCGACTTATCAATAACACACACTTTAACGAGCAGTGTACCCGGTCAGTATGAATATAATGGTAAGTAGAGTGTCGATCACTAAGAGTGGAACGTATTATCTAGTTATTCTAATCAGTATTTTAATATCTTAAGTTAGCTATACAACCTAATCTAACGCAAGGGGGTTTCAGCCTGAGAGACTGGCACGGTTTGGTTATGATTAAATATAAACTAAACTAATAGGCACGAATCAGCGATTAGCACACACGTACACAGATAGATACTTGAGACAATAAGAAGACCTGTCCTGATAATTAAGTAGCTTGTCACTTGTTTTATTGCTAGTTTTATATGAAGTGTATGTAATTAACCCTTTCTCGTTGGCTCTAATCTTATCGGCGAGTAAACCCTTAATGATTACTTATGTCTATCCTACTTACCCTTTCTTCCTACTTTTCTACAGACGATAGAATGCATAGGCGATAAAATAAATAGGCGAGGACAGAGGCATGGCGACCCGATCAATGCTCAGCTAGACACAGAGGTTATCAATGCACTAATAAAAGTCACCAAAGACATCAACATATAAACTTTAATTAATAGGAAAGCAATTTTAAGGGGTGTGTAACCCCCCAACCCGACAAGAGCAAAGGCGTCACAAGTACATGGTTTCATATCAGATACAAGCATTCAAGATATAAAATAGCGGAAGCCTTAATATTAAAAATCAAAAGGAAAATAAGTCAACAAGACTAAGGAAGTACGAAACAGAATCCAAAATGCCCAAACAATGGCATAACAGAAATAATATCCAAATGGTCACACTTGAATGACAAGGTCTAAACTTCACACAAGTTGCTCTCATCCCAAGCTAAAACCCAGCTCCTAGCTTAAATGTACCTGTGGCAGGAAAAGAAATGCGGCTGAGCTACGAGAGCTCAGTGAACAGATATAACAGAAATAAAGCGATAATATAGAATAAAGAACAGGAAGAGAAATACGAACCGATCAGAGTCAAGGTACAAGTATAATGTAACAGTAATGAAAGATAAGTGATATCAAGGTCATGAAAATATGTCAAGGGTTAAGGAAATTAGTACAGGTAAGTGTAAGGGTAACAGAAATCCACTACGAGCCCAGAAATCAGAAATCACATCAAGTCCAGTAATCAGGGTGTACGGAGGGGAGACCTCGGTACCAAGTACAGGGTGAGGGGTTACCTCTCAGGGTTGGAGTCATGAGCTCCCAGGGGTTGTGAAAGACGTGCATCGCACACACCATCAGTCACCAGGTATAACAAGTAAACAAATCAGGTCAAGTCTAGGATGCATCCATACGCCCCAGTTGGCCAGAGTCTACCAATACACGCCATATAATCAAGTCAGGGACGGGATAGGACATCTCTCTCCTACCCTATAGTCAAGTCATCGGTGTATCAATGACAAGGACATGAACACCTCATGCCTGGTGGGTGGCTCGTAATATCAAACTGTGGGCCAGGGTCAAGTGTCAAGTATCAGGTGTCAAGTGTCAAGTATCAGGTGTCAAGTATCAAGTATCAGGTGTCAAGTATCAAGTATCAGGTGTCAAGTGTCAAGTGTCAGGTATCAAGTGTCAAGTGTCAGGTGTCAAGTGTCAGGTTGTTCAGAATCAAGTTCCATATCAGGGTTCAAGATAGGAGATCAGAAGGTTCATATCAGAGGGTTCCATATCAGGAAGTCAATATCAATTTGTTTAAAAGTTCATTTTAATAGTTTATATTACAAGTCCCTTTCATAGGTGTTGAAAAGAAATCCTTTAATAATGACTATCGTAAAAGTGATCTTTAAAACAGTTTCATAAAGAAGGTCTTTTAAAAATGGTTTCTATAAAGATAGCCTTACGAAAAGTTTCTTAAAACATTTTCATAAATCACTTAAAAAGGTTTTCTCATCCAGTTATAATATCAAAAGTATCAAGGTTCAAGTCAAAGTTTTATGGCAGGGTTCATATCAAGGTTCATGGCAAGGTCCATATCAAGGTTCATGGCAAGGTTCAGAACAAGGTGTAAACCAAAGATCAAGACAAGGGTTTTAACAAAGGTTCAAGAACAGGTACAACAGATCAAGGTTCACAATACAAGGGATACATAGCAATGGTTCGGGAAATCTTAAACGAATCTAATAAATCAAGAGAACGAAGGCCCCTTATTGAAAAGGGCAGAATATCCGTACCTTATTCCAATGCAAGCACACAAAATAGCAAAGACTGACAGGAAATCAAATCACTCCCTCCTCGAACCTAAGGAGTAGAAGACAGAAATACGAAAGGGGTTTAAGTTATCTTCTCATTATAAGTGACTTTATATTTTTAGTAGGTTTCTATTCTTAACAGGTTTCCAGATTTAGTAAGCTTCCATACTTGGCAAGATTCAAGTGATATAATTCAAGTTAAGTCCTTAATGTAGGCTTATTATGGAAGTCATGATCATTTGACAAGTTATACAAGTTCAGGGTTAATTATGACAAGCTTTCACAGTTCAGGGTTATAAATGTAAATTTTCCAAAGTTCAAGGTTAAAATAGAAATATTATAATATACCATTCAAATACTTAATTTTCCAGAATTTCACGTTTAGCCTTCAAGTTTCAAATATTTACAAGTTACACCCTTTTAGTTAATTATTTTACAAATTAAACCTTATAATTATGTAAATTACAATTTAACCCTTATTAATATTACAATTACACATCAAGCCCTTCATTACTCATATTTACAGAAAACAACCTCTAATATTAATCATGTACAACAGCCCCTTCATCTTTCGGTAATTTACACAATTAGTCCTTCTATTTATCAAAAGTGTTAATTCGATTCAATATTTATCCATAATTACATATTAAGCCCTTAAATACTCAAAATTACTCATTTCACCCTTCATAATATTAGTTACACCGAGAACCCTTGAGTTTCCAGATTTTACATTTTCAGTCCCTCAATTTATATTTATTTTCAATTCGCCACATAAATTACAATTTAAATCCCTTTCTCGCCAAATTTACATATAAGACCCTCATGTTATATTTTTTTTATATCTTCCCCCTGATCTATAAAACATTACAAAAATATCCCACAAGTTTTAAAAATTACAAAGCACCCCCTTACATTTTATTTCTCAAATCGCTAAATACAAAAACAATCCAAAACCCTAATATAAATCTCCAATCATTGCACCATGATCACTAACAACCTTAAACAAGCATTTATGACCAGAATCTATAAAACAAACCCTAACCCTAATCGATTACATTAGGGTTTTATTTTATTTTCTTTCTTTTCTTTAATTTTCATAAATCTGGTTTATAATTAAATCCAAAAATCATGAATTCGACTTCAACAATTCAAGATACCATTTTTTCTGTGATTATATGATGCATATAAGACCCACGAAAAATATAAACAAGGCCCAGAAAATCGCTATTATATTATAGATCCCGATTTCGATTTTAGGGTTTAATAGTTCATTATTTTTCATTCGATCAAAATATAGTGCATGGTTCGATTCTACTATTTTTCCCACGTTATATGTGATTAGGAGAAGGCTAGAAAATTACTAGAAAAATTATAGATCAAAGGAATCACACGTTGTGATTTTGTGTTGCTCGGTTCCAAGTTTTTCGACCAAATAATTCACCACGCCTAAACAATCGATCCAAGGTTTGTGTAGCTATTTTTCTCACCTCCCTTGCATCACCAAGAACTCCAAAAAATTAGCCTTTTGATTCAGAAAAATCGGATGTGGTGTGTGGGATTTTTTTGTGAGTGGCGGCTAATAGAATTAGGGTAAATAGGTGAAATAAATTATGGGTTTGATATTTGTTGTGATTGACCAAAAATTTGGGGGAGGGATAGGGCTTGGAAACCGGCCTTAATTGGTCAAAATAAATTTTCCATAATTAAAATGATTTTCTTAATAAATTTTGTATTTTAAATGTTTTTAATTAATAGCAATTATATATAATGTGTTTTAATTTGGCCCAAGTGTTTTATTGCGTAATAATACTCTTTTGTACATTGCAAAAATATTTGGAGCTTGCCTCAAAATTATCTCGCTTGATTTGTAGTTCGTTTCTAGATATTCGGGATTAATTTGGTACTTTAAATAAGCTTTAATTAATTTTTAAAGTTTCAGGGGTAATTTGGTAATTTTTGCATGTTTTAAATTTACGGGTTTTACAACTCTTCCCCTCTTAAACAAAAATATCGTCCTCGAAATTTGCAAGGAATTGGAAATGAAACAAGATGGAAAACAGAACAAAGACATACCAGACGCGCGATCAGTCCAGTCACCAGAAAGCATAAAGACACGACCGGTATGAGGAGTAGGAGGAGGAGGATCAAGAAATTTCTCAAGTGCTGACGTAGATTGCTTAGGACAATTTCTCACTTGATGCTCAGAAGAACCACATCTGAAACAAGCACCAGACGTCGTACGACAAGCTCCAGTATGGTTTTTCCCACAAGAACCACAAACAGGTAGGCAAGTAGAGTACTCAGATGATCTCCTCTGTGAGTTTGATCCAGTAGCCCGATCTTACTGATAGCCTCTACAAGAATGATCTCTCCGCTGCCATTTGGTTGACGCTGCGCTCCTGACGATCACCATCCTGCTTAGAAACTGACCTCGAATCTCGGCCCCTCGAATCTGATTTCTTCTGGTCGTAGCTCTTGCCCGATGATGAAGCGAAAAGTGTACCACTTTTAGGGGGTCATTTAAGCCCTAAATCGTATTTATTTGATCAAATATTGCCCTAAATCGTTCCTTTTGTCATTTTAGGTACTTTGGAGAAGAAATCTGGAAAAGGAAGCATTTTAGACATTTTTGGAGTATTAAAGTGAAGAAAACGACAAAGTCTCAAAATCGGCTGGAAAAGTACCTTTGACGGTGTCAGGGATTGTTCCAGACGGCGTCATGGCTTGGCAAAAGAGGTGGATATGAAAAATACACATGATAAGCCAGGGATTTTTACAAAGGAAAGTCTGACGGCGTCACCCTTTGAAGTGATCAAGGTCATCACGGTTTAAGCTAATGAGAGACGGCGTCAAGCCCATTTCTGACGGCGTCAAGCTTTGATAAGCCAGAGCGGATTTTGGAGCACTAAAGAGGGACGGCGTCAAGAAGGCCATCCGGGAACCCTAGACACGGCGAGGTGACGGCGTCAAGATCTACAACGTGACGCCGTCAGCCCCTAAGTTCTATATATAGTTTTGCAATTTTTTGTCATTAGTGTGCAATGATTGGCTCCGAAACAGTCAACTTAAATCAACCACGGATGTGGTCAAATAAAGTCAAACCAATCAAGAACACAATGCAATTATCCAAGGAGTATAGTTTTATCCCCGGGTCGTTTAAGTCCCAGCGAGATGCGAAATTGTGCTTAAAAACGGATCGTGATCAAGTGTTATTGAACAGAAAAGGGATTATGATTTTGATTACACTAATGAGATAAGAAAATAGCTTTAACCAAGCTATATAAACAAGAATGTAAAAACAAGTTAACTAGAAACGTATAAAAACCTAAAAGCGTACGTTTAAATTTTAAATAAACGTAAACGTACCAAATAAAAAGTGAGTTTTAAGAAATAAAAGGCCTACAGATATGAAATTTATATTTTTACAATCTTAATAAGAAAAGAAAATTATTGGAAAAAGAAAATTATTTATTTGACTTATTAATTAATTATTATTAATTAAAAACTATTTAATAATTATTTAAACTAATTAAAATTCTAATAAATACTAAAAGATCAAATAAAAATCTGAAAATTTTTCTATAAATACTTTAAAGTGACAAGAAGCTAAGAAAATTATAAAAATGAAAATTACTTAATTAAAATTTAAAAAGATAAATTCTATTAAATAGAAGCTATCACTATATTTCTATTTTTGATTTTCTTAAGTACTAAAAATAAGATTATATTTTTCCTAGATTAAAAATGACAAAAGAAAATTATGAAAATTGGATTTATATTTTTCTGATTATTTTTCTATTTATTATGATTTAATTACTATTTTAAACTAATAAAAAGGATTAAAAATATTAAAAGACTTAGAAAAATTATGAAAAATTTAAGTTAAGTCTAAATTAATATTATAAGGCTAGGAAAATTAAAATTGGAACTTGAACAAGGCTAATGGGCTGATTTGGGCTAATAAGCAGTTTGCTTATAAGCACAAAATAAGCTAATAAGCAATAAAAGTTACCAAAAGTTCAGGAACAGGCTAATATACTAAAATAACCACAAATCAACTAAAAAACACAAATAACAACAAGAGATTAAACAGGATAAGCAATTGACTGATGTGAATCTTAACACAGAAATCTCAGGAAATAGCCCAACTTGCAGGCAAGATTAAGCACTAAAATAAGCTGCTGAGATTCAATATTAGGGGGGCAAAATCAAGGTGATACTACTGGCTATCTAAAAACATGAAAAGCCCCATGACAATCACACCAATTGAGGTCCAATTTGGGCAAAGATCAGCTGCTAGAACACTTGGTCTGCTGATCTTTTGACTTTTGCAGAAAAGAACAAAGGTTGACTTTGGTGAGATTTGAATGATCACTACTGACTAATTATGGTGTAATAAGCTATGAAAAGACTATACTAAGAAGCTTTAACAACAATTGAACTGATTTGATGATTTTCACAAACCAAATCACAACAGTGAAGCTGTTGTGATTTAATCTTGGTGATTTTGACTTTTCACTAAATAATGGTTTGTTTTTAAGGTTTTCTGAACTTATATGACCTATAGTGACTTGTGAGATTCAAAAGCAACAACAATTAACAACTAGCACACAGACAATCTTGCAAAATCCAAACACCCCTGATCAGGACAGGTTTACAAGATTTACAAAGCAACTCTGAATTTTAAAGCACAACACTTATTTCCAACACTTTCCTATGATTATATAAGACCAATTATACTAGAAAATCCAGAAATAGCAGCAAGAAACACAGAACTTGGCAAATTGCTATGATGGCTGCTATGAAGAATTTTTAGCAACTTTCCAAATCAATGAACAAGATATCTAAATTAAGCTATATTAGGACTTAATAACACCACAAAGACTGAAAAACACAAAGATTTAACCACCAAATTATCTTACACAGTAAAATGCAAATATTGACTTAAAAAAGCTTACAATTTGTGATCTAGCTTGGAACCAAGAACAAGGACCAAAGAAACACTCCTATAGGTTCTCCACAGAACCACTAACCCAAGGGCAATCCAATATTTACCCTGCTCCATCAATAAACTCCATGATCATCAATTGTTGACTTTCTTTGACTTTTTTTTATTTCTGAATTTTTATAACTAAACTTGTTTTAATTGTTACTAATAGCTTAAATAAGCTATATGGGAGCTTATGTGACCCTGAGAGTCCATTTCATTACACTATAACAACAAATGAACTTAGTGATGATTTTGAAATTGAAGCAGAATTGCATAAGTTGAAACAGTTAAGGAAATTTGAAATTACTTGATTGAAAAGAGTTGAAATACACTTAGAAAGCTTGATACATTGCTTAAGAGCTTTAAAATTACACTAGAAATTTAAATTGCATAATACGACATAAATTAACTAAAAATTACACTAGATAGATTATTACATTGCTTCTCCTCTATTCTTTATAGTCTCTAATCTTCTTGTCGACATCTCTGAGTGATTCCCACCATTTCTTGACCTTTGATTTGGTCAATTTCATCTCAATCGTCCAAGTGGAATTTTTGGCGCCAAATATCAAAAGCAGGTTTTTCTAATTAATGAGTTTTGGGTGTTTGTGGAGGTGGAGGGAAGATTAGTGAGCTGGGGTGATGAGTTAGAAGGGTGAGGTGGATGGTGGTTTGAAGCAGTGAAGGTAGTTTGGAGGGGAGGTGGTTTTGGCGGGTGTTGTGTGTAGGAGACGGGTTTGACCAGGGTCAAACCCTGGTATTAGTTAAGTTGGGATTGGGCCGGGTTAAAGGTTTAGTTGGTTGGGCTGGGTTGGTTGTTTTGGGTTGGGTTTTAGATAAAGGGTATTGGGTTTAGTTTAATTTAGGGTCCGGATTTAGTTTATAGGAAATAAGCACAAGGACCATTTTGTAATATTTGGATTTTGAAGGGGCTGAAATTGTAATTTTCCCAAAGTATCACAAGGTTAACACAAGGACCATATTTGCCATAAATGAATAGTACAAGGGTTATAATTATTGATTTTCCATTTTAAATAACCCAGGGACCATTTTTGACACTTTTTCAAAGTTGAGGAACCTTTTTGTAATTTTTGCCCAAACAATCATTCAAGGACCAAATTTGACAATTAAGATTATTTTAGGGACCTTGAATGATAAAATTCCATTTTTTTTAGATTCTATGGACTAGATTTGCCAAATTATGAAAGTTCAGGGACTAAAATGCAAATTATGCCATTTATTGTTTGTTTTTCCCTGAAACTTATAAAAACACAGTCAGATGATATTTTTATACATTTTTAGACTTTTTAAAGTGTTTTTGACTGTTTCTGTAGCTCAAATGTGAAAGAAATGATGAGTATTTACACACTCATCAATCCCCCACACTAAACTATTGCTAGTCCCTAGCAATCTTTTATGAAGTTTTTAATGGATGTATCTCTTTACCAGAAGCCATCACCTCTGGAGTAGCCAAATGTTTCAGTTCAAGTAAGAACTATGGTACACTGATAACCATGTGATTTTTAGCAAATCACCAGCTATAAACGGTTTTGATTTGTCTTTACCAGAAGCCGTTTGCTTCTGGACTAGCCATTGTTTTAGTATGTGATACTTTGGCACAATGATAACCAAATGATTTTGAGCAAACCATCAGCTTTCAACGGGTTTGATTTGTCTTTACCAGAAGCCGTTTGCTTCTGGACTAGCCAGCTCTTAGATAAATTACAACTATTATCTTTGGTGAGCTGATTACCAATTATGGTATTCCAAAGCCTTTACCACAAGCCATAAACTTGCGGGCTAGCCAACTCTTCACTAATTAAAGATATGGTGAGTCGAAAACCATACAATTTTGGGCAAATTGTAAGCCATAAACGGATTTGATATATCTTTACCAAGAGCCGTTTGCTCCTGGATTAGCCAATCCTTATGTGGGTTAGACATGGCGGACTGATAACCATTTTCTGAGTTCTAAGTGAGAATTTTTTTTTTTTTTTTTTTTTTTTTTTTTAAATTTTGGCTAAAATTGGGGGTGCTAGATGATACATTTGATAAAATTCGCTAGAATTTCCCCCCCACACTTAGAACTGAATATTGCCCTCAATATTCAAAGAACTGGCTGTTAAACCAACACTTAGAACGTGAAAGGGAAATACTGAATAGCCATTATTTTATATACACATTTTTTTTTTTTTTTTTTTTTTTTTTTTACATGAAAACTTATATACATATATACAACCTGTGGGGCATCTCCCCCACACTTAGATGGTAGAAAATAGAAAGAAGTCAGAATATATGGGTGAAAACCCATATGGTGCGGGCTAATGTTTTTGATCACCGAGTCACTAGCTTGACTCGACCCCGAATTAAGTTGATTCCTCCCGAACAGTCAGGTTTATCACGCAAGCTAACCGCTTGTGAACGGCCAACTGTAATAAAGTGTTCCTGAACAGCCCGGGAGAAAAAGCAATTTAAAAGTCTACGGGGAAGTAAGTGGAAGAAAAGAGAAAGAAAACAGAGACACGGGTGAGAACCCATGTTTTGCTAATGTTTTTGATCACCGAGTCACTAGCTTGACTCGATCCCCGCATTCATTGGTTCATGGGGAAAGTTTGAAGATCCGGGACAACCATGAATGGTATGTCCTCTCCAAAGTAGTGTTTTAATCGATGACCATTCACTTTGAAATTTGGTCCGTCATTTTGAGATAACTCAACGGTACCATATGGATAAACTTTTGTAACAGTGAATGGACCAGACCAACGGGATTTGAGTTTTCCCGAGAAAATCTTCAATCTTGAATTGAAAAGAAGGACTCGATCCCCAACGTTGAAAACGCGGTTCTTGATTTTAGAGTCATGAATCTTCTTTGTCTTTTCTTTATAAATCAAAGAGTTCTCGTATGCTTGATCACGCAGTTCATTTAATTCATTCATTTGAACTTTACGGTGATCACCCGCAGTTTGAAGGTCAAAGTTAGCATGTTTCAAGGCCCAGTAGGCTTTGTGCTCTAATTCGATCGGTAGATGACATGCCTTTCCGTACACAAGCTTGTAAGGTGTACACCCGATGGGTGTTTTGTAAGCTGTACGAAAGGCCCATAGTGCATCATCCAATTTATCCGACCAGGATGCACGATTTTCTCCTACAGTCCTTTCCAAGATTCTTTTAATACCCCGATTTGAAACTTCAACTTGCCCACTTGTTTGTGGGTGATACGCAGTAGAAAGACGGTGAGTTACACCATACTTTTGCATGACTTTGTCAAATTTGTCATTGCAAAAATGCGTACCACGATCACTGATTATAGCACGTGGGGTTCCAAAACGGGCAAAAAGAGCTTTCAGGAATTTTACAACAACTCGGGCATCATTAGTGGGTAAAGCTTTTGCTTCAACCCATTTTGACAAATAGTCAACAGCCACGAGAATGTATTTGTTTCCTCGAGATGATGGAAATGGCCCCATAAAGTCAATGCCCCAGACATCAAAGATTTCACAGACTTGAATTGCATTTTGTGGCATTTCATTTCGTTGTGAAATATTTCCGTGACGCTGACAAGCTTCACAAGTTTTTATGAGTTCTTGGGCATCCTTATAGATTGTGGGCCAATAAAACCCGGAATCAAACACCTTTTTGGCGGTGTAGTTTGGACTATGATGGCCCCCCGTGGGTCCAGCATGGCAAGCTTTGAGAATGTCAATAGCTTCCTGTCCGTAAACACACCGTCGGATGACTTGATCCGCAAAGATTTTTAATAAGTAGGGGTCGTCCCAGAAATAATGTTTAACATCCTTGAAGAATTTATTCTTCTGTTGGGTCGACATCCCTTTCACTATGAAGTTACCCGCATGGTAATTTGCGAAGTCAGCAAACCATGGGGTAGTAGAATCTCCTCGAAAAGTAACCGCATTGAGTGTCTCGAGAGGAAATGTTTCATTTATTTCTTTTTTCTCGAAAACATCTTGGTGTGGGTTCTCTAATCGGGATAGATGATCAGCAGCTAGGTTCTCAGCTCCTTTTTTATCACGTATAATGATATCAAATTCTTGCAGGAGGAGAACCCAACGGAGTAATCTCGGCTTTGCATCTTGTTTTGCAAAGAGATATTTGAGAGCCGAGTGATCCGTATACACTACACATTTTGTCAAGATCAAATATGGCCGAAACTTCTCAAAGGCATACACCACAGCTAACAACTCTTTTTCTGTAGTGGTGTAATGAGTTTGAGCTTCAGTCATGGTTTTACTTGCGTAGTGGATAGGCTGAAAATGTTTGGCTTTTCGTTGCCCCAGGACTGCACCGATTGCAAAATCACTTGCATCGCACATGAGCTCAAAGGGAAAATCCCAGTCGGGGGCAACTAGAATGGGTGCCTCAGTAAGCTTTTTCTTTAGTATTTCAAAAGCTTTGATGCACTCGGGTGAGAAGATAAAAGGAGCATCCTTTTCAAGGAGATGAGTCATAGGCCGGGCGATTTTAAAAAAATCTTGTATGAATCTACGATAGAAACCGGCATGACCCAGAAAACTCCTAATACCTTTGACGGTAGTGGGATGAGGTAATTTACCAATGACATCAACTTTAGCTTTGTCAACCTCAATCCCGTTCTTTGATATCTTATGGCCGAGGACAATGCCCTCTCTGACCATAAAATGACTCTTTTCCCAATTTAGACAAAGATTGGTGTCTTTACACCTTTTCAACATGTTTTCTAAATTGGAGAGACATGCTTGGAACGAATCCCCAATGACCGAGAAGTCATCCATAAAGACCTCCATTGTTTTACCGATCATGTCGGTAAATATGGCCATCATACACCTCTGGAACGTGCCTGGAGCATTACATAAGCCGAAAGGCATACGTTTATAAGCAAAGGTTCCATAAGGGCATGTGAAGGTAGTCTTTTCTTGATCTTGTGGATCAATGGGAATTTGAAAGTAACCCGAGAAACCATCAAGGAAACAATAGTACTCGTTCCCTGCTAATCTCTCAAGCATCTGATCCATAAAAGGCAGAGGAAAATGGTCTTTACGGGTGGCATCGTTTAACTTACGATAGTCAATGCAAACACGCCACCCTGTAACCAATCGAGTTGGAATCAACTCATTTTCATCATTCGTGACAACAGTTATGCCACCCTTTTTAGGAACACAGTGAATGGGACTAACCCAAGGACTATCAGAAATGGGATAAATCAATCCTGCATCAAGAAGTTTAAGAACCTCTTGTTTGATAACATCGTGGATTTTAGGATTCACCCTTCTTTGATGTTGGACTGCTGGTTTAAAGTCATCCTCCATTAAAATCTTGTGAGTACAAAATTCAGGGTCAATACCCTTTATGTCGGAGAGTTTCCAAGCAATGGCTTGCTTGTGTGACTTTAAGACCTTTATTAGAGCAGTCTTTTCCTCATCACTTAAATCTTTAGCAATAATGACGGGTAATTTATCATCACCCTCCAAAAATGCGTACTCAAGATGAGGCGGTAAGTCTTTGAGATCGACCTCAGGAAATTCATCAGTTTTCTCTACTGATTTGACTTCCTCATTATGAAGTTCAACGGGAGGGAGTGGAGGAGAATTGTCCTGATTTAACAATGTCTCAAGAAGAAGAATATCTCCCTCCAGATCAATCTCAGCATCATCAATCCCCTCTAGGAATGAATCACACTTGAGAAAATCATCGATCTCTTCCAAATTGAAATCACTTCCCTCAAACGGAGTGAGAGAAGGAGAAGAGTCGGAAATGCCAGGTAAAGAAGATGTGGTGGTATCCCCACTCACAGAATTATGAGAATAACCAAGAAACTCTTGAGAATACTCCTCTGAAACAATATCAATGACATCGATTCGGTTAACCGATTCAGAATCGTAATTTGAGGAGTACCTCGAAGTTTGATCGAGGTTAAAGGTAACAGCTTCATGACCCACACGTAATGTGATTTCATGCTCAAATACATCTATGAGAGCACGGCCCGTTCTTAGGAATCCTCTTCCAAGAATGAGAGGAACCCTAGGATCAGCATCGAAATCAACAACCACAAAGTCAGCTGGAAAATGGAACTTTCCTACTTTCACAAATACGTCCTCAGCAATGCCAAGCGGACGAGATATTGAACGATCTGCAAGCTCAAGAGTCATGCAGGTAGGAGTAAGTTCAGGAAGAGAAAGTTTCTTCCATACTGATTTAGGCATCAGGTTGATGCTTGCACCAAGATCGGCCAAGGCATAGCATTCAACCATTCCTGGAAAGACACAAGGTAGTAGAAACCTTCCAGGATCTCCAAGCTTCTCGGGAAGCTTTTTCAAGATAACTGCTGAGCAGTTCTCATTTAATGGAGTCTTTGCCATTTCAAACAGTTTTTCCTTGTTGCTTAACAAGTGTTTGATTGTAGATGCAAACTTGGGCATCAGAATGATAGCATCCGCAAAGCTTATGTCAAAGTGTAATTCTTGAAAAATTTGGAAGAATTTATCCATTTGTTGACTAGCTTTTTCGCGGAGCTTTTGCTCATTTAAACGTGATGGGTAGGGAATAGAAGTTTTGGATTTAGGGTTTTCAACCGGGGTTTCAGGATGTTCAAAGACAACTTGAGGTTTAGTCTTGGGTTTCGGGACAATTTGAGGTTGGACGTTGTTGGTACCTCCGTTATTAGTAGGAAGTACCGGGTCCTTAGTCACCTCAGGCTCACTTCTCACTACCTTGGGGGAAGAAGAAGAAGTGGTAGTGGAAATAGTGGGTCCCTCATATGAAACACCACTTCGGGTTGTGATCGCCTTAACATCGCCCTTCGGGTTAGCGATCGTGTTGCTCGGAAGTTTTCCTGAGCCCGAAGGTTGATCATTTAAAGATTTTTTAATCTCAGAGATCTGGCTGACCAACAACCTGTTTGTGTCCTCTTGAGCTTTCATGAACTGCCTCAACAACTCATCAGATGATGGATGTTGGGCTGGAATGGCTTGATGTTGATTAGGGAAATTTTGCATTCGGTTATTTTGATTATAACCTTGATGTTGAAAATTCCCTTGATTTGGATTACCATTTCCCTGAAAATGATTTCCCTGGTTGGAATTGTTTCGGTTAAAGTTTCCTTGGTGTTGGAAACCTTGATTGTGTCCAGAATTGAAATTCCCTTGGTTTTGATAACCTTGGTTCATTCGAGGTTGATTTTGGTTCCGGTTTTGCAAATTCTGGTTCTGATTAAAACCGGGTGGTCCTTGGTAACTACTAGCTCGGTATGGTTCCATTTGAGGACGGTATTGATTACCTCCCTGATTTGAAGTACCGGCTATAGCATTAACTTCAAAAGGACTACCATCGGTGGCAGTACAGTCGTAGTATGCGTGAGGACCACCACAAGTAACACAGACTTCCACTTTCTTCACTTCAGCATGTGAAGGAGTTTGTGTGAAAGTGACTTTCTTTTGGCTTGAGAGAACCAAAGCTTGAATAGCGTCCGTGAGTTTGTCAATCTTAGCATCGGTGCTAGAAGTACTCACGGGAGATGAAGTAGAAGGACCGGCACTAGCCTGAGAATGATATGGCTTTGTTCGTGCAGTACGGACCTTAGACTTATTTTCAATAATCGCTAAAGCTTCTTTGACAGTTCTGCTCAAAAAGTTACCTCCTGAGGAGGCATTGAGAGAATCTTGGTCAGATTGGCTCACTCCATTATAGAAAGTGTCGATTTGCATCAACTCGGTAAAACCATGATGAGGACATTTACGAAGCAATTCTTTGAAACGATCCCACGCATCACTAAACGATTCATCAAATCTTTGTGTAAATTTGATGATTTCATTTTTAAGACTTGTCGTTCTAGACGGTGGAAAAAATTCGTTCACAAACTTTGTAACTAAGTCCTCCCATGTCTCAATTGAACGAGGGGGTTGTTTTTCAAGCCATATCCGGGCTTGTCCCTCGAGAGAAAATGGGAATAGAAGAAGTTTGATTGAGCTAGACGGGATGTTCTTGTATTTGATGGTAGATGTAATCTTGTTAAACCATCGAATGTGAGCATGAGGATCATCCCTCTCAAAACCGTAGAATTGGCTTGAGGTTACAAGATTCAGTAACCCGGTTTTGAGCTCAAAACTCTCAGCTACAATAGCTGGAACAACAATGGCATCTCCATAACCCTCGATGGGTGCCTGGAGAAGCTCATTCATCGGCAAATCTGCCATGACGACAGAATCAGTACGTTCCTCAGATACGACTGATGGAGCAGAACGTCTACGGCGTCTTCGAGGTATGTTTCCAAGCTCACGGAGAGGGCTTGATGACCTAGAAGAACGAGTGCGCATGCACTAAGACGAGTCTAAGAATCCTTTATAGTGGAGGAAACTCAGAAAAGGGTAAGAAGATTCTTTTTGGATTTTATTTATTTATTGAGAATTGAAGATGAAAACAAAATTTTTCAATTAAAATCAAGATCGAGAAAAAACACAAGTGAACTTAAACCAATAATCATCAGGCGTACGGTAGCTCTCTAACTGACAAACGCACAGAGTGGCGGAGAAGCAAAGGTGGGCAGTTACGCTCCTTAAAAACCCGCTTCTTTCAGTCCGACAATTTAATGTCAGACTATCCTAGAACCTCCGTTAGAGTTTGTTTATCAATTAAAGGTGAGCCGATATTCGCAAGTGATACAAAGGCAAGTTTTTATCTTAGGTTTGGGAACTTATTATGGCCGCACCCCCAGTTAGGTAGTGCTCAGTCTTGGTTCTCGATGGTTAATTTTTATTTATTGTTTATTATTTAACAAAGAAAATGGAAAATATTTTTGATGTTTTTATTTTTTATATGATATTATATATAGAAAAGAAAAGAAAATATTTTTGTTTTTTATATGGTTTTATGGGAAATAGGAATACGATATTTTTGGTGCTTGATCCGTTAAATGAGTTAACTTCACAAGCGTTTTGCTTTATATATGATAAATATACAAGAGAGAGAAGATATTCACAGATTGGGTTCAAAGACACGATACTGCAAAACGTTTAGAACACGCAGCACACCTCCCCGGCAGCGGCGCCAAAATTTGATTGCTCCCGAAACAGTCAACTTAAATCAACCACGGATGTGGTCAAATAAAGTCAAACCAATCAAGAACACAATACAATTATCCAAGGAGTATAGTTTTATCCCCGGGTCGTTTAAGTCCCAGCGAGATGCGAAATTGTGCTTAAAAACGGATCGTGATCAAGTGTTATTGAACAGAAAAGGGATTATGATTTTGATTACACTAATGAGATAAGAAAATAGCTTTAACCAAGCTATATAAACAAGAATGTAAAAACAAGTTAACTAGAAACGTATAAAAACCTAAAAGCGTACGTTTAAATTTTAAATAAACGTAAACGTACCAAATAAAAAGTGAGTTTTAAGAAATAAAAGGCCTACAGATATGAAATTTATATTTTTACAATCCTAATAAGAAAAGAAAATTATTGGAAAAAGAAAATTATTTATTTGACTTATTAATTAATTATTATTAATTAAAAACTATTTAATAATTATTTAAACTAATTAAAATTCTAATAAATACTAAAAGATCAAATAAAAATCTGAAAATTTTTCTATAAATACTTTAAAGTGACAAGAAGCTAAGAAAATTATAAAAATGAAAATTACTTAATTAAAATTTAAAAAGATAAATTCTATTAAATAGAAGCTATCACTATATTTCTATTTTTGATTTTCTTAAGTACTAAAAATAAGATTATATTTTTCCTAGATTAAAAATGACAAAATAAAATTATGAAAATTGGATTTATATTTTTCTGATTATTTTTCTATTTATTATGATTTAATTACTATTTTAAACTAATAAAAAGGATTAAAAATATTAAAAGACTTAGAAAAATTATGAAAAATTTAAGTTAAGTCTAAATTAATATTATAAGGCTAGGAAAATTAAAATTGGAACTTGAACAAGGCTAATGGGCTGATTTGGGCTAATAAGCAGTTTGCTTATAAGCACAAAATAAGCTAATAAGCAATAAAAGTTACCAAAAGTTCAGGAACAGGCTAATATACTAAAATAACCACAAATCAACTAAAAAACACAAATAACAACAAGAGATTAAACAGGATAAGCAATTGACTGATGTGAATCTTAACACAGAAATCTCAGGAAATAGCCCAACTTGCAGGCAAGATTAAGCACTAAAATAAGCTCCTGAGATTCAATATTAGGGGGGCAAAATCAAGGTGATACTACTGGCTATCTAAAAACATGAAAAGCCCCATGACAATCACACCAATTGAGGTCCAATTTGGGCAAAGATCAGCTGCTAGAACACTTGGTCTGCTGATCTTTTGACTTTTGCAGAAAAGAACAAAGGTTGACTTTGGTGAGATTTGAATGATCACTACTGACTAATTATGGTGTAATAAGCTATGAAAAGACTATACTAAGAAGCTTTAACAACAATTGAACTGATTTGATGATTTTCACAAACCAAATCACAACAGTGAAGCTGTTGTGATTTAATCTTGGTGATTTTGACTTTTCACTAAATAATGGTTTGTTTTTAAGGTTGTTCTGAACTTATATGACCTATAGTGACTTGTGAGATTCAAAAGCAACAACAATTAACAACTAGCACACAGACAATCTTGCAAATCCAAACACCCCTGATCAGGACAGGTTTACAAGATTTACAAAGCAACTCTGAATTTTAAAGCACAACACTTATTTCCAACACTTTCCTATGATTATATAAGACCAATTATACTAGAAAATCCAGAAATAGCAGCAAGAAACACAGAACTTGGCAAATTGCTATGATGGCTGCTATGAAGAATTTTTAGCAACTTTCCAAATCAATGAACAAGATATCTAAATTAAGCTATATTAGGACTTAATAACACCACAAAGACTGAAAAACACAAAGATTTAACCACCAAATTATCTTACACAGTAAAATGCAAATATTGACTTAAAAAAGCTTACAATTTGTGATCTAGCTTGGAACCAAGAACAAGGACCAAAGAAACACTCCTATAGGTTCTCCACAGAACCACTAACCCAAGGGCAATCCAATATTTACCCTGCTCCAGCAATAAACTCCATGATCATCAATTGTTGACTTTCTTTGACTTTTTTTTATTTCTGAATTTTTATAACTAAACTTGTTTTAATTGTTACTAATAGCTTAAATAAGCTATATGGGAGCTTATGTGACCCTGAGAGTCCATTTCATTACACTATAACAACAAATGAACTTAGTGATGATTTTGAAATTGAAGCAGAATTGCATAAGTTGAAACAGTTAAGGAAATTTGAAATTACTTGATTGAAAAGAGTTGAAATACACTTAGAAAGCTTGATACATTGCTTAAGAGCTTTAAAATTACACTAGAAATTTAAATTGCATAATACGACATAAATTAACTAAAAATTACACTAGATAGATTATTACATTGCTTCTCCTCTATTCTTTATAGTCTCTAATCTTCTTGTCGACATCTCTGAGTGATTCCCACCATTTCTTGACCTTTGATTTGGTCAATTTCATCTCAATCGTCCAAGTGGAATTTTTGGCGCCAAATATCAAAAGCAGGTTTTTCTAATTAATGAGTTTTGGGTGTTTGTGGAGGTGGAGGGAAGATTAGTGAGCTGGGGTGATGAGTTAGAAGGGTGAGGTGGATGGTGGTTTGAAGCAGTGAAGGTAGTTTGGAGGGGAGGTGGTTTTGGCGGGTGTTGTGTGTAGGAGACGGGTTTGACCAGGGTCAAACCCTGGTATTAGTTAAGTTGGGATTGGGCCGGGTTAAAGGTTTAGTTGGTTGGGCTGGGTTGGTTGTTTTGGGTTGGGTTTTAGATAAAGGGTATTGGGTTTAGTTTAATTTAGGGTCCGGATTTAGTTTATAGGAAATAAGCATAAGGACCATTTTGTAATATTTGGATTTTGAAGGGGCTGAAATTGTAATTTTCCCAAAGTATCACAAGGTTAACACAAGGACCATATTTGCCATAAATGAATAGTACAAGGGTTATAATTATTGATTTTCCATTTTAAATAACCCAGGGACCATTTTTGACACTTTTTCAAAGTTGAGGGACCTTTTTGTAATTTTTGCCCAAACAATCATTCAAGGACCAAATTTGACAATTAAGATTATTTTAGGGACCTTGAATGATAAAATTCCATTTTTTTTAGATTCTATGGACTAGATTTGCCAAATTATGAAAGTTCAGGGACTAAAATGCAAATTATGCCATTTATTGTTTGTTTTTCCCTGAAACTTATAAAAACACAGTCAGATGATATTTTTATACATTTTTAGACTTTTTAAAGTGTTTTTGACTGTTTCTGTAGCTCAAATGTGAAAGAAATGATGAGTATTTACACACTCATCATGCAACTTTGTGAGGAGAAACCCTAAGACGAATTTCTACCATTTTTAAGGGTTTTCATACCCTTGGATCTCCCATGTTTAATTGAAGATAAGTAATCGTTTAATCAATCAATATGTCTATGTGTTGTTTGATTATATCTTGTTCTTGTCTTTTAATTAACATGCTAGGCTAGATTTATCTTGTGTTTGCTTAGATCTAATGAAACCTAACTATTGATTATTAGTTGTTAGTGTGTTATTAATTGCATTGGATGATTGTTTATCGATGTTAGGCTTAAGAAAACTGGCTAACTTCCTATACGGTAATTTGCTTGAACGTCTTAAGAAACATGAACCAATGCGTACTAGGTTTATATGGTTGTATTTAATGCATGAGCGAATTCTAGTGATCCCATGTTAAGAGCTTCTTAGCCGGCTCGACATAGGAGTTAAGTAGGAGCTTGTAGAGTTAAGGAAGTACGTACGCCACCCCACGATTGGTATTAAGGAATACACCCGTCATCCACGCAATTAATACACACTAATCAACCGGTAAAAGATAGTTAGGGAGTAAGGAAATCTAAGTAAACACATTTCTCTCCACATAAGTTTCACAACCTTTTCATTTTCAGTTATTTTATTTTATTTTCATTTGTAGTTATTTGGGTTAGTTGACTAGCAACTAATTCCGCCCACTCCTTCAAACCTGAGATTTTACTTGCTTTCATTAAAATATAAAAATACTAAAAGAATCTTCCCTCGCCCTTAGACCTAATTAGAGTAGTTTTTCACACCTAACGAACACTATTCCCTGTGGAGAACGATCAATCCCCCGGTACTTGCCACTTCACTATACTACATCGGTCAGGTACACTGCCTGGTGGGGATTGCAAGCCTCTCGAGATCCCTTGAGAGGTAAAACCTGTTGTAAGGTCGCAAAACCACGCATCAAGTTTTTGGCGCCGCTGCCGGGGAATAGTTATTGTTTAGGTTGAATTTTTATTTTATTAGGTCTACTCACTAGATTCCTTTCTAGTGAGATTTTTATTTTATTTTTCTAGGTTTTCTTTAGTCTATCTTTTTTCTTCGTTTCTTTGTTCGTAACCATTACCATCCGACATCATGGAAGGTGGTAATATCCTTGATCCCAACAACCCACCACCACAACAACACCCACCTCCTAGAGCCCGTACCTTAGGAGACTACTCCCGTCCTAGCCACCATGGCTATCGAAACACCATTGAGCTCACTCAAGGAGCCAATGTCACTCCCTTGCGATCCGACACCATCCGGTTGGTGCAAAGCGGATGCGCATTCCATGGACTTCGTTCCGAAGATCCTAATCAACATCTCAAGGACTTTCTTAAAATTGTTGATTCTATAGACCTTGATGTTGCCACTCGAGAGACGACCCGACTGCGTCTCTTTCAATTCTCTCTGCGGGACCAAGCTAGTCAATGGCTAGAGCGTCTACCCGCAGGATCCATAACCTCTTGGGATGATCTCACCACTCGTTTCCTTGCTCAGTTTTTCCCACCAGGAAGAACTACCAAGTTAAGGAAGGATATCTTGATGTTCGAACAACGTCGAGGCGAAACCCTATATGGGGCATGGATTCGATTCAAGGACTTACTCCAAAAAGTCCCTCATCATGGCATAAATCTCTGGCTTCAAATCCAAATCTTCTATGAACATGTTGATTACCACACCAAGCGTGCCATCGATCGAGCCGCCGGAGGCAGATTGCGTGACAAAAGCGCCGAGGAATCATGGGAAATCATTGATGAGCTTGCATCCGATGATGATGAATTGTGGCAAGTTTCCCACGACGTACGCTCGGCGGTCAAGACATATTCATCACCCGATAAAGCCAATCAAATCACCGAGGAAAGCGTTAGTGAACTTGAGAAGAGGGTTGCATATCTTATGGAAAAGCAAAAGAGACCCTTAAGTCCACAAAATGCAACAGTTAACTCGGTCTCAAGCATTAAGCAAATACCATTGTCCGAATCACCCCAGAGGGAAAATACTAAATCCTTCCATAAGCACGCTCAACCCAACTCACCACCTCAGGAACTTAGTCCAGCATTCGAAGCTCGAATGAGAGAATACATGTCAAAACACTCCGAACGGTTGGCAAAATTTGAGGAAGCTATCTACAAACAAAAGGAGGAGATGGAAGAGAAGATGGCTGAGATGATTTGCCTTTTGAAAGAATTCACAAAAACAAAAGCTCCTGAAAATATGTTAGTGCGAAAAGACGTTGAAGTTCCCAACACTAAATGTGCTAATGCCATCTCCGTCATCCAAGAGGGCGAAAATGATGGAAGAGGGAAGTTGATGACTATGGAAGTTAACAAAATTGACCTCGTCCCACTTAATGACGGAAACACCAATGCCTACAAACGCGATTCCGACAAGGGAAAGGAGGCGCCCTCTGAGGAGCGCCAATTGGTAGAACCGCCAAAGTCACAACAAGTGAGGCATTACTTGAAGCACGAAATAAACAAGGAGACCATAAACGATTGGGTGAGAAACTATCGACGGACTCATCTACCTAACAAGGAGTCCAAGAGGATGGAACCGGATGATGAATCTGACACATTACCCAGAGGGCAATTGTATGAGAGCCTCATAAGACAGAAGTTAGTGGAAAAGCAGGAATTCTACGGGGTCTTCGAAATACCATGCAGCATTGGAAAACTCAAGTATCTGGATGCGGTAGCTGACCAAGGTTCTGACGTAAATTTGATGCCTTTATCCGTTTATGTCCAGTTAACCGACGAACTGCCATCCATCACCCGTACTAAACTCTCCTTTGCAAAACATTCTTATGAGTACCCGTTAGGAATTGCAGAAGATGTGTTGGTCAACGTTGCCGGATTCCTGTATCTGGTCGACTTCATGATTATTGAAAGAAATGATATGAATATGCCAATAATCCTTGGGCACCCTTTCTTGTTACCACTAGGGCACAAATCGATTACGAAAAAAGTACCATCCAAATGAAGAAGGGGAAGAAAACAATAAACTTCCCAACGATCCCACGACATATACGAGATGTTGCTCTACAAAAGAAGATGGAGGCGAACCCCAATATAATCCGTGGTAATGTTCGAGAGAAAATCCGTGCATGGGAGGCAAGGATTAAGAATTACAATGAAAATGAGATTAGAGAATGTAAGGGTGGAAATAACGATTATATTGAGACTGATGAGCAGACCAATAACCCCGCTGAATTTACGAAAGGAGACTCAGTGCTCCTAAGGCATTCAGAAACAAAAGCACTTACCGATGAACCAAGTCCCTGGTGGTACGGACCATTCACAATTAAAAGTCTACACCAAGATGGGGTAGTAAGCTTGACCAGCAAGGGAGGAGGTGAAGTGACTGCGAATGTCGAGCGATTGAGACACCACCACCCTGATAACAAGGATTGTATCTATCAGGGATACGTCATTATGAATGATGGAGTCACGTAATGTACGTGACTTTGAGTCTAGCTACAAGACTCGTTAATAAAGAAAAGAGCTTCTTGGGAGGCAACCCAAGCTTTATTTTCTTTGTGTGTTTATTTATTTGTTTGCTTGATTTTATTTGCTTCCGTATGTGTGTTTAATTTTTATTATTATTGATTCATGTTTAAAACTAAATTATGAAAATGCTTTATCTTGTTTTTAACTTCGTCTTAACTACATATAAATGTATTTTGCCAAAGATAAGTGTAAGGGAAATACAAATCGGTTTATTAGAACAAATGAGCATGAATCGTAACAATATTAAATTAACATACATATTAGTATTTGTTTGAGTCAAATGCTTGTATCGAGTCATAATGATATTTTGCAGGATTTCCAGGAAGTAAGGTATAGGTTTTTCCAGAAATTTTTTGGAAACTTAACACTAGAATTCTGTCAGATCATTTCTGACGGCGTCAGGATTTACAACCTGATGGCGTCAGGTTTTAATTTTCTGAAATTTTTGAAAGTTTTGTTTTCATAAAAAGTTTTTATTAAATCTCTAACTTATAATCTCCAGGAATCTGCAAAATTATCATTCCACAAGCATTATATCTTTATATAGAATTTATCCCACCGATGTTATGCAGGTTTTCGTGTTTGTTTTCTCAGGTTTATCAGGTTATTTTGGACAAGGAGATGTTTGTGGAATCAAGCTTTTGGCGATGCTTTAGTCTTGGAGCTTCTACATTCTCTTGGAAGAAGATCTAACCATGTTACCTACTTATCCACTAAACGAATCAGGGGAGTATTTGATTTCATTCGTTTACCTTATTTACTTTTACATCTTGTTATTTGAACATTGGGGACAATGTTCATATTAAGTGTAAGGGGGGGTAAAAGTACGATACTTTGGAGAATGCTATTACGTTTGATTTTTGTTTGTTTAATGGTAGATGTGTAATAAAACTGAGAGAAATACCTGTTAGGTCAATTTTAGTGTCAAATTTAAAAATTTTTACAACATATAGGAGTGAAACTTTGGTCTTAATGAGCGTCTCATGGATAGGGAATTATATGACTAGCACAAAAACCGTACCACTAAAAAATTTTCCACCCCAAATATGTGAGGTTCGCCCCTAGAATTGGTAGGAAAAGCATTTATGCTATGATGTGTGTACCGGTAGCACTTAGATTCTAGAACTTGCGTTAGGACCATTCCGAGGCCACAAGTGAGACTACATTCGTGTAGTTAGATTTACTACATGATAAGAGGCATTAGGATTAACCTATTTTTTTACACCTGTTTTTTTGTTATAATTACATTGGCTACATTGGTCAAGTAATTCTCCCACACCCTTTGCATTGTACTCATTTTTAGTACACGATACCCCTAGTACACCCCTCAGAGCCTATCTTTTCGTTTCGACCTTTAAGCATTTTACTTAAAGGAAGAATTTGTTACACCCCACTTAAATGTACACCCAAATCGCCTTAGCCTACCTTGTATGCACTCATTTTTAGTGCATTATTGTGACAACATTTGTTTAAACCCCAAGTTAATTATCTAATTGATTACATAGTTGCTAAGTCGAGTCATATCCTTGTACATATTGTTTTGGGACAATTGGGACTCATGGGTAAAGTACTAGTATGATGGAGTAATGGGGAAGAACATCATTTATTACCCCCATATGTACGTAAATATTTTAAAAGTACTCCAAGTGTTTCGATTATCTTAATTCGAGTCATTAGAATAGTTATTTGTAAAGTTATGTAAAAATTCAAGTGTAAGGGGAATGCAACGCCCCTATGATGTATTATTTTGGATGGTAGGGCAAGAGTGTATGAAAAAAAAAAAAACCGAAAAAAAAAATCAAGAAAAATACAAAAAAAATGAGAAAAAGAAAAGTAGAAAAAACATACGGACTACCATCCCGTTTCATTTTATGTTTATTTTATGTTTTTGTTATTTTGTTTTTAGCTTAAGTCGAGTCTAGTCTTGGCTTAGCAACGCCATATTGTACATGTAATTAATCAAGATCTTTAACTCGCCACCTGTAAAATATCACTTATCCAACAAATCCGTGTTTATCATATCCCTACACCTTACGTTATAACCCGTTTAAAAGCCCTCTTTGATAGTTTATCTTAGGTGCTTACGCCTAGTGGAGGAGGTTTTTGATCCTTTCCCAAGCCTATGGTAATCTATTTGCTATGACAGGTAGTTAGAGATATTATCCGTTTTCATTTATGAGATTTAATTTGATGACACCTGAGAGATGTGAGTATCTAAACACTACTTGTGAGGTGCTAGTTTGTAATCTCCGTGCTTATTATGATTAAAGTGGAATGACTATTTGTTGTAATTACTTTTATATTAGCGTTAAATGACCCCTAACTTGTATTTTGATTAGAATAAAAGCGCATTTGCTTGAGGACAAGCAAATCTCAAGTGTAAGGGTATTTGATGAAGCGAAAAGTGTACCGCTTTTAGGGGGTCATTTAAGCCCTAAATCGTATTTATTTGATCAAATATTGCCCTAAATCGTTCCTTTTGTCATTTTAGGTACTTTGGAGAAGAAATCTGGAAAAGGAAGCATTTTGGACGTTTTTGGAGCATTAAAGTGAAGAAAACGACAAAGTCTCAAAATCGGCTGGAAAAGTACCTTTGACGGCGTCAGGGATTGTTCCAGACGGCGTCATGGCTTGGCAAAAGAGGTGGATATGAAAAATACACATTTTAAGCCAGGGAGTTTTACAAAGGAAAGTTTGACGGCGTCACCCTTTGATGTGATAAAGGTCGTCACGGTTTAAGCTAATGAGAGACGGCGTCAAGCCCATTTCTGACGGCGTCAACCTTTGATAAGCCAGAGCGGATTTTGGAGCACTAAAGAGGGACGGCGTCAAGAAGGCCATCCGGGAACCCTAGACACGGCGAGGTGACGGCGTCAAGATCTACAACGTGACGCCGTCAGCCCCTAAGTTCTATATATAGTTTTGCAATTTTTTGTCATTAGTGTGCAACTTTGTGAGGAGAAATACTAAGACGAATTTCTGCCATTTTTAAGGGTTTTCATACCCTTGGATCTCGCATGTTTAATTGAAGATAAGTAATCGTTTAATCAATCAATATGTCTATGTGTTGTTTGATTATATCTTGTTCTTGTCTTTTAATTAACATGCTAGGCTAGATTTATCTTGTGTTTGCTTAGATCTAATGAAACCTAACTATTGATTATTAGTTGTTAGTGTGTTATTAATTGTATTGGATGATTGTTTATCGATGTTAGGCTTAAGAAAACTGGCTAACTTCCTATACGGTAATTTGCTTGAACGTCTTAAGAAACATGAACCAATGCGTACTAGGTTTATATGGTTGTATTTAATGCATGAGCGAATTCTAGTGATCCCATGTTAGGAGCTTCTTAGCCGGCTCGACATAGGAGTGAAGTAGGAGCTTGTAGAGTTGGGAAAGTACGTACGCCACCCCACGATTGGTATTAAGGAATACACCCGTCATCCACGCAATTAATACACACTAATCAACCGGTAAAAGATAGTTAGGGAGTAAGGAAATCTAAGTAAACACATTTCTCTCCACATAAGTTTCACAACCTTTTCATTTTCAGTTATTTTATTTTATTTGCATTTGTAGTTATTTGGGTTAGTTGACTAGCAACTAATTCCGCCCACTCCTTCAAACCCGAGATTTTACTTGCTTTCATTAAAATATAAAAATACAAAAAGAATCTTCCCTCACCCTTAGACCTAATTAGAGTAGTTTTTCACACCTAACGAACACTATTCCCTGTGGAGAACGATCAATCCCCCGGTACTTGCCACTTCACTATACTACATCGGTTAGGTACACTGCCTGGTGGGGATTGCAAGCCTCTCGAGATCCCTTGAGAGGTAAAACCTGTTGTAAGGTCGCAAAACTACGCATCACCCGAATACTCCTTGACGTCCCGACTCTGAATCTGTTGCTGCACCTTGTCGCCGTCACGGTCTCGTTTGTAACCAACGCCCTCATGAAAATCTCGATGTTGCGAGCTGCATCGCAACATGCTGACGGATCCGCAAACTCCGAATTAAGCCGACGATCAAGAAAATATGACAGAATAGAACATGAAGAATGACAGAGCAAAACAGGAAAATATGACAGAGCAGAATCAAGGAAAGATGACAGAGCATAACAGGAAAAGAGGGTGCGCGTGCGGAAACCTAATGTCTACCCAATCCTCACAGGTCAAGCCTAAGCTCTAAGGGTTTCTGAAGCCTTAGCTCTGATACCATAAATTGTAACACCCCAACCCGACAAGGGCAAAGGCGTCACAAGTACATGGTTTCATATCAGATACAAGCATTCAAGATATCAAATAGCGGAAGCCTTAATATTAAAAATCAAAAGGAAAATAAGTCAACAAGACTAATGAAGCACGAAACAGAATCCAAAATGCCCAAACAATGGCATAACAGAAATAATATCCAAATGGTCACACTAGAATGACAAGATCTAAACTTCACACAAGTTGCTCTCATCCCAAGCTAAAACCCAGCTCCTAGCTTAAATGTACCTGCCGCAGGAAAAGAAATGCGGCTGAGCTACGAGAGCTCAGTGAACAGATATAACAGAAATAAAGCAATAATATAGAATAAAGAATAAGAAGAGAAATACGAACCGGTCAGAGTCAAGGTACAAGTATAATGTAACAGTAATGAAAGATAAGTGATATCAAGGTCATGCAAATATGTCAAGGGTTAAGGAAATTAGTACAGGTAAGTGTAAGGGTAACAGAAATCCACTACGAGCCCAGAAATCAGAAATCACATCAAGTCCAGTAATCAGGGTGTACGGAGGGGAGACCTCGGTACCAAGTACTGGGTGAGGGGTTACCTTTCAGGGTTGGAGTCATGAGCTCCCAGGGGTTATGAAAGACGTGCATCGCACACACCATCAGTCACCAGGTATAACAAGTAAACAAATCAGGTCAAGTCTAGGATGCATCAATACGCCCCAGTTGGCCAGAGTCTACCAATACACGCCATATAATCAAGTCAGGGACGGGATAGGACATCTCTCTCCTACCCTAGAGTCAAGTCATCGGTGCATCAATGACAAGGACATGAACACCTCATGCCTGGTGGGTGGCTCGTAATATCAAACTGTGGGTCAGGGTCAAGTGTCAAGTATCAGGTGTCAAGTATCAAGTATCAGGTGTCAAGTATCAAGTATCAGGTGTCAAGTGTCAAGTATCAGGTGTCAAGTATCAAGTATCAGGTGTCAAGTATCAAGTATCAGGTGTCAAGTGTCAGGTGTCAAGTGTCAAGTATCAGGTGTCAAGTGTCAGGTTGTTCAGAATCAAGTTCCATATCAGGGTTCAAGACAGGAGATCAGAAGGTTCATATCAGAGGGTTCCATATCAGGAAGTCAATATCAATTTGTTTAAAAGTTCATTTTAACAGTTTATATTACAAGTCCATTTCATAGGTGTTGAAAAGAAATCCTTTAATAATGACTTTCATAAAAGTGATCTTTAAAACAGTTTCATAAAGAAGGTCTTTTAAAAATGGTTTCTATAAAGATAGCCTTACGAAAAGTTTCTTAAAACATTTTCATAAATCACTTAAAAAGGTTTTCTCATCCAGTTATAATATCAAAAGTATCAAGGTTCAAGTCAAAGTTTTATGGCAGGGTTCATATCAAGGTTCATGGCAAGGTCCATATCAAGGTTCATGGCAAGGTTCAGAACAAGGTGTAAACCAAAGATCAAGACAAGGGTTTAAACAAAGGTTCAAGAACAAGTACAACAGATCAAGGTTCACAATACAAGGGATACATAGCAATGGTTCGAGAAATCTTAAACGAATCTAATAAATCAAGAGAACGAAGGCCCCTTATTGAAAAGGGCAGAATATCCGTACCTTATTCCAATGCAAGCACACAAAATAGCAAAGACTGACAGGAAATCAAATCACTCCCTCCTCGAACCTAAGGAGTAGAAGACAGAAATACAAAAGGGGTTTAAGTTATCTTCTCATTATAAGTGACTTTATATTTTTAGTAGGTTTCTATTCTTAACAGGTTTCCAGATTTAGTAAGCTTGCATACTTGGCAAGATTCAAGTGATATAATTCAAGTTAAGTCCTTAATGTAGGCTTATTATGGAAGTCATGATCATTTGACAAGTTATACAAGTTCAGGGTTAATTATGACAAGCTTTCATAGTTCAGGGTTATAAATGTAAATTTGCCAAAGTTCAAGGTTAGAATAGAAATATTATAATTTACCATTCAAATACTAAATTTTCCAGAATTTCACGTTTAGCCTTCAAGTTTCAAATATTTATATGTTACACCCTTTTAGTTAATTATTTTGCAAATTAAATCTTATAATTATGTAAATTACAATTTAACCCTTATTAATATTACAATTACACATCAAGCCCTTCATTACTCATATTTACAGAAAATAACCTCTAATATTAATCATGTACAACAGCCCCTTCATCTTTCGGTAATTTACACAATTAGTCCTTGTATTTATCAAAAGTGTTAATTCGATTCAATATTTATCCATAATTACATATTAAGCCCTTAAATACTCAAAATTACACATTTCACCGTTCATAATATTAGTTACATCGAGAACCCTTGAGTTTCCAGATTTTACATTTTCAGTCCCTCAATTTATATTTATTTTCAATTCGCCACATAAATTACAATTTAAATCCCTTTCTCGCCAAATTTACATATAAGACCCTCATGTTATATTTTTTTTTATATCTTCCCCCTGATCTTTAAAACACTACAAAAATATCCCACAAGTTTTAAAAATTACAAAGCACCCCCTTACATTTTATTTCTCAAATCGCTAAATACAAAAACAATCCAAAACCCTAATATAAATCTCCAATCATTGCACCATGATCACTAACAACCTTAAACAAGCATTTATGACCAGAATCTATAAAACAAACCCTAACCCTAATCGATTACATTAGGGTTTTATTTTATTTTCTTTCTTTTCTTTAATTTTATAAATCCGGTTTATAATTAAATCCAAAAATCATGAATTCGACTTCAACAATTCAAGATACCATTTTTTTTGTGATTATATGATGCATATAAGACCCACGAAAAATATAAACAAGGCCCAGAAAATCGCTATTATATTATAGATCCCGATTTCGATTTTAGGGTTTAATAGTTCATTATTTTTCATTCGATCAAAATATAGTGCATGGTTCAATTCTACTATTTTTCCCACGTTATATGTGATTAGGAGAAGGCTAGAAAATTACCAGAAAAATTATAGATCAAAGGAATCACACGTTGTGATTTTGTGTTGCTCGGTTCCAAGTTTTTCGACCAAATAATTCACCACGCCTAAACGATCGATCCCAGGGTTGTGTAGCTATTTTTCTCACATCCCTTACATCACCAAGAACTCCATAAAATTAGCCTTTTGGTTCAGAAAAATCGGATGTGGTGTGTGGGATTTTTTTGTGAGTGGCGGCTAATAGAATTAGGGTAAATAGGTGAAATAAATTATGGGTTTGATATTTGTTGTGATTGACCGAAAATTTGGGGGAGGGATAGGGCTAGGAAACCGGCCTTAATTGGTCAAAATAAATTTTCCATAATTAAAATGATTTTCTTAATAAATTTTGTATTTTAAATGGTTTTAATTAATAGCAATTATATATAATGTGTTTTAATTCAGCCCAAGTGTTTTATTGTGTAATAATACTCTTTTGTACATTGCAAAAATATTTGGAGCTTGCCTCAAAATTATCTCGCTTGATTTGTAGTTCGTTTCCAGATATTCGGGATTAATGTGGTACTTTAAATAAGCTTTAATTAATTTTTAAAGTTTCAGGGGTAATTTGGTAATTTTTGCATGTTTTAAATTTTTGGGTTTTACAGGGTGCCCATGGTTTTCCGTAGTCACATGGAATCGGCCCATCAATCCTGATGAATTAAAGTGTACTAATACAATAAAACAAAACTACTTAATGAATTGAATACATGCAGGACCTTCTTACAGCTCTTGTATCTTCGTTTAGGGTGTGTCTTGTGCTGCTACTTCGTCTGAATTCGGCCTAGGGTTTCTTCTGTCTCGTACTTGGTATATTGCACGAACCCATAAATTCGTCTGACTTTGGGGTATTTATAGTTTCTTCTGAGGGTTAGATGCGGCGCATTGAATAAGTAGATGCGGCGCATTGACTTAACTTCGCATGGGGTCCAAGATTAATATATTCAGGAATATTCGTACACCGCCAGAAGATGCAGCGTAACTCCATTCTTGTATGCGGCGCATGTCCATTGTCGTCTTGGATTATAACTTGTGAAATCTTGATAGTGATGCGCCGTATATAATAAGTAGGATGCGGCGTATCTGGAGTAGAATGGTCTTGATCTTGTACATTTCAGTAGACTCTTAACTTCTTGCTTGTTTTGCTCCATAATTAGTCCAAAATCGCCAAGTTTCACATAGTACTTGTTTTTACCTGAGAATTACAAAAGTAAACATTAACGTATCAATTCTCACAGATAATATAATAAAACAAGTCAAAGAAATAGGATAAATGATGGTAATAAAATGTACTTATTTGAGTTCATCAACAACACATATCTCTTTCACAAAAACCGTAACTACGGATGAAGTTCGGCAAGTCTATGGAAGACTTCCATCGCTTAGACACAGTACGAAACTGTAGTAAAGACTTAACTGGTAGTTTCTTCATGATATCAACTTGAAGGTCGAATGGTATGTTGTCCGACATGTTTTTAAAACGTTAAAAGGAATGTATTAGTAAATGTTTTTTAGTAAGCGGTGTAAAGGATTGTGTGTAATTGGCTTAACAATGTAAAACTTAAGTAAGAGTATATCCCGCGTAAAAGAATACGCGTGCGCGGAGTTGTCATAGATTAGTCAAATCATTGTCATAGATTAGTCAAATCATTGTCATATCCCGCGTAAAAGAATACGCGTACGCGGGGTTGTCATAGACTAGTCACATCAATGTACGTATATGTCACATCATTGTCATAGACTTGTCACATCATTGTCATATTTCAGGTCTAATCTGTGTCATATCCCGCGTAAAAGAATACGCGTACGCGCAATTGTAATGTATGTGTATATAAGGAAAGATTTATATCGAAACATAGCAACTACTTTTACTCTAATACAAAAAAATTTAGATACACATAGCAATGACTTCAGATATACATAAATTCAAATGTATATTACATTTTGATGACATTGAACGAGGCGTGGCTATGTATACTAATATCACGTACTCGTGGTTAGTTGATTATGTGCGTTCTAAATTCAATGTGGATCCCAAAATTCGGCTGCATATTAAATTTTCACACCCTTCGTTTGACGTTCGAATGGATATTACCGATGACGATGAGGTAACTTTTATTACTGATTTCGCTTACTCGAATGCAGGAATGCCACATCTGTATGTGGTTAAAGCCAAAGAATTTGAAGAAACAACATGTTTTCGGTCCACCCAAAAAACAGAAACGTTTTACAATTTTTTTCAAACAACAACTAATAACCAAAACATCGAGTCCTCTGATTTTCAAGAAAACTCGTCCAATTTCTATAATAAAAACCATAATAAGTATATTTTTGATGATGGCCCATCTAAAAATATTGAATCGAATGAATATGAAAATGATGGGTCCGGATACAAAGATGAGCCGTACTTCACAAACCCAGGATCCTCGTTTGCATTCGAGGAGGCCGATGAGGATGTCAAAGATGAAGAAACACCTCTTTACCAGTCCAAACCTATTCACCATGAATGGAAAAATATATTTTCATTAACTCCTGCTGTTCCAGAAACACCTCTTTACCAGTCCAAACCAATAAGTTCAAACGAATACAATTGTGATTCTGATTTTTTTGTCGGAAAGTATTTTGAAACAAGAGAAAAAATAGACGTTGCAATTAGGTTGAAATGTTTAAAAGAAGGTTACCAGTTTTTAGTCCGAAAGTCGGAACCAGACAGGTTTGATTGTAAATGCTTTCATTATATACATTGCCAATGGAGAATTAACTCTAAACGCATCCAAGGTACAGATGTGTTTGTAGTTACAGGTTTGAAAGATATTTACACGTGTCCCAAAACTCAAACATATCATAACCATCGAAATGCAAATAAAAAAGTTATTGGTCACATTTTTAGTGAGAAGTTAAAAGACAAAAGACGAGATTTAAAACCAAAAGATATGCAAAAAGACATGTTGGCGCAATATAAAACAAGTATATCTTACCAACAAGCATGGAGAGGAAAGGATTATGGGTTACAAATGATTAGGGGTTCACTGTAACCACTGTGAAAAATCCATCATTTAAATAAACTATTTCTCAGAATATTTATCCTTTTCTACGTGTAATTTTTTTTTTATTTTATTATTTTGATTGTGGCTATTATCTTATGTGACGGAGATCACATCCCGAATGACCGTGCTTGCAACTGAATTCGTATTCAAGTAAGTAAACATGTTAATCTAAAATATTATGAGATTCCACTTTACGTTATTTTAAAACTGAACTAATGATAATTTTATAAAACCCTAAACTACCATAATAATAATTATAACAACAAAACCCTAGAAATATTAAAGTACAAATTATCTAATTAATGTACAAGTGTCTAAAGCATAAAACCCTAAATCCATAAAAATTCCCGATAAAACCCTAAGTTCACATAAGTGTTATTTTATGTATACATTTCATAAACCCTAATTTATTTATACAATATTTTTACAAAATATTAAGTTTACTTAAGCAAGTGTACAAGTCATTAATGCATAAATTCATTTATTTACAAAATCTTTATAAAAATTCCAATTATATTATTTCCAAGCATAAAGTACAAACCAATCATGCATAATTTTTACAAAATATATTTTCTAAACTCACTAAATATTTTTACAAGTCTTTAAACCTAAAGTACAAGTACCTAATGCATATAAACTAAAAATTTCATTTATTTACTTTTAACTTAACAAAACTTAATATATAATTTTTATAACTTAATAAATTATAAAAATTATATTTTTCTCATATTCTAAATTATTGTACAAACTAAAATAAGTCAAGGTACAAGTCCTTTAAGCATAACATCTAAATAACAATAAAAAATCTTATAAACATTTAAAAATATTTATTTAAATGACATTTCATGTAACATTTTCATATCATAAATTATAAAAATAATTTATTTATTTATTTAACATATGTACAACTCCATAAACTCAATGTACAACCCTTAAATGCACAAGATCATAAAAACTCATTTATTTGTATTTAAACCTTAATAAAAATTACATAAAAATTATAGAAAATTAAGAAATAATTAAAAATATATTTTTCTTATTTTTCTTACATAAGTACAAGTCTTCTAAGCCTAGAGTACAATCACCTAAAGCACAAAATTTATTTTCTCACCCATACATAGAATTCGATACACATTATGTTATGCCATACAAATCTAAAAATCATTTTTAGCCAAACCTTAGAATTAGAAACCCTAGAGTAACCCTAAACCCTAGTTTACAAGATCACAAAGCCATAGTACTACCCCTTTAAGCATAAAACCGAACCCTAACTAGTTTAGTTACACATCCTAGTTCAAATTAAACCATAACCAACTAAATATCAAGAAATTTTAAACCTTAAGACAGCCAATTGAGTGAACCATGAGGAAGACACATAGCCTTCTTCTAGAAAACCAAATAGGTGTATGAATATTAAACATACACATCACCTACACCCTCCCCCTCCCTTGTGGCGCCACCATAACCACCCACATCACCACCTTCAGTCACTAGAATCTCCAGGAACTTCTCACAACCCTAGCTAGACTCCTCTATAAATAGAACACAACATAGAACCCTAAAAAGCCATAAACCATACGAATCACCACAAACAGCCTTACTCCACTTCACCACTGATCCCTATAGCCTAGATTAAGTTCAAATAACCCCAAGAAAGCAGTAAGATAAAGGTAGAACCAGAGGAGAGCTTGATTCGATCCATACACCAAAAATATGCCCTAGTCGAACAAAACATTAAGGTATACCTATGACCCTTTTAAATTACTCTTTCATACTTATTTTAAGTCCAAATATATACTAGAACATGTCTTAAAAAGGTTATAAGCCCAGAATTTGTAAAAACCTATCTTTCTCTATTTTTGATATTATCGAGTGAAATAATAACAATAATTACGTATAGGAACTTTAACAAACCTAGGATCATAAAAATAATTTAGGAACTCTTTAAATATGTTAGACTAACTATTTATAACATAAAAACACTAGGTCTAATAATCGGATTACAAGAAAAATGGATTTTTCTTCTTCTTTTGTTCCTGTCGACACAGCAGCAGACCTGCTGCTTTCGACACTAATTTACCCTATCAAACGAACTTCTAAAATTCTAGTTTTCAACATGGTTAAAGTACTTTTAAAGGGCTAAAAGTAGGAAAAAGAATCAACGATTTTAGTTGAGAAACGAGGGAGAACGGGACGTTTGAAGTTGGGTCATTTTCTGTGACGAGTAAAAGTAAAATACGAGTTTCTGTTTTAAATTTTGAATTCGTGGGTTCGATTCTGGCCCCGAGACTTTACAAAAATACTTTTAAAACAATTATGAACATTTTAGAAAAGGTTTAGCAAAAGATCTCGGCTTGAATCACTAAAAATAAATTGTTTTTGAACAAGGGATGTCGAGTGAAAAGATTTAGAGACATAGGGACTGTTTTTGCCAAAAACTAAATAAAATTTCTGTTTTGGATTAAACTTGCGATCGGGGAATCCCTAAGGGGTAAAAACAGTATATTTTGAAACTAAAAAGTATCAAGTGTTAATTTATAAAAGGTCAAGGGTAAAAGTTGTCAATTTCTTAGAGTTTAGGGGTAAAGTATGTAAACCCTAGAAACCTTAGGATGTAAAACGTAAATATACTAAAAAACTTTAATATAATTTAATAATTATTATTAGTATAATTATTATTATTATTAATATTAATATTAATAAGTTTTAATTAAAAACTTAATATATGTTTCGAACCATAATTAACGAACGAAGTGTCCTTTTAACGAACGGATGAAACCGAATCTTACAAATAAGAAAATATAATAAAATATTACTTTTGAAACTACATATTGGTTCAGTTAAGTATTTAATCAACAAACCAAATAACAAAACGAATAATAAATATAATAAGAAACAATTACTGAGAAACTTGATATAACCAATTCAGGTTGCAAGCCGGAGACGTTTATCAACTGTATTTCGTTTTGTTTTCCATCCAGATTGTTCAGGTGAGTTCATAGTCCCACTTTTCTTATATGTTTTCCAAACTTGTGGGGAGATACATGCTATTAAACCGAACACAAGTATTTTCCTGATTGTTATTGCAATAAGTTAACCGTTGCCTATTTATTTTAAAAGACCCTGTTATCATGCACCATTAATCACCTGCGGGTGAGCGCGAATATAGTGAATAGATCTATTGGCAGTTGACGTCCCATTTGTGTTGCTGGTTAAGTAACCAAATGCATTATATTTGAGTTTAATAAAGAGTTTCAGGCAGACTCCTACCCGGGGCAAGGTTACCTACATTTAATTATGGGGTAATTGTTAACCTGTTAATGCTTTGTGTGTCATGAGGCTTAGTGCAATATTCTGAACTGTGACATAACTGATTTCTCTCATTTGGCTTGTGTTCAAACTGATTATAACTTTAAACGCTATGGATTCACTCAACCTTTGTGTTGACTTTTTTTAGCATGTTTATCTCAGGTATTTAGAAGTATGGATATTGGCACGGAGCGGCGGTGGACTTTCTTCTTAAAATAAAAGAGTGTCCACTTTGTTATCATTCAATGAATAATGTAATTTTTATCATGTATTTCTGAACCTCCCTCTGGGACCTATCTTTTGTACTCTGATATTAAATAAATGAATGATAACAATTTTTTATTTAAAAACGTCTCTTTTCGAGTCATTTTCTATTCCCATGACTGTGAACCATGAAGTAGCACCCCAAGCTTATATTCCGCTGCGTAATCCGAAAATGGGGGTGTTACAGATTGGTATCAGAGCTTGTGGTTATAGAGAACCAAATGTTTTCGAACATTGGACTATAACCGGTTTTCACAAAAACTTAACCAAAGTCCTCCGTGCCACGCCGTTACTAAAACGTTATTTGTATGTAAGTTATTGTTAATTGTTTAAACTGCATAAATGGAATATTTATAACTATAAAGTGGTTACAGAATCCTGATTTCCCTATCCAATTTATTTCACTCATGTCTAGGCTAGGACATCAAGATGAAACCCTACTTAGAGCCTTATCCATTTAGGATCCCTTATACTAAACTTCGTATTTCACCTTTAGTTTCCTTCCCAAATGTTATTAGTAATAATTTCTTATAATTATTATTTGCAAATTATTACAGTACCATGTCTCCTGAAACCCCTAAAGATAACCAAATCACGCCAAACCTCACTCTAGATAACAGTTCCTTCCCTCAACCTCCAACCATAGACAACCACCCAACTGGTAACATATTAAAGTGACAAAAACTAGGACCACTATTGAAAACAAGGAACCCAAGTATCCATATTAGAGACAAAAAAATTCTTAACCTACCATATGTTGTATTAATAAGAGACGTTGCATTAATTGTTTTGGTGAAACAATTAATCAAGTTATTAATATCATGCCATAACCCAACATACCAAGACATACCTAGACTAGGCTATGACTGTAGAAATTTCCCTCTAGGATAAATTTCGGAAGAGAACTTGGTGAATGAAGAGAAAGTCGCTAAACCTTAGCTTTTATTAGTTTGTTCCTTACCCCGAATAAATATACATCTTCATTAGCATGATTGTCAAACTGAAAAGTTAACTCGGAAGAGTTTCTGGTATCCACTAAATCAGATTTATACCTATCAGCTTCTGTACAATGTCTTGGCCACAAGATATGTTGCATAAAGATGATGCTTGTACTAATTTGTTATATATAACAAAATTAACAAGTTATTTATGACTATATGTGGTCTTGATTTTGTTATATTTTGCTGTATATGGTATCGGTTAACGTGAACCAGTGATGATCATCTTGCATACACGTATGATATTTGGACATGTTGTAATCTTACGATTATCATGAGTTGTACCCTGATAATCTAACATGGACAAAACATAAACGTGTGTTTTGTAATAAAAGCCTATGAAAAATGACCAAACCTACCATTACCCGTACCCTAGGAATAACAACCAAAAGCGAAAACTCAATGACAGAAAAACCATTACCTTAACTTAAGGATTCCCGAACTAGAAATTAAACAAGGCGTTACGCCTAAGAGAAAGGACTTTAAGAGAAAACTTGATGATAAGAAAACCCTAAAACCGATAGGAAAATTTAGAGTGGTGTATAGAAAAACTAGAACTCAATAAGAATCCTCACCATATCCTAGCATGACTTTAGTATTTTAGCAGAAGATAAATCCCTGTAGGAGATAAATAAATTGAGGTTTAAAAACACTTTAAGATGTAATCCCTTTTCAAATCTTACTTGGGTTACGATGGATGTAACCTAAGTAAAACAACTACTTTCATGTTATATAAACCCTCATTTTGTAATAAACTCTGTAATAAATTCAGCTTCTATTCTGCCCATAGGTATTTCGTAGCCATCCACTATTATACCATTAGAAATTAGGTTTATTCCTAATCAATCAGTACACGGATCTATCCTGTAGGATTCTTAGACAAACTTTAAGATTTATTTCAAGGATTACCTTAGTATCACCATAGAAATTCTTGACCTACCACCGTAGTATGAATAAAAATCTTCTTAATCTTTTGAAAAATATTTATGAAGTCATTTTATAAAAAAACAAAACGTTGAACACCATCTAAAACAATTTGAAAAATATAAAATACCACCACAACTGAACCAAATATCACATCATTCGGTCCTCAGTTTTGCATAGTCTGGCCAACTATGTCTAAACTAGGAAGAATCATGTCATAATTGGCACAGTTATCTTTTCAAATTTTCTAATAACAATTTTCATTCCAAAGTAAAATATTGAAAAATCTTTCATAACATATCACTTTTGATTTGATATAATAAAAGCTTACCGCTACTACTCATTATCTCTAAGATAGGAATCCAACAAAAATTGAGGATAGAAAAACTATAGGAATTCACAAACCCAAACTTCATTAAGAATCTTGGAAGATAGTACATAGTTAACAACGAAAATACTAAAATTACGAGGATTACATAATTTCATTAAGAGTTACCTAAGAAACATACAAAGACCTTATAGAATACCTAGATATTACAATTTAAACTAGGAATCATGAAAATTCATACAAAGCGAAATCACTAGCATCGGAAGTACTAAGGTCACAATGATTACAAGATAAGGAATAGATTCGCTAATAGGTTGACCCATCATAAAAACGAGGATCGCCACCAACATCACAATAGCTATAGCCACAACAGGATGAAGAATCTTGACTATCCTGCGTAGTAAGTACCACGAGACTAAATATTAGGTATAAAAAAAAAATAAATAAATAAACTTTATTTGAGGATTACATAGAAAAACAACCCTTACCCCCATATCTTGTCTACCCCAATAGCAAAGACCACAATAGGCATAAGGACCGCAAGGACACAAACTAGGAACGTATGATCTTCATTCGGTACATAAGCCAAGTAGGAAATCGCAAGGACCATATAGACGATTGCTAGGAAGGTAACGAGGTGCGGCATTTTGAAGTTTTTAGGAGAGAAATTTGGTGGTGAAAGAATGAGGATTAGAAATGAGGTATTTATAAGTGGAAAAATTAGCCGTTAACTAGTCGTTATTTCGACCATTGGAGATACTGTTCCTGACCGTTAGATTATGACCGTTGGAACACTATTCACAGCCTTAGAATTATTAGCTAGCAAAACATTCAAATTTAGCTTATCCAGTAGAAATGAGACTGACCAAGATACATTCTCTTAGTTACCAAATGGAAATCCTTAGACAACTTTATTAGGCCCAAAACTATAATTGAGGAATTAGCAGTGAAATAATATTTCTGGGAACATAGGACGTAAAGAATAAAATAATATCGTATTATTTTATTTTTTTAACTTGAGGCATTTTAAGCATATCAAATTCCCCTTCTAAACTAAATCGTTGTACGATTTGTTCCTTTCTCATGTTCCCTATCTGAATAGGTTAGAAATTTGAACCTAGCTATCTCTATACTTCATTTTCCCAATTTCCACACCCAACGTAAACTGAATCTCGGGACGAGATTCCCTTGACGGTGGGTGACTGTAACCACTGTGAAAAATCCATCATTTAAATAAACTATTTCTCAGAATATTTATCCTTTTCTACGTGTAAATTTTTTTTTTATTTTATTATTTTGATTGTGGCTATTATCTTATGTGACGGAGATCACATCCCGAATGACCGTGCTTGCAACTGAATTCGTATTCAAGTAAGTAAACATGTTAATCTAAAATATTATGAGATTCCACTTTACGTTATTTTAAAACTGAACTAATGATAATTTTATAAAACCCTAAACTACCATAATAATAATTATAACAACAAAACCCTAGAAATATTAAAGTACAAATTATCTAATTAATGTACAAGTGTCTAAAGCATAAAACCCTAAATCCATAAAAATTCCCGATAAAACCCTAAGTTCACATAAGTGTTATTTTATGTATACATTTCATAAACCCTAATTTATTTATACAATATTTTTACAAAATATTAAGTTTACTTAAGCAAGTGTACAAGTCATTAATGCATAAATTCATTTATTTACAAAATCTTTATAAAAATTCCAATTATATTATTTCCAAGCATAAAGTACAAACCAATCATGCATAATTTTTACAAAATATATTTTCTAAACTCACTAAATATTTTTACAAGTCTTTAAACCTAAAGTACAAGTACCTAATGCATATAAACTAAAAATTTCATTTATTTACTTTTAACTTAACAAAACTTAATATATAATTTTTATAACTTAATAAATTATAAAAATTATATTTTTCTCATATTCTAAATTATTGTACAAACTAAAATAAGTCAAGGTACAAGTCATTTAAGCATAACATCTAAATAACAATAAAAAATCTTATAAACATTTAAAAATATTTATTTAAATGACATTTCATGTAACATTTTCATATCATAAATTATAAAAATAATTTATTTATTTATTTAACATATGTACAACTCCATAAACTCAATGTACAACCCTTAAATGCACAAGATCATAAAAACTCATTTATTTGTATTTAAACCTTAATAAAAATTACATAAAAATTATAGAAAATTAAGAAATAATTAAAAATATATTTTTCTTATTTTTCTTACATAAGTACAAGTCTTCTAAGCCTAGAGTACAATCACCTAAAGCACAAAATTTATTTTCTCACCCATACATAGAATTCGATACACATTATGTTATGCCATACAAATCTAAAAATCATTTTTAGCCAAACCTTAGAATTAGAAACCCTAGAGTAACCCTAAACCCTAGTTTACAAGATCACAAAGCCATAGTACTACCCCTTTAAGCATAAAACCGAACCCTAACTAGTTTAGTTACACATCCTAGTTCAAATTAAACCATAACCAACTAAATATCCAGAAATTTTAAACCTTAAGACAGCCAATTGAGTGAACCATGAGGAAGACACATAGCCTTCTTCTAGAAAACCAAATAGGTGTATGAATATTAAACATACACATCACCTACACCCTCCCCCTCCCTTGTGGCGCCACCATAACCACCCACATCACCACCTTCAGTCACTAGAATCTCCAGGAACTTCTCACAACCCTAGCTAGACTCCTCTATAAATAGAACACAACATAGAACCCTAAAAAGCCATAAACCATACGAATCACCACAAACAGCCTTACTCCACTTCACAACTGATCCCTATAGCCTAGATTAAGTTCAAATAACCCCAAGAAAACAGTAAGATAAAGGTAGAACCAGAGGAGAGCTTGATTCGATCCATACACCAAAAATATGCCCTAGTCGAACAAAACATTAAGGTATACCTATGACCCTTTTAAATTACTCTTTCATACTTATTTTAAGTCCAAATATATACTAGAACATGTCTTAAAAAGGTTATAAGCCCAGAATTTGTAAAAACCTATCTTTCTCTATTTTTGATCTTATCGAGTGAAATAATAACAATAATTACGTATAGGAACTTTAACAAACCTAGGATCATAAAAATAATTTAGGAACTCTTTAAATATGTTAGACTAACTATTTATAACATAAAAACACTAGGTCTAATAATCGGATTACAAGAAAAATGGATTTTTCTTCTTCTTTTGTTCCTGTCGACACAGCAGCAGACCTGCTGCTTTCGACACTAATTTACCCTATCAAACGAACTTCTAAAATTCTAGTTTTCAACATGGTTAAAGTACTTTTAAAGGGCTAAAAGTAGGAAAAAGAATCAACGATTTTCGTTGAGAAACGAGGGAGAACGGGACGTTTGAAGTTGGGTCATTTTCTGTGACGAGTAAAAGTAAAATACGAGTTTCTGTTTTAAATTTTGAATTCGTGGGTTCGATTCTGGCCCCGAGACTTTACAAAAATACTTTTAAAACAATTATGAACATTTTAGAAAAGGTTTAGCAAAAGATCTCGGCTTGAATCACTAAAAATAAATTGTTTTTGAACAAGGGATGTCGAGTGAAAAGATTTAGAGACATAGGGACTGTTTTTGCCAAAAACTAAATAAAATTTCTGTTTTGGATTAAACTTGCGATCGGGGAATCCCTAAGGGGTAAAAACAGATATATTTGAAACTAAAAAGTATCAAGTGTTAATTTATAAAAGGTCAAGGGTAAAAGTTGTCAATTTCTTAGAGTTTAGGGGTAAAGTATGTAAACCCTAGAAACCTTAGGATGTAAAACGTAAATATACTAAAAACTTTAATATAATTTAATAATTATTATTAGTATAATTATTATTATTATTAATATTAATATTAATAAGTTTTAATTAAAAACTTAATATATGTTTCGAACCATAATTAACGAACGAAGTGTCCTTTTAACGAACGGATGAAACCGAATCTTACAAATAAGAAAATATAATAAAATATTACTTTTGAAACTACATATTGGTTCAGTTAAGTATTTAATCAACAAACCAAATAACAAAACGAATAATAAATATAATAAGAAACAATTACTGAGAAACTTGATATAACCAATTCAGGTTGCAAGCCGGAGACGTTTATCAACTGTATTTCGTTTTGTTTTCCATCCAGATTGTTCAGGTGAGTTCATAGTCCCACTTTTCTTATATGTTTTCCAAACTTGTGGGGAGATACATGCTATTAAACCGAACACAAGTATTTTCCTGATTGTTATTGCAATAAGTTAACCGTTGCCTATTTATTTTAAAAGACCCTGTTATCATGCACCATTAATCACCTGCGGGTGAGTGCGAATATAGTGAATAGATCTATTGGCAGTTGACGTCCCATTTGTGTTGCTGGTTAAGTAACCAAATGCATTATATTTGAGTTTAATAAAGAGTTTCAGGCAGACTCCTACCCGGGGCAAGGTTACCTACATTTAATTATGGGGTAATTGTTAACCTGTTAATGCTTTGTGTGTCATGAGGCTTAGTGCAATATTCTGAACTGTGACATAACTGATTTCTCTCATTTGGCTTGTGTTCAAACTGATTATAACTTTAAACGCTATGGATTCACTCAACCTTTGTGTTGACTTTTTTTAGCATGTTTATCTCAGGTATTTAGAAGTATGGATATTGGCACGGAGAGGCGGTGGACTTTCTTCTTAAAATAAAAGAGTGTCCACTTTGTTATCATTCAATGAATAATGTAATTTTTATCATGTATTTCTGAACCTCCCTCTGGGACCTATCTTTTGTACTCTGATATTAAATAAATGAATGATAACAATTTTTTATTTAAAAACGTCTCTTTTCGAGTCGTTTTCTATTCCCATGACTGTGAACCATGAAGTAGCACCCCAAGCTTATATTCCGCTGCGTAATCCGAAAATGGGGGTGTTACATTCACCGACAGAATCGTTTGAAAAGTTACCGTATTATTGTCACAACCTAGAAAAAAAAACCCAGGCACAATCACACGTATTAAGACAAACAAAAACGGAGTTTTCGAGATGTTATTCGTTGCCATTGGTGTTTCAGTAAGTTATACTTATTTTTTTTTTAAATTACATAAATTTGATATGTTATTATACTTTTACTTATTAAAAGGGGTTTACTTTTTTTTTTTTTTCAGATTCGAAGTTTTGTACAAAATCTCCGCCCTCTGCTTGTAGTCGACGGGGCACATTTGAAGGGTCTATACAAAGGGACAAACTTGTTAGCTGTAGGCATGGATGGAAACAACCAAATTGTGCTCGTTGCTTACGGTATATGCAGAGGGGAGACTGGTGATTGTTGGTCATGGTGGTTTTCAGTCCTTAAAGAATGCATAGCCGATCGCGAGGATTTGGTTAACATATCTGATAGGCATCCTGCTATCGCGTTAGCAGTACGCAATGAGTACCCGTTGGCGTTTCATGGTATTTGTTGTCATCATCTAATGATGAATATTTCTTTGAAAAAAAAAACCAAGGGGCTATATTGGAGTATATGCAAAGCGTATACACCTGAAGAATTTGAAAGAAAGATGCAAATACTACAGGCTATTCAGCCTGAGGCATACAACAAGCTAATTGAAGCGGATGTACAAAGATGGTCCAGAGCACATTCCCCACGCACTCGTTACAATTATTGTACATCTAACAGCGTTGAGTCAATTAATGCTTGTACTGTCAAATCAAGGAAGCTGCCAATCACAATGCTGACAGAGCAATATCGGAAAATGGTGCAAGATTGGTATTTTAAACGGCGAGAAGTTGCTGGTATTTATCTTCCAAAAGAAAATATATATTTTTTTAGATGATTTTGTGTAATATAAAGTCACTATTTTATGTCTATGTGTTTATGTAGCGAAAATGAAGTATGATATAACAGATTGGGCTGCCCATAAGGTGGAAAAGAGAAAAATAAAAAGCGCAACTTGGAATGTATACGGGATTAACCAAGATCGATTCCAGGTATACGATGGCCGATACAATCGTGAGGTCAACTTAGCGACCAAGTCATGCGACTGCCGCAAGTAGTAGCTTTCCGGGATACCTTGTGGTCACGTTATGTCTGTTACTAGGTTCTTAGGTCTAACAGATTGTGTGCAGTTCGCACAAGATTGGTTTAAAAAACCGAAATACCAAGCGACATACTCAGAGTCGGTTAATTTTGTTGGAGACTTTCACGAATGGGAGTATCCACCGCACATACAACCCATCATTCCTCCGGGAATGGACAACCCACAGCCCGGTCGGCCAAAAAATACTAACCGTATACCATCTCAAGGTGAGGAACCACAAGTAAAATAAGGTGGTAGGTGTGGTCAAGCGGGTCATAAATCTTATCAATGCAAAAAGAAAAAAACAGTGGACGAGCAACATGAAGGTCCACATACGTTCGACGCATACCCGACTGAAACACATCATCATAACTTTCCGACTAATGACACACACCTATCGCAAGTATTTGAACATAACACATATAAACCGCAACCATATGAACAAGGTGAGGCAAGTCACGAACAAAATGCTCTTTATAACCCGTCTCATGGCTATGAACTATACGACTCCCAACCATACGCCTCTCAACATCTGAATGATCAAAACATGCAGGAATCTAGTAATAGTTGGTTTAATTTCTTTGGTTTGTAGCAAGTTAGTTATTATTTTCGTGTTATTGTTGTTAATGTGTAACATACGTTACGTATCTTGTAAGAAATTCCATTTGTAATACACGTATGTTTGTACACAACAACTAGGGTTTGTCCTTAAATATATTGACCTGCGTACAAACTTTCCAATTTAATTAATTTTGTATCTTGCGTAAATATATGCCTCCTGCGTACATCTTTACGCAGGATAGTTGTTTATATTTTTTTTGTATCTTGCGCATCATGCGTACATCTTTACGCGAGATGGTTTGTTCATTTTTTTTTTTTGGACGGCTTAGATCGAAACACGTAATCTTGCGTAACCTGCGTACGATGATACGCAGGATCAACGGGCATTTTTGATTTTACAAAAAGGTTGGGCATTCTGAGATAGATGCAAATATGCATGGTCACGAGAGTAATTTTCTCCATGGATGAACCATGTCACAAAATCACATTCATTGATGATTGTAATACAAAGGTCATGGTAATCCATTGGGTTCCTTTCCATCAGGTGGTCTGGTGGGGGCTAGGATGAACCATGGGACATGTTTAGGAGGTACATTCAGATGCACATGTCAACCAATGGTTTGGGCCATGCATTCGATTGGGTGGTTAGGTGATCTTCCCACATATTGCTAATAACTTATTGTCCTGTTCACGTGATACATCAATCAATGTCCAAGACTCCAATTCTAGGGTGCTATGATATCCCTTTTTGAATGTTACAAAGAACATGTTCCAACATTTTTATAACAAGTCTTTTCTTTGAAAAGCATGTACAATTATATGGCCTCCACATCGTAAAATCTGAGCAACAGTGAAGGGTGTATCATGAATTAAAAGTTTGTACTATTTTATATCAGAAGCAGCAAATCTTCAAAGGGACTTCACTACACCACAAAGGACTTTTTGTGACGGACACATTTGGAGACAACAGAAGGTTGTCGCTAAAGGTTAAGGGGGGCCCACAATTTTCAACGCTTTTGCGATGTTTTGACCAATCTTTTTTGCAACAACCCCATGTTGTCGCCAAAAGTGAGATAACAAATTTTTTAATTTTTGGCCAAATAATAAACAGCCGCGAAAATAAATAAAATCCCGCCACACTTTTGGCGACAACCCAAGTTGTCTCCAAAAGTGAGATTATATTTTAATTTTTTTTACCTAGAAATAAAATAGACGCGAAAATTTAAAAAATCCCGCCTTACTTTTGGCGACAACATGAGTAGTCTCTAAAAGTTAGTTTACAAAATTTTATAATTTTGCCGGAAATTAAATAATGTGGAAAAAAAAAAAAAAAAAAAAAAAAAAACTTTTAGCGACAACATTGTCGTCGCTAAAAGTTAAATTCAATTTTAAAAAAAAATTATTTATAGTTGTTAAAATTAATTTTTAAAAATATGTAAATTAGTTTATTCACAAAATTACTATTTTATTAAGGTATGAAAATTATATTTGTAGTTGAAGTGTGTTTAAAATTATTTATACTTGTTAAAATTAATTTTATAAGATATATAAATTAGTTTATTCACAAAAATATTATTTTATTAAAGTATTAAGTGGATTTTTATTTAAAAATGTTTTTAAAATTATTTATAATTATTAAAAAAATAAAAGATATATAAATTAGTCGAGATGATATTGATATTCAATGTATGTTAAACGAGTGAGTCAAAATGATATTGATATACATTAAATGCTAAATGGATGATTCGAGATGAAATTGATTTATAAGTTATGTTAATCGGATTGTTCGAGATGATTTTAATGCAGTGGTAGGAGAACTCGGATCAGATTGGGGAGTTGGTTCAGACAGCGAACATACAAAAACTATCAAGTAGTAAGCTTGGGAGTCTAATCGATAAGGTTGGTATAACTATGGCGACTACGACAGAAACCGAGAGTTATGCAAGTTTGGACTTCCTAATGTTTTACGATGTGCAACTTTTTGGAAATATTAGGTCAACTCACATTAATATTAACACGTTAAATAACAATAGCAACAACTACAACATCAATAACACATTAAAGCATACAAATTACATTCCAAATTGATAAACATCTAAACATTAAACATTAACACATAAAACAAGAACAACGACAAACCAAATCCCACCTGAGCGGGGTAACATTAACACCTCAAAATAAACATACGGATGAATGCATTAAATTAAATAGACGCATTAATACTTCACATGAAGATTTTCCATGTCATCTAAACGCTCGTGATGTATTTCACCCGACTGACATGCATGGTCCTCGGGATGTCTTCCTAATTCTAGTCTTGCCTCCAACATCATTATTCTTGTCTGCAAAATGTTAATTCTTTTCTGCAGCATGTTTATCCTAAGATCTTTGACGGGTGAGTCAATATGATATTGATATACATTAAATGTTTTATAATGTGTTCGGAGAGCAGCATAAACCGTATACCTAAAGTGTTTCTATTTAATTAAACAACAACAAGAACAACAACAACAATAACACATTAAACAACTACTACTCCTCCTACAACAACAGCAACTACACCATACGAAGGTTATACAACTAATTTGGTGCCAAAAGTTCTCGCCACTTTATGGACACCAGAACCTGGTTAACTCAGAACCTAGTTATACAAGTAATTACTAAATACGAAGATTTTCTATGTCATCTAATAATTCATGGAGTATTGCACCCGACTGACATGCGTGGTCGTTGGGATCCCTTTCCAATTCAAGTGTTGCCTCCAACATCTTTACTCTTGTCTCCAACATCTTTATTTTTGTTTCGAGCATGTTTATCTTAATATCTTTGACATTACAGTTTGAGCACTCTGTTGGTGTAGATCCAGAAGAACTTACACCGAGTCGGTCATCAAATTCACTCTTCCACATAAAATATCCACATCTAAATTCTCTTTTTCTTGGCTGTTACAAGTAAGGAAATTATAAGAAATTTATTTTTAACAACCTAATTATTTGTATATTTTACGTAAATAAGAAATGTATGGTTGTTCACCTTTGAAAGAGGACATGCATAATAAGGCAATCCAAAGGTATCGGGTTAATGTGATTTTCTTAGCACTATATCTCCTTTTTCACAAGAACACCTAAAAGGATTATCTTACTGCATCTCAGTTTGTGAAATTGGTGTGAAGATAAGAGGTTGTGAGGTTGGGGATATGAGTTTGTGAGGATAATAGAATGTGAGGTTGTTTTTATAGTAAAAAATGAGAGCGGGAAAGTTTAGTGGGAAATTTTGGAGCCTAAAGATTAGCGGGAAAGTTTGGAGCCAAAAGATTAGCGGGAAATTTTGGAGCCAAAAGATTAGCGGGAATTGTAGGTAGTACAACTCTTTAGAAATATTAGTTCAACTCACATTAACATTAACACGTTAAATAACAACAACAACAACAACAACAACAACACATTAAATCATACGAATTACATTCCAAATTGATAAACATCTAAACATTAAACATTAACACATTAAACAATAACAAACCCAAACCCAAACCCAAACCCAAACCCAATCCCACTTGAGCGGGAAAACATTAACACCTCAAAATAAACATACGGATGAACAAGGACAAACCCAATCCCACCTAAGCCAATACAATTTACGGGAAAGTTTGAGAGCGGGAAATTTTAGAGCCAAATGTTTAGCGAGAATGAAAAAGGAAAAAGTCAAACGTTGACTATATTTAATTCATTTAAATCATTTTTAAGTAGATTATAAATAATTTAAATTATTTTTATATTATTTATAATTAATTAAAATTATTTTTAACCTATTTTAATCATTTAAAAAATGTTAATTTGTATTAAAAAAAATTAAAAAATAGCAAATACATTTTAAAATTATTTTTAATTAAAGATAATTAAATGAAACTATTTACAAATTTAATAAATTTTTAATGAAAATTTCATTTCCCTTCTTCACATTAACTTTATGCCCGACTCATGCACTCTTATGTTTCCTGGTTCTACATATACTCGTGGCGGTCCTAATACTACTCATTCTGACCCTAGTTCTAATCCCGACCTCGATAACTGTTACAAACAGATAAATGTTGATGAAGATGATGATGGTGGTGATGGCAATATTGGGCATAATGTTGGTGATGATAGTAGTAGTAGTGAGTTTGATGACGAGTCTGATGATGACGAGTAGCGAGTTTGGTGATGATGGTAGTATTAGTGAGTATGATTTATGGATCTTCTGTAGTAATTTGAATTACGTACATATATTAGGGAAATTATTAGTATTTGTATGGATCTTCTTTTGTAACTCGACGGTTTTGAATGAATGAATGAAAGCATTTTGTATTATTGATTTGGGTGATTTACAACATTGATTTTAGTAGATCTTTACCGGAAAAATCTGGAATTGCAACAATGCTGCTGCTGTTTTATTACTGCACAGCCACTTTTAGAGACAACCTTGTTGTCTCCACTTTTAGAGACAACCTTGTTGTCTCCAAAAGTGATACTTGTTGTCGCAAAAAGGCACCCCAAAAAAAATGTCCACTATACAAGACCACTTTGGGCCACAAATGATGTTGTCGCCAAAGGTTTTCCGCCTTTTTTAAAAATTTATTTTAATTATTAATATTTATTTAATAAATATTTAATGATAAAAAAAATAAATTACGAAAAATGTTTTGGCGACAAATGGTGTTGTCGCTAGATGAAAGGGCCCACTCCGATCAAAAGATTTTGGCTGAAAATTAATGGGTCCCACTGTTTGACGCCAAAAGTATAAATCTGCTGTCACAAAAACTTTCTGCGACGGACTATATGCAACAACACATTGGGCGACAACCTTCTGTCGCCAAAAGCATTAACATCAACAAATATCCACTTTTAGCAACAACTCTTTCTGTGGCTAAAAGTGGTTGCTTTTGTAGTGCTTGGATATTGACTCGATTTTATGTCTGAGCTGTAACAGGAATGTGGAATCTAATGTCCATATCTTCTTTTCTTGCGACACAACCTTGAGTATTTGGAATCTTGTACGTGTTTTGTGCAACTATATATTTCTAGTTTTGAACTCCTGTGAGGACTGGAATTTTTGGTTCTCTGCTTGGCATGCTTTAAAGGATTCGAAAGACCGTGCATATGACATCTTCGCTGCTTAGCTTCTTGTCGGTTAATCTGGCGTTTTCATAATAATGTTACATTCAACTTTCAGTCTATGAGGAAGTGTGACATATTTGATAATATTCGTCTTTCTTCATTTTCTTGGTTAAAATATAGAGATAAACTTTGTAGTAGTTGGAATGATTGGTTACAATCTCCTTTGTAATTTTCTAGCGCCTTGCTTGTTGTTTTAATAAATTGCCGCCGTTCAGAAAAAAAAAAAAAAAAAAAAAAAAAAATTCTTCAAAGGGACTTTCGAAATAGTAACAAGGTCTAAACGTACAATTGAAACTTCGTGTTGCATACGATTACTTTCGCCAAAATTTGTGTAAATATTATCAAAGGGCTTGTGTGCCAATCGTACTCCTTGTTGTGTGAGAAGCTCACCAACTAATTGGTTGTGGGTTCAAGTACTACTTAGGATATGTGAGATAATTTGTAGTGTATATATTATGAGATAGTTAGTTTCCGTTCTAATAAGAAGAAAAAAAAATCTTGTAATTATTAGTCACTGCTATATTAGTCAGCCTAAGTCCGCTTGTAAGCATTGAATCTGTTAAGATTCGAAGTTTCTATTGTAGTTGCACTATAAATACATGATCAATAATATGTATTACCCACATGGGAATTTCACCAATCCCAACAAAGTTTCGGAGCTTTAGCTCTCATCCTCGAACCTGGTCGGCCACCTTAAGCCGCAACATCTAAACCACCCCGTCAAACCATAGCTGCCACCATATCCATAATCTTAGAGAGAAAAAAAAAAAAAACGCAGCCCGTTGTTTTGACCATAACTCCCAAACCGTAAGGAGTTAACTGACCAGGTTGTCGTAACCATAATGAGGCATCGGCACACGCCATAACAAGTCATCGGGTTTTAAAAACAACGGTGACTCGTTGTTCTAGTACATCTCAATCGGTTTAGAGTTAGTTCAGCGGTCGTGGATTCGCAATAGAATTTCGAAGAAAATGTTACTAGAATCCCCGCCTCCACCAATCGGACAGACCGTCACGCTCCGTTATAAGTTGAATAGTCGCCAACGAAAAAAAATACTCTTTTTCATATTACGTTTATCCGTTGCGATTGTGTGCTATCAAAGTTTGATTCTTTATCAAGGTGATATCTTTTGTTTATTTTACTTAGCTTTGTTTTTAATATTTTTATCTAATTTGAACTTTCGTGATTTCGCCCCTCGAATTGCGAAGAGTGTTTGGCATTATTATGTTAATCAGCTCAACTCTGCTTGTCGGCTTTGAGTCTGTTAAGTTCTAGATTTCTATTTTAGTTGCACTATATATACATGATCAATTAAATATGTTACCTAATGGAGAATTTCACCGATCCAACAGCAAATCCAAGAAACTGGACATGTTCAAAGAAAAAATAAGAAAAAAGAAAAAGAAACTAGGCATGATATAAGTGGGAGACCAGTACATGTAAATGATCAAAGCTTAGCAATGACAACTTGTACTTTGAACATGAACGATCGAGGACAAAAGTAGAAACCATTAGAGAATGATAAATTACGGATATTCATAGAGCTTTATGAGAAATGTTATGTACGATGGCCTATTGGCTTTCTTCCTATATCATGTGGCAAACTTAAGTTATGCTACCCTAGTACCCAGCTTTGTCCAATCAAAGTAATAATATGTTGAATAGTTTGTACCTTAACAACCTAAGCAAGAGCTTAATTAAACAAAGTGACATCGTTCCACATTAGTCATGGGCCTAAATCATAAATTTACTAGCCGGTAGATGTTACATACAATAAGGACAATAGAGGCAACTATGAAGAAGACTAAAGAAGGACACGTATTTGTATGAAAGGATTCCAAGAGGAGATATGTTACATAGGATGTCTTTTATTCTTAAAGAGGTCAGTTACACCCCGCGTTTCGCTAAGGGCTTGTGTTCTTACATCTATTTAATTGCAATAGTTAAAAAGAAAATGATCTTAGTTTATAAAGGAAAATGTCACAACCGAGTTTAACACTCTAAACCTGTGGTTTAAATGCAAAATGGTTTACCACTAAGCTAGCAATCCAGTTTTTATTCAAGATATGTTACTATGTTGGTATATAAAGCATAGTTTGTTAAGTTAGCTTCATGCCGATGCAAATTAATGTTGTCGTGTACTACTATGAAACTAATTAAGATATATTTGCACGCTAGTTATACAATCGAAATCCATCGTCGGCTTTCGAGTTGGGTTCATAAATCCAATTTTTACAGTTATATGTTTGGGTTTGTAATTAACTAAAGATCGAACAACGATTTGTATTATTGATGATTCGAATAAAGACTACACATGCGTTTATATATAGATAACAAAAGAGAAGCTTTAATTTATTAGACGGGCTAAATGTGCCTAAACACACTCGGCCTTTATTAACTAACATCCATTCTTAAACTGAAAATGTTGCAACGAAATACATTGAGAGTTTGTTTGATAAAAAACGAAAACATGGACCACAATGTGGCTTGGTAAATATATCTGCAATATGTAAAGTAGACGAAACAAACGGCAAAGAAATGATGCCGGCGTGAAGATGGTAACAAGTGAGATGAGAATCAATCTCTATATGCTTGGTTCTTTCATGAAAAACCGTGTTGCACGCAATCTAAATAGCACTACGATTATCACAATATAATAGGGTAGGGTTACTAATGTGAACACCCATATCTGCAAGCAACCAACGTAACCAAACGATCTCACAAGTAGTCACAGGCATGGCACGATTCTCAACTTTAGTAGAAGATCTTGAAACAATATCTTGTTTCTTACTCTTCCACGAAATAAGTTAATCACCAAGAAATAGACACAAAAAAAAAACCCGTCGCAGACTTGCGGGTAACAGAATCACCGGCCCAATCAGCATCATAAAAGTACACAATTCCAAAGGAGACGTGGAAGGAGAAAAAAGTGTCTGAAACTAAGTACCTCTAATATATTTCAGAATATGTAGAACAACAGCCGAATGAATTGTCATGAGAGCAGCAACAAACTGGCTAACAATGTGGACAACATATTCAATATCAAGAGGGATGCCAGCAATCTTATTATTTGTCATTCTGGCATGATCATGCAAATCAACAATATAGTTGGACTGAGATAGAAGATAACCTTTCGGTGAAGAAGCAACCTCAATACCAAGAAAACAACGAAGTAAACCTAAATATTTCATAGCAAACCAATGAGACAACTTTTCCTTCAATGTTCAATTCCATCACAATCATCTCTAGTAATAATCATATCATTAACATATAAGGATAATGGAATACGTCCAACACTTAAACTTTTGACAAATAGTGCGGAGTCATGATGGCTAGATACAAAACCAAGTGAAGTAACAACTGTGGAAAACTGCTCTAACCAAGCACGTGGTTTTTGTTTGAGACCATAAAGTGTTTTTCGAAGCTTACAAACTTCACATGATTGATGAGGAACACCGGGAGGTAGTGTCATATAAACTTCTTTATTTAGGTCACAATTCAAGAAAACATTCTTGACATCCATTAGAGATATTTTCCATTGACAACTAAAAGCCACAACAATCAAAGTTTGAACCGTTGTCATTTTTGCAACATGATCAAATGTCTCTTCATAATCCATGTCATACTCCTGAGAGTAACATTTAGCAACAAGACGAGCCTTATATCTTTCAATTGACCAATCTGATTTGCTTTTAATCGTGTAGACCCAATGAGAGCCAATAGCATGATTGCCTGCTGGCAAAGGTACCAGGTCCCATGCGTAAGTCTGATGTAGTGCAGTAAGTTCCTCAGCCATAGCACCCTTCCAAAATAGATCATAAATAGCTTATGTATATGACACAGTCCTATGAAGAATGTGTACAGAAGCAACAAAATAAGCAAAAGAACTGAAATAACAAGAGTAAAAAAAATCATCTTTTATAGTGGACTTACAATTAAATGTAGGTCGAACATTTGCAAGAGGAACCGCTACAACTTTAGGAGATGATTAGTCGTAGGATGGGGTTGAATAACGGTCGATGTTATCTCCGAAACTGTAACTGGTGGTGTTTCCGTAGTGGTGGTGGGTCAAACATTTACATGATCAACCGCTACAAATTCAAGAGATGATTGGGTAGTCGTTAAATAACGGTTGGTGTAATCTCCAAAACTAAAACAGGTGGTGTTTTAGTAGTGGTAATGGTTCTTGTATTTGTTTCTGATGTTGGTTCTGGTATAATGGGTGACACAACATATGTAGGTTGATTAATGAAATCATCAAAGAGATCGACTTTTATAAATTCAGATTGTGTCAAATTATTTTTTTGGGTAAAGGGTTTCCCTAGTTGATGTATTACTCCAAAAAATGTTTAAGTATAAATGATATGGTTGAAGTCCCATATCTCAGCCCGTTACATAGGCGGTAAAGCTAACATAACAAGACACTTCCTATCCTTTTAAACAAGAAAACAAACCACTACTCACTAGATTACATTTGAAACAAAACAAAACATAAACTAAGGTCTAGAGTTCTTAGGAATCTTTATGTCAAAAGAATCACAAAAGGCAATTTGACTAGTAGAAAGCACTTCGTGGACTTCATCACCATCTTCATAAGGATCATCATCATAGGGGTCATCTCCATAACTCTCCCTCCAAAATTCTAATAAACTCTTCTTCCCCCCACCTCCATTTCCACTTACACCCTTAGAAGAACTAGAAATCAGAGGTTTACTAGATGCTAAAAAGCTAGCCATATCATTATGGAAAAGATTGTGTCAAATAATGTGAACTAGAAGGAACAAAATAGTACGAAATATGCTCTAAAAACTCAACATGGCAAGATGTATACAACTTTTTACCGACAGTATCATAACAACGATATCCCTTTTGACTAACACCATAACCTAAGAACATACATAAATTGGACATCGAAGATAATTTCATAAGCTCAACATCTGGTTTTAGAACAAAATAAGTACAGCTGAAGACACGCAGTGAGGAACAAATAGGCAAAATTCCAAACAACTTTTCAAAAGAAGATAAACCAGAATAATGTGTAGTTAGGATTCTGAGAGGATTATGAAACACTTAGGATGTTACTCCCTTATAATGTGATTGAGATACTTTGAGTGTATGTAATTAAGTATGCGGAATCTACTTAACCACATTTAGAAGAATTTATTTGTGTTTGATAGAACAGTAACGCTTGAATGAACAATGAACACAGTAAGATTAACACCAAACGATTCAATATTATTTCAAGAATAATACGAGTGATCTTGCTATCACTAGGGTTACAATGACCTTGAATCTAAACAAAACTCTATGACTGATCTCTCAAAATGTATAACCTAGGATCTCCTTTTATAGACTTAAGGAGTCCTTTACAAGATAAGTATTCTGCCGTATATTTCTAACTAATTGTGATATACAAAAGATCCATTACATACTTATCCTTTACAATATCGTATAAAGCAGTTATCCATGCAGCAGTACCTTCAATATAACTAGCAGTAATAACTTGGCAGTTTGTACTGTTAGTTGTTTCTTCAGCAGTCTTAAGTCATACACTAATAGTTTGCACTGTTAGTGTAATTCTCCCAGCAGTACAAAGTCAGAATATTTAATACCCAACAATCCTCCCCTAAACTTGTGATTTACCCAAAATCATCAAGTTTCTCTGAATTAAATGAGGATGTAAGGATTCTTCACTATCTTCTGACCTTTGTGTCTTCAAATTGCTGATAGATTTTTCTTATCAACTCTCTAGCCATTTATGAGTCTTCAGCTACTTCAAGTCTAGTACCTATTAATACCCATAAAATTCCTACTCTCAATGGATAATCTTTCTCTACTAGCATGTAGACTTGTACTCCTGCTTTTGTAGCAACCTGATGAACACCACATCTATCAAATAACCTCCAAGTAGTAGCCAAATCATGAGCTTGAAATCTCCATAGTGTATCAGTAACATCTGGTTCATATAATCTTCTCAGCTCAACCCATAACTCCTTATCCTTGTCATCTGTAGGATCAACATATCTAAACCTTTCTTGAACTAAGCTCCACAGCTTATCCAAATCTTCTCTGTCAAAGGCTCTTATCATATCTTCAAAGAACTTATAAACTTCAGTCTGATCTCCTACCCTGATGATCTTCCACCCCTTGATTCTTCTATCTGAATATACTTCCCAATCAATAATAGGATGTTTTACTCTAATAGGATCAATATTAAGAGTTTCTGGTACTACTACTACCATCATTCCATATACCTGTTCATCAGTTAATAACTTTCCCTCTTCCTCAACTGATTCATCATGCTTTTCTTCTTCTATTCTCCGCTTCTTGGATCCCTCAAATTCCAATAGCTTTGCTCCTCTTTTCTCACCTTTACTGGGTTCAGTCTCAATAATTGCACTTTCATCTTTTAAAGACTTCTGAATTCTTGTATAAGCTTCAATGTATGCCTTCTCAATTTCTTCATTAGACATTCCTTTGAAGTAACTTTCCTTCCAGTAATCCTGATGTTTCAAGAAATTCTTCATATACCTTAATTGTTCACTTCTTGAAGGAGTCTTCTTCTTATAAGCTTTCTTTTTTACTTTGCTTCTTTTTGATTTCCTGTAACAAGTCACTAAGGGATTATTCTTGTTCTTCACTAGTGAACTTAGATCTTTCTTCTTCTTGAAGTTTTGCAGCAAATTCCTTATCAGCAAGAATCTGAGCAGCTCTATCTTCCTCTTCAGTTTGAAACTTTCTTTCAACCATAAATGCTGCCAATCTTCATCTTCAGCTAATCTTTCTTCTTCTGCAACTCTTTCTAACTCTTCTTCATGAAATTTCTGAGCTAGTTCTTCATCAAGAGCCAACTGTGCTTGTTCTTTCTTGGATAGCTTCTTTGAAGATGGTTCTTTATCTTTCATAATTTCCTTGCCATTGTCTGCTCTTGAAATCTTTGGTCTCCTTGTATATACTGCTCTAGCACTACCTTGTGAACCAACAGTACCTTGATCCGGAATACTAGCAGTACCTTCAAATGCACTACTAGTACCTTCTGTAAAGCTACCAGTACCTTGATCCATCTGTTCTGTTTGCCTCCCCTAAGTGTCAAACTCTTCTTGAACCAAAGAATTGTCAGGATCTTGATCCATCTGGGAAATCTTCCTCCCCTGTTTGGAAGATTCCTCACCATCATCTGCACCTGGACCCTCTGATGAACTAGAAGAAGAAGATGAACTTGATGAAACCACCATTTGTGCTGATCTTTTCCTTTTAAGTGTCTTGAATGTATTCTCCAATTTCTTTACTTTTAAAACCAACTTAGTATAGACAACTCCAAAATTTTTCTTGTGACTTTTGAGCTTAGCTTCCAAAGTGTTCACCTTCTCAGACAATTTTGCACATAAATCCGTCAATTCTTTTAGTTTCAGACTGCCCTTAGCACTTCCTGATGTGTTACCTTCAGGGAGAGGTGCATCATGGGGCAAAGACTCACAGTCCACCATATGGTGAGTTTCTGAGCCACCCATAATTTCCATTTGGCTAGGGATTCAACCAAGAGTACTAGGTACTGTTGGTGTTGCCATAGATTGGGTCTTAGCTATGTTACTTCTGTCCTGCCCAGCTTTTAAGCCTAAGACAGTAGAAGTAGCCCTTTCCACACTGACATAATCAGCCTTATCTGCTACATTGGAAGGGGTATGAACTCTGTGCTGAGGTACATCAGAGTCATGTTTGGATAATGACCTATTTGGTGATGAGGTTGGTTGTGAAGGTGATTGTTCTGATGTTGTGGGTGTGTGTTGGGAGGCAACTGGGCTTGTTGCTCCTTTACCCAGAGCTTGTAGCATAGTATCAAAAAGTGGAACTTCATCCCCACTATACCCTATTGAAGCTATTTTCATGTTACTAAAAAGTTTTTGGGTAAGCTTTGGGGTTGGATAAACAATTTTGTGTGGAAGAAGTTGATGTTTCCTCATGTTCAAAATTGTTTGTCTGAACCTGGGATACATAAAAAATTTTGTCTTGCTATCAACATTTTTAACCATGCCTTCAAATATGAGTTTTGAAAAATTGAAGGTTCTGTCAGTAGCCAAGCAGATGAGAGTAGTTGCAATATTGCTACTGAACTGTTCCCATGAGGTTTTTTTGGGGCTAAGACAGTGAAGGATGGTGTGGATTAAAAACCTCCATTGAGGGGCAAAACGACTCTTTTGAAAAGTTAAAGCTTGTGATTGAGTGTTATACCCCATCCTGGTTAAGTTTTCAAAAATCTCAGTGTTTGGCATAGCACTAATACCATTGTCATCATTCAAGTGGAGATGCCTCCTGAGTGATGATTCAGTAATACTGATAGATTTACCATCCACTTTAGCATTTAACTCTTTGTCACTATTTTCAAATGTTTTGACAGTAACAGTCTGCCGAAACTACTTGATGTGGGAAACATAGATAGTGGGATTTAAAAGTAAAAAATGACTTATGTGAGTACCTTTTAAAAAGTCCACTATCTGATGAAAAGTAACATCATCCTCTGCTTTTTCCAAATAAGCGACAACATTGTGCTCGTCAACAAAGGATAAAGAAGCCATTTATTTTTCAGTAAAAAGCAATGTTGCAAAAATCGGCCGTGGCGGCCGATTAATCACTGATATATCGGTAATCGGCCGCCGACCTTGTCGAATTATGAAAATCGGACAAAAAATTGGTTTGGGTAAAAAAAGGGCCAAAAATCGGCCGTATCGGCCAGAAATCGGCCATATCGGCCGATTAATCGGCCGTATCGGCCAGGTTTAAAAAAAAATAAAAAATTTAGGCATTCTACTTAATTTGGGGATCGTTTATTTCACTGATAACACACAATGAGCCTCATAATCAGAATTGGAGCCTTTTATTGAGGTTTGAAAACATAGTAGGCTTGGAATTAGTTACGATCTTTAGTTTGGTCTCCAGAAATACCCAAAACATGCAAAAAATGCCAATCCGATTAATCACCGATTAATCCCGCCTTGGCCGATTAATCGCTGCAGGGTGGTCGACCGCCACGCTACCGATTCACAATTTTTGCAACATTGGTAAAAAGTGATTTGACTGCTGTGAATAGTGTAAATTTAGGGTAGAAAGTAGAAGAAGAAAGTGAATTGAGATATTATGAGTGGCTTGTTAGGGTTTCAATTGGACCGAATTTAATCAAAAGATAACTTTTAATCGAAGATATAGTGAATATAATAATTTAAAAGTAAAAATATCCAAAAAGGAAACCCTTAAAACAAGGAAACGATCAGTAAAAATCTCAACTAACTCTCAACGGCTAGTTTCAAAAAGCTATTATTTCACACCAGTACTAACGTATATCCAGCAGTACAAACTAAGCCTACCAGTACTAACTTTTATGCCTGGCAGTACAAACTTTTTGGAAAAATTTGACTCAGCAGTATGAACTTGATTTTAATGAAAAACCATACTGCTAACAACCATTTTGAAGGGATTAAGTGTAAAGACAGACACTTAATAATGATTTCGGTTTAATGCAACCTCTGGTTGTGTGAGAACCAATGATTTCAGTTATAAATAATTGCCTGTGATCAGATAAACTCATTCAAAGAGCTTTCTCGACAGGGTTTCCAGCTCGTGGCAGTTGTTGCCTCTAACACAAGAGTTAGATTCATGTTTGCTCACTGTTCATTCTACCAGATGTCCTTAGACTAACTCATTATACAAAAGTATAAAATGGTAGAAAGAGATTTATGTCAGTTACTATCTGACTAACTAAGCCATCAATTCCAATTCAACCTCTTATAATAAGATTTCAAGAAAGAAGTTTTAAAGAATCAATTAACTTAGGTATAAACCTTAGTTAATGGATCCCCAAACTCTGCCCATCATAAACCTATTATGTCAGCAATCTAAACCACCAACTGCTGCTCACACAATGCACTAGTAATTCCTTTGTGCTTAATCTCCATACCTGCAATTGTTAGTCCAAAACCAAGAGAACAAAGTGCAAAGCACTTGCTTTATAGTAGTATAAACATATGACTAACAGTCCTAACAAAATAGATCAAATTTGTACTGGCAGTACAAATTATACTTAACAGTACTAATGACAAACCTAGCAGTACAAATCCAATTTATGTACAAAAACACACAGTTTGAAAACTTTAAGGGTTAGGCATTCCAATACTTGCTACCAAGTATTGAAATCTTCCTACATCAAAGGCTTTTGTGAGAAGATCTGCAAAGTTTTGATCAGTATCAATTTTAACCACTTGAACTAACTTTTTCTCATTGCAGTCTCTAATAAAATGATGCCTAATTTCTATGTGTTTTGTTTTAGAATGCTGCAATGGATTTTTAATTATACAAATTGTACTGCTATTGTCAATATATATCATGGTATTCATAAAATTATACCCATAATCAAGTAATTGATTTTGAATCCAAAGCACTTGACCACAGCAACTTGCGGCAGCTACATACTCAGCTTCAGTTGTTGAAGTTGCCACAATTGTCTGCTTCTTACACTGCCATGATATAAGTCTGCAACCAAGGAATTGACATCCACTAGTTTTTGATTTCCTGTCCAGGCTTGCACTAGCATAGTCACTATCTGAATATGCTACCAAGTCAAAAGGTGATTCCCTAGGATACCACAGACCCAACCTAGGTTGACCCTTAAGATATCTGAAGATCCTTTTGACAGCAGTTAAATGAGAAACCTTAGGAGTCACTTGGAAATTTGCACAAGCACAAATAACAAACATGATATCAAGTCTTGAGGAAGTTAGATACATCAAGGACCTGATCATTGATCTGTATGTGTGTACATCAATACTTTCTCCATCAACATCTTTAAGGAGAGGTTTCTCAGGATCAATTGGTGTGCTTGCCAATTTAGAATCAACAAACTGAAACTTCCTTGGTATCTCTACCACATATTTATCTTGGCTGATAAATATGCCTTCATTTGATTGCTTTACTTGCAGACCCAAAAAGAAAGTAAGTTCCCCCATGGAACTCATCTGAAACTTATCATGCATAAGTTTCTCAAATTCAACACACATTTCCTTCCTTGTGGATCCAAAAATAATATCATCCACATAAACCTGTACCAGCAAGATATCCTTCTTGTTCTTCTTGATGAATAAAGTCTGATCTATCTTGCCCCTTTGGAATCCATTCTCTAGCAAATAGGAAGCCAAAGTCTCATACCATGCCCTTGGAGCCTGATGTAGTCCATAAAGAGCCTTTACAACCTTGTACACCTTGGGTAAATCTACTAGTACCCAAACCTTCTGAATCTTGAATTGGAGAAGCTCCTCTTGCATTGCTTCTACCCAGCTTGAATCTTCTAAGGCTTTGAGAACATTTTTGGGTTCAGATTGTGAGAGGAAACACACAAATAAACAAGTGTTGGCATCTTCATGCTGCTTTTCTTCATAAATAGTACTAAGAAACCCTTGTTGGTCTGAAGTCATGAGTTGCTTTCTTGTCTTTACTCTAGATTGCATGTCACCAATCACATTATCCAGTGAGTGATCTCTGTGAATCCTTGTGTGTGGTGTAGTGAGGACTGCATAGGTAGGTGGTATTTTGTTGATATCCACCTCATCTTTTGATAAATCAGCAGTATTAGTGTCTGATGGGCCAACAGTATGAACATTTTGCCCAGCAGTACTAACTTGGGGCTCAACAGTACAATCAACATTAGTAGTTTTTTCTTGATTCTCTTGTTCCTCAGCTCCATCTACATTGTTTTCATCTTCAATACCTTCCTTGGCTTCATCAGAAGAAGGTTTATCATTCTTTGAAGATGTATCCACACTGTTCCATATTGGCATCAGCAAGTGATCTTGATCTTTCTCCTTTCCCAAGCCTGTTTTATTTGTTGCATCATCAGCATATGAACCTGCAAAATCATTAGAAAAGGTTCCTGCAATAACTAGCACATAATTCATTGACCGGGTTAGAGTATCAAGGTCAAAGAGCCATTTTGGACCTTCTCCTGCAACATTAGATATATTTTCTAGAAATTCAACATGCAAGTTTTCCTCAATTTTCCTGGTTCTTGTGTTGTATACTCTAAAGGCTTTGCTATTTAGTGAGTACCCAACCAAGAATCTGTCATCAGATTTACCATCAAATTTGCCTAAATGGTCTAAGGTATTTAGAATAGTTACATGACACCCAAAAGGTCTTAGAAATCCTAATGCAGGAGTTCTAACTCTAAAAAGCTCATATGGTGTCTTGTTGTGATGTTTAACTACTAAAACCCTCTTCTACACATAGCAAGCAGTATTAGCTGCTTCAGCCCAAAAAGTAATAGGCAACTTACAGTCAGCTAACATGGTTCTAGCAGCTTCTATCAGTGTTCTATTTCTCCTCTCAGCAACTCCATTCTGCTGAGGAGTTCTAGCAACACTAAACTCTCTTCTAATACCCTTTTCCTTACAAAACTCATCCATAACTCTATTTTTGAACTCTGTCCCATTGTCACACCTAATGACTTTTAATTTCTTATCCACTAAATTTTCTATCTCTGTAATGAATGTTTTAAGAATGCTAGGTGTCTCATCCTTAGAACCTAAAAAGAAAACCCATTTGAACCTACTATAGTCATCAGTAACTACAAGGCAGTACCTTTTATGCATAATACTAATCACAGATGTTGGGCCAAATAAATCTATATGTAGCATAAACAAAGGTTGATTAATAGAGTTATAAACCTTGCGCTTACAAGAAGCCTTGTGTTGTTTGCCTTTGAGACAGGCAACACAAGTCTGGTCATTTTTAAATCTTTTCTGAGGCAAGCCTCTTACCAGACCATCCTTAACAATTTTATTAATGGTTTTAAAGTTTATGTGACCAAGTCTTCTATGCCATAACATAGACTCATCCAATGTGGCCTTTGCAACTAGACAAGTAAGGGCCTCTTTAGGAACAATCTTCTTCATATCAACACTGTACATGTTGCCCTTGCTTGGAACTTTAAGTAGAACCTGACTTTCATCAGGAAGCTTAAAGTCTAGGGAAAGCACAAGACATTCAGTGTCAGTAAAAAGAAATTTGTTCTTTTTGTTACACATTTGTGAGACACTAAACAGGTTATACTTAAGCTCTTGCATAAAGTACACATTTTCAAAATCCAATTTACCGGTTTTCAATGTGCCTTTACCAGTAATTCTTCCTCCTATTCCTCCCCTAAAGGTAACATATCCCCCATCCATTGGTTGAAAGTATGAAAGATAGGACATGTTGCCTGTCATGTGGCTAGAACATCCACTGTCTGCATAACCTTGATCTTCATCATCTTCCTGTGAATGTCCCTACACATGAAATAAGGAAATTAGTTTCCTTGGGGTACCCAAGCCATCACTAACTTGTGTTTGCCTCGTGCATCAATATAGTCAAATCTTTTCAAAACAATTGATGCATCATTGGGTTTGATTGGTCTGCATACCCAACATGCTGAGGCCTTAACAGCATTAGCCCTCTTATCCTTAGCAGTGTTTTGAGAGTCACCAGTACTAACTACTTAGCTAGCAGTACTAACTGATGGCTTTGCAGTTTTAGCCTTTAGCTTCCAAAATTGTTTTTATACCACTGCTTTCTTTTGAAATGGCCTTTTAACAGTTTGTGGTGCATATTTGAAAGTTGGTTTTGCACCTTTTACTGCTGGTCTAGGGTAAACAGTTCTAAAAGGTCTGGCAGTATTAACTGCTGGTCTAGCATCATGAATTGGTTTTGGGCCAGACTTCATTAAACTTGTCCTAGGAGTCATTCTATCAGTATTAGGGTGAGATTGAGACCTGTTTAAGTTTACCCTATGGTTTGAGTTCCCAGATAACGTATTGTTACAAAAAGCCTCAAGATGGTCAAAACTACCACAAGCAAAATAAGCCTTTTTGTACAAGACAAAGTCACTTCCTAGCTGAAGTGACTTGAGGTCATTCCAGTTCCTCTAGTTACCTCTTAGCTTGTCTGTGGTCCTATACATCTCACAGTACCTAACTGTTTTCCTAACCGGTTTTACATTTATTTTAGGCTTAACAGTTTCATTATTAACTACCTTAGGAACACTGGTTCATTCTACTTTACTCACATCAGGTTTAACCATAACCTAATCTTCCTCATCATTAGATGTCCAATCCTCAACAGTTGGAGCATCTGAACTCCTATCAGTGGACACCTTATCCTCAGGGAGTTAAGTGTCACTTGCACTCTCAAAAGGTTCACTGACTTCCACAGGTTTATTAGCATTTGTGTTATGTTTAGGTTTATGACCATACTTTAACCTAGGTTGTTGAAACTCTGGTAAACCTGTATGCTCTAGGTCTATTCCTGGGGGTGCAGGCACTCCTCTGTGAGGAGGTGGACATGTTTTATACCCCAACCCAGATTTAACCTTATTAACTATCTGACACTATGATTTTGTTTACACCTTTTGATACATATTCCAAAGTGTCTACAGTTAATTGTATGTTATCTTTTTCCTTAGCGATTCTTTCTAATTCAGCTTTTAACAAGTTAATCACAGCATTCTTAAGTGACAAATCCCTCTTAAGAACTGCTATATCATCAGCAAAAGTAGTCTCATTGTTCTTATAATGCACTAGTTGTTCCTCAAGGACTGCTAAAGCTCTCTTATGATTAGATAAATTGTAATTAGTTTTATTTAGTTCAATCCTTTGCTCATCATAGTGTTTCTTTAAAGTTTCTAATTCTTTAAGAGTAGTGCATGTTTTAGAACAACATTTAGCAGATTGTACCTCAGAGTCAGAGAAGGCCATAAGTGCCATCTCAATAGGTGCTTCCTCATCATCTGCCATAAAACTCCAATCAAAGCCCAGTCCATCAATAGCCACCATAGCCTTTGAGGTTAGCTCAGCTTCTCCACAGCCTTGGGCTAGCTCCTATAACCTTTGCTCCTTCCATCCTGTTGCCTAGGTCTCCTGCATTCCCTTGAAAAGTGCTCCAGCTTGTGACAGTTGTAGCCTTCTACCCTTGATTTGTCAAAACCAGCAGTATCATTGCTGCTGATGGTTATCTTCTTTCCAGTTCTTTGGTAGAATTTCTTAGCCCTCATGCTAAGAAAGGAGATCTGCCACTTGAGATCCATCTCCTCTAAATCATCATCATTAATCACCTGGAGATCTTCATGAGTCAGCATTGATCCATCATTCTGGCTTGTCAGGAAGGCACGGTAGGTTGTATCATTCAGAATACCAGTAGTACTGCTTGATGAGCTAGCAGTACTAACACTGGGGTTAGCAGTACTAACTCCCACAACAACCTTTTCTTCAGCAGGACTTGAATTACTAGGAGATGACACAAAGGCCATGTTCACAGTACTTGAACTAGTTCCTCCAGCCTTCTTCACATCCTGCTCAACAATCTTGAAGTTACTGTATAAGTCATTCAGGCTCATAGTATCAATGTCTGGCTTGTTCTTCTAGACCACTACATGCATAGCCCACTCTGCAAGTAAAATCCTCAAGAACTTGGAGTTCAGATCTTCCTGAGGTATATCCACACCATGAACAGCAAGTTGGCTAACAATCTTTTACAGCCTATTGAACATTTGATCCAAAGACACATTACTGATTGCAGTGAAGTTTTTAAAATTCTGCTTTAGTAGAGTCTTTTGTGTCTTCTTGGTGGCTTCATTCCCACCATATCTAGCAGTCATTGCCTCAAACAAGGACTTGGCATCCTTGTACTTGCTGAAATTCATGAGTTGATCATTGAGAATTGTCATCATTAGCAAACTTCTGGCCTTGAGATCATTTTTCTTTTGAAGCCTTTCTTCTGCAGTCACTGGAGAGGTTTGAACGACAATCACTTCTTTACCATCAACTGTTGATACAGATGTGGAAGGTTTAAAGGAGTTTCCTTCTTATATAATCTCCCAGAGTGCATAGTCTTGCACCTAGAAGTACTGTTCTATTCGCAGCCTCCACATATCAAATTCATTCTGCTTGAGCATTGGCAATTTAGCAGCCATGTTTGTTTGGGTAGTCTCCATGTCCATTACTTTCTCTTCTAAATCAATAGTATCAACCTAGCTCTAATACCACTTGAGAGGATTATGAAACACTTAGGATATTACTCCCTTATAATGTGTTTGAGATACTTTGAGTGTATGTAATTAAGTATGAGGAATCTACTTAACCACACTTAGAAGAATTTGTTTGTGTTTGATAGAACAGTAATGCTTGAATGAACAATGAACACAATAAGATTAACACCAAATGATTCAATATTATTTCAAGAATAATACGAGTGATCATGCTATCACTAGGGTTACAATGACCTTGAATCTTAACAAAACTCTATGACTGATCTCTCAAAACGTATAACCTAGGATCTCCTTTTATAGACTTAAGGAGTCCTTTACAAGATAAGTATTCTACCATATATTTCTAACTAATTGTGATATACAAAAGATCCATTCCATACTTATCCTCTACAATATCGTATAAAGCAGTTATCCATGCAGCAGTACCTTTAATATAACTAGCAGTACTAACTTGGCAGTTTGTAGTGTTAGTTGTTTCTTCAGCAGTCTTAAGTCATAAACTAACAGTTTGTACTATCAGTGTAATTTTCCCAGCAGTACAAAGTCAGAACATTTAATTCCCAACAGATTCTATTGATCACGTATATGGCTGTAAGAACCGCTTCTCCCTAAAATACACTAGGAACATCAACTGACAACAAAAAGGATCTAGCCATCTCAACAAGATGGCGATGCTCCCTTTCAACAATACATATTTTTAGGAATGTCCGTACAAGAGGTCTGATATATGGTACCATCCAATTTAAGTAAACCAACAAAATCATTAGAAATGTATTCACACCCTAAATCACAGCAAAATCATTTTATGTCTATTAAGTGTTGAGTTTTCACAAGTGCTCTATATTCTTTGATAATTGTAAGAAAATTGGACCTACGTTTCATTATATAAAACCATGTATAGCGAGTGAAGTCATCGATAAATGAAACATAATGAGAGGATTTATATGTGATACACTGTTAGGATGTTACTCCTTTGTAATGTGTATATGATACTTTGAGTGAATATGATTAAGTATGCGGAATCTACTTAACCACACTTAGAAGAATATTGGTTTGTGTATTGGAACAGTAATGCTTTGTATTGGATTATGAGCACACAATGTTAACACCAAACGATTCAATAATATTGAGAATAAAACGAGTGATCTTCACTATCACTAGGGTTACAAAACCTTGAATCACTATTACAAAAACTATGACTGATGTGTTTTTCCCATTTGTGTCACTTGCTTGTTGTGTGTGTCAGTATCTTTACTATTTTGTGTGTTCAACTTGTGTTCTAATATCTAAGCTAAGATCTCCTTTTTATAGACCAAAGGAGATCTTTACAAGATAAGTATCTACCGTATATATTTGACTTATTATATACAAAAGATCTTTTCAACACTTATCCTCTACAAAGTCGTATGAGACTGTTATCCATTAAGCAGTTCCTTCTTTGCACTAGCAGTACTAACTTAGTAGTTAGTACTGTTAGTTATAACTTGAGCAGACTTCAACTATACACTAGCAGTTAGTAATGTTAGTGTATTCTTCTCAACAGTACTAATCTTCAGAACATTTAATTCCCAACAATCCTCCCCTAAACTTGTGATTTATCCTAAATCAACAAGTTTCTTCTGAATTAAATAAGGATTGTGAGGATCTTCCAAACACTATATAGTCAGTCTCTTGATCTGAGCTTTCCTTTGTTCTGCAAGATTGAATATCTTTCTGACCAACTCATCTGCCATTTGAGAATCACTTTCAACCTCAAGGGTTGAACATAGCAAAGTCAATAAAACTGCTGCTCTGAGAGGATACTCCTTTTCTACCAACATATAAATTTCTAATCTATATTTGGTAGAGATCCGGTGTACACCACAAGTATCAAACAATCTCCATGTAATTTCTTTAATCAGTGCTTGAAAACTCCAAATAGCTTCTCCTCCATCAGGTTCATATATCCTCTTCAATTGTACCCATAGCTCCTTATCTTTGTCATCAGTTGGATCTGAGGTCCTAAATCTTTCCTGCACTAAACTCTATAACTTGTCCAAGTCATCTCTATCAAAAGATCTTAGCATATCTTCAAAGAATTTGTGCACCTCAGTCTTTCCTCCTACCCTAATGATCTTTCACCCCTTCATTCTCCCATCTGAGAACACTTCCTAATCTATAATTGGATGCTTGGTTTGGAGTGGTTTATTGTTGAGATATTCAGGAACTACCACAATCATGCTATGAACCTGTTCATCAGTCAATGTTTCCTTTTCTTTTTCTACTTCTTCCTCTACAGGCTCTTCTTGAACTAATTCCTCATTAGTCCTTTGTTTCTTAGCCTCCTCAGACTCCAATAACTCTGCTCCTCTTTTCTTATCTTTACTATAATCAGTCTCAATGATAAACTCTTTTGGAACAGGCTTATGAATTCTTGCATAAGCTTCAAAGTAAGCCTTCTCAATTTCTTCATTTGACATACCTTTGAAGTAGCTTTGTTTCCAGTAAGCTTGATTCTTTAAGTAGCTTCTCATGAAACTTAGTTGCTCACTTCTTAAAGGCATCTTTTTCTTATAAACATTCTGTTTACTCTGCTTACTTATGAACTCTTCCAATAAGTTAGTAATTGCATCTTGTTGTTCTTCTGGAAAATATTTTGCTCTCTCATCAGCTTGTACCTCTTCAGCCATTTTTTGATCTGCAAGAATCTGAGCAGCTTCCTCTTCTGCTTCTGTTTGAGCCTTTCTTTCCATCATATGAGCAACTAATCTTGCTTCTTCAGCTTGTCTTTCTTCTTCTGCAATCCTGTCTAACTCTTCCTCATGAAATTTCTGAGCCATTTCTTGAGCAAATGTTCATCAAGAGCTAACTGTGCTAACTCCTTCTTAGACAACTTCCTTGATGGTTCTTGCCCAGTCATTATACTCTTGCCCTTGTCTAACCTTGATTTCATTGGTTTCCTTGTGTAGAATGTACTAGCAGTACCTTGATAACCTTGAGCAATCAGATCTTGAAGACTGACAGTACCTTCAACACTAGCAGTACCATGCTCTGTCCCAGCAGTACCATTTACAAATCCACCAGTATCTCCATTAAAAGTAGCAGTATCATCATGAAACTGATCTTCTTGCCTCCCCTGAGTCTCATGCTCCTTTTGAACCAAATGAACATCTGGGTCTTGATTAATTTGGTTATCTTCCTCCCCTGTTTGGAAGATCCTTCACCATCATCTGAACTTGACTCCTTTGATGACCTAGAAGAAGCTGTTGAAATCACCATCTTTGCTGCTCTTTTCCCTTTACGTTTCTTGACAGTTGTCTCCAACTTTTTCACTTTCATAACCATCTTGGTATAGACAACTGCATATTCTTCTTATGGCTTCTGAGTTCATCTTTATGGCACCTGAGTTCATCTTCAAATTTGGTATAGACAACTGCATATTCTTCTTATGGCTTCTAGGTGTGTTAACTCCTGTGAGAGGTGAATCATGGGGTATAGACTCATAATCCATCCTAAGATGGGTTTCTGAGCCACCCTGAGTATCTATGTGGCTAGGGATTCCACCAGAAGTACTAGGTACTGCTGGTGTTCCCATGGTTGGGGTCTTATTGATGTTTCTTCTGTCCTGCTCAGCTACTAAGCCAGAGACAGTAGAAGTAGCCCCTTCCATTCTAACATTGTCAGCCTCATCTGCATCATTTGTTGGAGAAGGAACTCTATGCTAAGGAACATCAGATTCCTGTCTGGAATCAGACCTATTGGTTGATGAAGATGGGTGTGATGATGAACTTTCAGATTGTGTGGGTGTGTGATGGGAGCCAACTGGGGTTGTTGCTTCTTCACCCTGATGTTGTAGCATTGTATCAAAAAGAGGTACTGCCTCACCACCATAACCCCTTGAAGCAATTTTCATATTGCTAAAAAGTTTTTGAGTAAGCTTGAGGGTTGGATAAATCATTTTTTATTGAGGCAATCCATGTTTGTTCAAAATAGATTGAATAAATCTTGGATACATTAAAAATTTTTATTTACTATCAACATTCTTCACCATACCTTCAAAAATTAGTTTTGAAAAGTTAAAAATTCTGTCTGTAGCCAAACAAATGAGAGCAGTAGCATATTTCTATTGAACTGCTCCCATGCGGTTTTCTTGGGGCTAAGACAATGAAGAATGGTGTGAATGAAAAATCTCCATTGTGGGGCAAAACGACTCTTTTGAAAAGTTAAATTTTGAGATTCAGTACTGCACCCCATTCTGGACAAATTTGCAAAAATTTCTGTGTTTGGCATAGCACTAATACCATCTTCATCACTCAGATGGAGATGCCTCCTGAGTAAGGATTCAGTAATAGTGATTGAATAGCCATCCACCTTAGCTTTAATTTCTTTGTCACCATTTTCAAAGGTTTTGACACTAGCAGTGTGCCAAAACTGCTTGATGTGAGTGACATAGATAGTGGGATTTAAATGTAAAGAATACCTTATGTAAGTGTTGTTCAGAAAATCCACTATCTCATGAAAAGTTGGTTCATCCTCTGCTTTTTCCAAATAAGCAACTTGATTATGTCTTTCAACAAAGGATAAAGAAGCCATGTTAATTTCAGTAAAAAGGTGATTTGACTGCTGTGAATAGTGAAAAATTAGGGTAGAAAGTAGAAGAAGAAAGTGAATTGAGATAAAGTATGATGATTTGCTTGTTAGGGTTTCTAATTGGACCGACTTGGATTAAAATATAACTTTTAATCGAAGATAAGGTTAATAAAATATATTAAAGGTAAAAATATCCAAAAAGCAAACCCTTAAAACAAGGAAATTGTCAGTAAAAATCGCAATTGACTTTCAACGGCTAGTTTCAAAAAGCGGTTATTTCGCACAGTACTAACGTCTATCCAGCTGTACCATTTTAGCGTACCAGTAATAACTTTAAGCCTGGCAGTACAAACTTTTTAAGAAACTTTTGACTTAGCAGTATAAACTTGATTTTAATGAAAAATCATACTGCTAACAACCATTTTGAAGGGATTAAGTGTAAGGACAGACACTTAATCAAGATTTCAGTTGAAATTAACCTCTGTTTGTGTGAGAACCAATGTATTCAGTTATAAATAACTGCACATGGACAGATAAACTCATTCAAAGGGCTTTCTTGACAGGGTTTCCAGCTCGTGACAATTGTTGCCTCTAACACAAGTGTTAGATTCACGTTTGTTCGCTGTTCTTTCTATCAGATGTCCTTAGACTAACTCATTATACTAATTAAAGTATAAAATGATAGAAAGTGAGTTGAGTCAATTACCATCTGATCAACTAAGCCATTAATTCAATATGAAACATCATAATAAGTTTCAAGAGAGAAGTTTTAAAGAATTGATTAACTTAGGTATAAACCTTTGGTAATGAATTCCAAAACTCTGTCCATCATGAACCTATTAAGTCAGCAACCTGAACCACCAACTTTTGTTTGCTCGCATATTGCACTTGTAACTTCCTTTGTACTCAATCTCTAAACCTGCAATTGTTAGTCCAAACCAAGAAAACAAAGTGTGAAGCACTTTCCTTATAAGAGTATGAACATATGACTAACAGTACGAACCAAACAGTTCAAATTTGTACTAACAGTACAAACTTTACAATACCAGTACCAATTGACAATGCTAGCAATACAAATCCATTTTATATACAAAACCACATAGTTTGAAAACATTAAGGATTAAGCATCCCAATACTTGCTACCAAGAATTGAAACATTCCTACATCAAAAGATTTTGTGATCAGAATCAATTTTAACCACTTGAATCAACTTTTTCTCATTGCTGTCTCTAATAAAATGATGCCTAATTTCTATGTGTTTTGTTTTAGAGTGTTGAACTCAATTTTTAATTATACAAATTGTACTGCTATTATCAATATATATGACAGTGTTCATGAAATTGTACCCATAGTCAAGAAGTTGATTTTGAATCCAAAGCAGTTGACCACAGCAAGTTGCAGCAGCTACATATTCAGCTTCAGTCATTGAAGTTGCCACAATTGTTTGCTTCTAACACTGCCATGATATGAGTCCGCATCCAAGGAATTGACATCCTCCAGTTGTTGACTTTCTGTCCAAGCTTGCACCAATATAATCACTGTCTGAATATGCTAGCAGGTAAAAAGGTGATTCCCTAGAATACCATAGACCCAACCTAGGTTGACCCTTGAGATATCTAAAGATCCTTTTGACTGCAGTTAAGTGAGAAAATTTAGGAGTCACTTGGAATCTTGCACAGGCACAAACAGAAAACTTGATATCTGGTCCTGATGATGTAAGATACATCAATGATCCTATCATAGATATGTATGTGTGAACATCAACATTTTCTCCATCTACATCTTTAAGAAGAGGCTTCTCAGGATCTATAGGTGTGCTTGCCACTTTTGAATCAGCAAACTGAAATTTCCTTAGAATCTCCACAACATATTTATTCTGGCTTATAAATATGCCTTCATTAGATTGCTTAACTTGCAGACCGAAGAAGAAAGTAAGTTCCCCCATGGAACTCATCCGAAACTTATCATGCATAAGTTTGTCAAACTCAACACACATCTCCTTCCTTGTGGATCCAAAGATGATATCATCCACATACACTTGAACTAGCAAAAGATCCTTCTTGTGCTTCTTGAAGAATAATGTCTGATCAAATCTTGCCTCTTTGGAATCCAATCTCTATCAAATAGGAAGCCAATGTTTCATACCATGCTGTTGGTGCTTGATGTAGACCATAGAGAGCCTTAACAATCTTGTACACCTTATTAGGATGATCTGGATCAATAAATCCTGGAGGTTGGAGACATAAACCTCCTCTTCAATAGTACCATATAAGAAGGCACTCTTGACATCCATTTGATAAACTATGAAGCCCATGAATGAAGCATAGGCCAAGAATAGTCTAATTACTTCAATTCTTCCTACTGGAGCCAAAACCTCTTCATAGTCTATACATTCCTCTTGTGTGTACCCTTGGGCTACAAGTCTAGCCTTGTTTCTAATCACAATGCCCCTTTCATCCCTTTTGTTCCTGAAAACCCATTTAGTTCCAATTACTCTTACACCCTTAGGTAAATCCACTAGCAGCCAAACCTTTTGAATTTTAAATTGGAGAAGCTCCTCTTGCATAGCTTCTACCCAGCTTGAATCATCTAAGGCTTTGAGAACATTTTTGGGTTCTATTTGTGAGAGAAAAAATACAAATAAGCAAGAGTTTGCATCTTCATGCTGCTTTGATGCATAAAGAGCATTAAGAAGCCCTTGTTGGTCTGAAGTTAGACGTTGCTTCCTTGTCTTCACTCCAGATTGCACATCACCAATCACATTATCCAGGGAGTGAACTTTGTAAATCCTTATGTGTGGTGTAGTAGGAACTTGATAGGATGATGGTAGATTGTTGAAGTCCACCTCATCTTCTGAGAAAACCACTGCATAAGAGTCTGATGAGCCAGCAGTATGAATACTTGGACTAGCAGTATCAATATTTGGCCTAGCAGTATCAAGTTGGGGCTCAGCAGTATCAAGTTGGAGCTCAGTAGTACTATCATTATTATTACTATTAACTTGATTATCTTGTTCCTCAGTTTCATCTACATTGTTTTTACCTTCAATCCCTTCTTTAGCATCATCAGTAGAAGGTTTTCCATCCATTGAAGTTGAATCCACACTTGTCCATGTTGGCATCAACACATGATATTGATCTTTCTCCATTCCCAAACCTGCTTCATTTGTTGCAACATCATCTTCTGAACCTGTAAAATCATTAGGTCCTGCAACAACTGGCACATAGTTCATTGATTGGGTTAGAGACTCAAGATAAAATATCCATTTTGGTCCTGCACCTGCAACATTAGATTTGTTTTCTAGAAATTCAACTTGCAGATTTTCCTCAACCTTCCTAGTTCTTGTGTTGTATACTCTAAATGCTTTATTATTGAGAGAATATCCAACCAAGAATCTTTCATCTGCTTTACAATTAAATTTGCCTAGATGGTCTAAGGTATTCATAATGGTTACATGACACCCAAAAGGTCTTAGAAATCCTAGCGCAGGAGTTCTATCTCTAAAAAGATCATAAGGTGTCTAATTGTGAGATTTAACTACCAAAACCCTGTTCTGGACATAACAAGCAGTATTAACTGCTTCAGCCCAAAAAGTGATAGGCAACTTAGAGTTAGCTAACATGGTTCTAGCAGCTTCTATGAGTGTTCTATTTCTCCTCTCAGCAACTCCATTCTGTTGAGGAGTTCTAGCAACACTAAATTCTCTTTTAATACCTTTTTCTTTGCATAAATCATCCATAACTCTATTCTTAAACTTTGTCCCATTATCACATCTAATGACTTTTACCTTCTTATCCATTAAGTTTTCTATCTCACTAATAAATGTCTTAAGAATGCTAGGTGTCTCATCCTTAGAACCTAAAAAGAAAACCCATGTGAACCTGCTATAGTCATCAGTAAAAACAAGACAAAATCTCTTATGCTTAATACTTCTCACAGAAGTAGGTCCAAATAAGTCCATATGAAGCATAAACAATGGTTGATCAATAGAGTTAATAAATTTAGGCTTACAAGAAGCCTTGTGTTGTTTGCCCTTAAGACAGGCAACACAAGTTTGGTCATTTTCAAATCTTTTCTGAGGCAAGCCTCTTACTAAACCATCTTTTACAATTTTATTAATGGTTTTGAAATTAATGTGACCAAGTCTCCTATGCCATAACATAGATTCATCTAATGTGGCCTTTGCAACAAGACAAGTAAGGGCCTTTTTAGGAACAATCTTCTTCATATCAACACTGTACATGTTTCCCTTTCTTGGAATTTTGAGCAATACCTGACTTTAATCAGGTAGCTTAAAATCAGGAGAAAGTACAAGACATTCAGTGTCAGTAAAAAGAACTTTGTTCTTTTTGTCACACATTTGTAAGACACTAAACAGGTTATACTTAAGCTCTTGCACATAGTACATATCTTCAAAATCCAATTTACCGGTTTTAAGAGTACCTTTACCAGTAATTCTTCCTCCTATTCCTCCCCCAAAGGTAACATATCCTCCATCTAATGGTTGAAAGTCTGAAAGATAGGACATGTTGCCTGTCATATGCCTGGAACACCCACTATCTGAATATCATTGATCTTCATCATCTGCTTGTGAATGACCCTTCACATGAAATAAGGAAATTAGTTTCCTTGGGGTACCCAAGCCATCACTGACTTGGGTTTGCCTCGTGCATCAATATAGTTAAATCTTTTTAGAATAGTTAATGCACCATTGGATTGAATAGGTCTCCAAATCCAACATGTTGAGGCCTTAACAGCATTAGCCCTCTTTTCCCTAGCAGTGTTTTTAAAGTTGCCAGTAATAACTGCTTGGCTAGCAGTATGAACTGCTAGCATTGCAATTTTACCCTTTGGTTTCTAAATTTGTTTTTGAACCACTGCTTTTGGTTGAAAAGGCCTTTTTGCATTCTTTGTTGCATATTTGAAAGTTGTTTTTGCACTTTGAACTGATGGTTTTGGGTAAACAGTCTTAAATGGTCTGGCAGTACTAACTGTTGGTCTAGCAGTATGAATTGGTTTTGGACTAGATTTTAATAAAACTACTTTGGGTGTCTTTCTACCAATGTTAGAGTGAAGTTGAGGTCTTTCTAAGTTCACCCTATGGTTTGAATACCCGTTTACCCTTTTGTTGCAGTAAGCTGCAAGATGATCAAAACCTCCACAAGTGAAACAATCTTTCTTATAGAAGACAAAGTCATCACCTAGTTGGTGAGACTTGAGGTTGTTCCAATTCCTTTGGTTACCTCTGGGCTTGTTTGTGGTTCTATACTTTTCATAATATCTTACTGGCTGCCTAACTTGTTTAACATTAGTTTTAGGCCTAACAGTATCATTCTTGACCACTTTTGGAACACTTGTTCCTACTATCTTAACAACATCAGGTTTAGTTAGAACCTGATCTTCCTCATCATCATCAGATGTCCAGTCCTTAATGATTGGACCATCTGAATTCCTACTAGAGGATACCTTGTCCTCAGGGAGTGAAGTATCACTTGAACTTACAGTTACAGGCTTATCAACAACTACATTTTCTTTTGCCTTAACACCATATTCTAACTCAGGTTGTTGAAATTCAGGCAAGCCTGTGTGTTCTAGGTCTATCCCTGGGGGTGCAAGGATTCCTCTGTGAGGAGGTGAAACACTCCTATATCCTAACCCAGACTTAGCCTTGTTGATTAATTGACATTCAATTAATTTGGTTACACCCTTAGAAGCATATTCTAATGTTTCTACACTTAATTGAATGTTTTCATTTGCTTTTTAATCCTATCAAACTCAGTTTTCAAAAGACTAATTTCAGCATTTTTAAAAGTTATATCCCTTTTAAAAACTCCTATGACATCAGCAAAACTAGATTCATTGTTCTTATAGTGTATTATCTGCTCCTCTAGGACAGCAAAACCTCTCTTGTGATTTGACAAGTTATAATGAGTTTTGTTTTGTTCTATCCTTTGATCAACCTAATGTTTTCTTAAAGTTTCTAGTTCTTTAAGAGCAGTGCAAGATTTAGAACAAACATTAGCAGATTGTACCTCAGTATCAGTGAAGGCCCTGAGTGCCATCTCAGCAGGTTCTTCCTCCTCTGCTGCCATAAAACTCCAATCAAACCCTAAGCCATCAATAGCTAACATAGCTTTTGAATTTGACTCAATGGTCTCCACAGCCTTGGACTTGCATCCATAACCTTTGCACTTGCCATCCTGCTGCCTAGGTCTTCTGCATTCCCTTGAGAAGTGTCCCATCTTATGGCAATTGTAGCATTCTATCTTTGATTTGTCAAAACCAGCAGTATCATTACTGCTAATTGTGATCTTCTTTCCTGTTCTTTGATAGAATTTCTTAGCCCTCATGCTAAGAAGATAAATGTGCCATTTGAGATCCATCTCCTCCAAATCATCATCATTGATCACCTGGAGGTCTTCATGAGTAAGCATAGACCCATCATTCTGGCTTGTTAGGAAGGCACAACATGTTTTCTCATCCATAATACCAATAGTACTGCTTGATGAACTAGCAGTACCAATATTTGAGTTAGCAGTACTGATGAACTCAAATAAGTACATTTTATTACTATCATTTATCCTATTAATTTGACTTGTTTTACTATATTATGTATGAGGATTGATACTTAATCGTTTACTTTTGTAATTCTCAGGTAAAAACAAGCATTTGGTGAAACTTAGCGATTTTGGACTAATTATGGAGCAAAACATGCATAAAGTTAAGAGTCTACTGAAATGAAGAAGATCAAGACTAATCTGCTCCAGATGCGCCGCATCTCACTCATGACATGCGCCGCATCTCTATCAAGATATCACCAGATACGATCCAAGATACAAGAGGACATGCGCCGCATCTAATCGTGGAGTTTCGCCGCATCTTCTGGCGGTGTACGAATATTCCTGAATATTATAATCTTGGACCCCACGCGAAGTTAAGTCAATGCGCCGCATCTACTTACTAGATGCGCCGCATCTTCCCTCAGACAGAAACTATAAATACCCCAAGACCAGACGAATTCAAAGAGCCTTTTGGATACCATATAATACCGAAGACCGAACAGGAGAAACAAAGGACGAATTCAGTCAAGGAGGCAGCACAAGACACACCCAAATCAAAGATACAAGAGCTGTAAGAAGGTGCTGCATGTGTTTAATTCATTAAGTAGTTTTGTTTTATTGTGTTAGCAAACTTTAATTCATCAGGATTGGTGGCTTGTGTAATGTGACAACGAAAGATTGCACTCCCTTTAATACTTGCTTTCCCATCAATTAAAGTTTATATGTTGATGTCTTTGGTTACTACTTATTAGTGCATTGATAACCTCTGTGTTTATTAGTGGCTTGCGGGCATTTGACTGCGGAAAATAATGTGGCTCCCACGGTTATTACTAAATTGATCACTTAGGAATAACTTTTAGACATAAGTAATCATTAAGGGTTTACTCGCCGATAAGATTAGGACCAACGAGAAAGCGTTAACTACATACACTTCATATAAAGCTATCAATAAAACAAGTGACAATCTACTTAATCATAAGGACAGCCCTCTTATTGTCTCGAGTATCTATCTGTGTACGTGTGTGCTACTTGCTGATTCGTGCCTATTGGTTTATTTTATTATTTAATTGCAAACAAATCGTGCCAGTCTCTCAGGCTGAAACCCCCTTGCGTTAGAATATTAAAATACTGATTAGAATAACGAGATAATACGTTCCACTCTTAGTGATCGACACTCTACTTACCATTATATTCATACTGACCGGGTACACTGCTCGTTAGGTGTGTGTGTTATTGATAAGTCGGCTAAATATAAATTTAAAACTTGATTAGGCATTAAAACTGCCAAAACTTTACTCCAACGCACGACCGCATCAAGTTTTTGGCGCCGCTTCCGGGGAGTGAATTGTTATTATCTGTTAATTTGATTAGTATTTTAATTAGGTTTTTCTTTTTATTAGATTAATTGCATCATTGTATTATTTTGTATATTTGTTGTATTGTGTGTTAATTGTTTTCTTTTATTTTTGTGTGTTTATTTTTGTTTGTGTGTTTAATTTTTGTTTTTATTTTTCGTATTTTTTCTGTTCTGCTATCGTTGTACTGTGCTAAATCAAACGATACGGCGCATCTGATTTATCAGATACGGCGTATTGCGTTTAAATTTTTTAAATACAACGCGTTTAATTAATTCGATACGACGCATCTTTTCCCCAAGATACGGCGTATCTGTTTTTAATACGAATTTTTTTTTTTAAAAGCGATAAAGTAATACGACGCATCTGCTTTTGCAGATACGGCGTATCTGTTTTTGATAAAAAAAAATTTTAAACGTTAACGCCATACGACGCATCTGCTTTCGTAGATACGGCGTATCTATTATTTTAATTAAAAACAGTTTGCGAATTATTAAACAGATACGACGCATCGATCCATATCGATACGGCGCATCTTTCTGAATCAAAAATCGATATTTATTTTTAAACGTAACGAAAATACGGCGCATTAACTTTCGTTAATACGACGCATTTAATTTTAATTAGATAAGCAGATTTTTGATTAATTAATTCGATATGGCGCATTCATAAATTCTAAGCGGCGTATCTATTTTCTGGATAAAGTCTGATTAAATTTTAACGATTATAAGATACGGCGTATCCAACTTTTTGGATACGGCGCATCGTCTGCAGATATCAGCAACTTTTATTCTTTTCTAATTTCCGAACGGAAAATATTCTGACTTACCCTTATACTAGGAAACTTTTACTTTGAAATCTTCTTGTTCTTAATTTTCAGGAACAATGTTCGATATTTTCCCAAACTGGTTCGGAAGACCCCAAAGAAACCTTACTATGGAAGAGTTTGCACTACTAATCGCTCAAGCCAATGAACAAGAACATCATGAAGCAAGGAACTTTATCACTGAATTCAAAGGCAGTCATGAGCTGTTACTAAAGGAACAAAACAATATGATCAATGGTTTGGCAATTGAAGTGCACCAATTGTCAACAGTGCTTAACAAGGTTCTTTTGGTAAGGCATGATCTGAAAGGAATTACAACCAGAGGCGGAAAGTCAACCTTTCAAATCGGAGAGACACCCGAGGATGACAGTACCAAAAAAAATTCCCCTGAATCTTTATCACCTGAGCAAGAGCAACCAAAAGAGACTGATCCAGAACCTGTAATTAGAAGAGAACCTTCTGTTGAACCTAAACGATCAACACCACCTTTCCCACATAGGGTAAGGAAAGAGAAAGAAGATGCCTATCAAAAGAAATTCCTGGAGAATCTCAAGCAGCTGCAGCTAAGCATACCATTTATGGAAGCCCTAGTGCAAATGCCGAAATATGCTAAATATCTGAAAAGCTTGCTTACAAACAAGTCTAAACTCGAAGAGGCTTGCACCATAACAATGGGGAAAAGAAGCTCAGCGGCATTGCTCAACAAACTTCCGTCTAAAGAAAAAGATCCAGGGAGTTTCACTATTCCTTGTCAAATTAAAAATTTGCATATTGAAAATGCCTTAGCCGACCTGGGAGCTAGTATAAGTCTTATGCCCTCTTCTATGTATGATAAATTAGGTCTTGGTGAACCAAAACCTACTAGGATGTGCTTAGAACTAGCTGATAGGTCCATACAATACCCGTTAGGAATAGCGGAAAATATATTAATAAAAGTTGATAAATTTGAATTACCTATCGATTTCGTTATCCTTGATATGCCTGAAAATTCTAGAACTCCTATAATATTATGACGACCATTTTTAGCCACTGCTAGGGCCATGATTGATGTTTTTAATAAAAAAATAACTCTTACCATAGGAAAAGATGAGGTTGAGTTTAACATGGAACAATCTATGAGTAAAGATAATTCCGATGATGATGAATGCTATAACATCGATGTTTCTGATGACACGATTAATCAATTTACTCAGAGATTATTAAAAAATAATTTGCTTGATTCTTTTCTACTTAAAAATTTAGAAAACACAATTGCTATAGAAGATCAAGTTAATGAGAATACTATTGATTATAATTTAGCTGCTGATTCTGCTGTATGTAACGCGATACGGCGCATCGAAAACCTCGATGCGGCGCATCTATCTGATGACAGCAGCGATATAATTAAAGAACAGGTTTATTCCGCTAGTGCTACTGAAATTGATAATGTTAAACCTATGCTTAAGGATCTTCCTTCTACTTTGGAATATGCTTATTTAAACGGAAATACTAATTCACCCGTTATTATTGCATCTGAGTTAACGCCAAAAGAAAAAGAGTCTCTTTTGCAGGTACTATATAAACGAAGAGGAGCATTAGCGTGGAGTATGTCTGATATTAAGGGAATTAGCCCGTCATTTTGTACACATAAAATCCTTATGGAGGATGAATTCAAACCAACTATCCAACCTCAAAGGCGTTTGAATCCAAAAGTCCAAGATGTGGTGAAAAATGAAATCGTAAAGTTACTTGACTCCGGACTTATCTACCCAATTTCCGACAGCTCGTGGGTCAGTCCTATCCACGTTGTACCAAAAAAGGGAGGAATGACGGTAGTACTCAATGACGACAATGAGCTAATCCCTTCAAGAACTGTTACCGGATGGAGAGTTTGCATCGACTACCGCAAACTCAATGATGCTACGCGAAAAGATCACTTCCCTCTTCCATTTATTGATCAAATGTTAGAAAGACTATCAGGATATGATTATTATTGTTTTTTGGATGGTTTTTCAGGTTTCTTCCAAATACCCATTGCCCCCGAGGATCAAGAGAAGACGACTTTCACCTGCCCTTATGGAACCTTCGCCTATAGGAGAATGCCGTTCGGACTATGCAACGCCCCTGCTACTTTCCAACGTTGTATGACGGCTATCTTCCATGATATGGTAGAAGACTTTATGGAAGTCTTCATGGATGACTTTTCGGTGTTCGGTAACTCATTTAATGATTGTCTCTTTAAACTTGATAAAATGCTTGCTAGGTGTGAAGAAACTAACCTTGTTCTTAATTGGGAAAAATGTCATTTTATGGTTAGAGAGGGAATTGTGTTAGGACACAAAATTTCTGGGAAAGGTATAGAAGTCGATAAAGCTAAAATTGATGTAATTGCCAAACTACCTTACCCCACTAACGTAAAAGGCGTTAGAAGTTTTTTAGGGCACGCTGGATTTTATCGTAGGTTCATAAAGGATTTTTCAAAAATATCTAGGCCTATGACCCAATTGTTGCTAAAGGATGCAAAGTTTGATTTTTCTGAAGATTGCAAAAAGGCATTTAATATACTTAAAGAAAAACTAACTTCTGCACCCATTATAATTTCGCCGGATTGGAATCTGCCTTTTGAACTAATGTGTGATGCTAGTGATTACGCTGTTGGAGCCGTACTTGGCCAAAAGATAGATAAGAAATTTAAACCAATTTATTATGCTAGCAAAACATTGAATAATGCCCAAGAACACTACACCACCACGGAAAAAGAACTTTTAGCAGTAGTTTTTGCATTCGATAAATTTAGATCATATCTTATATTGTCAAAAACTATGGTTTACACTGACCATTCTGCTTTGAAGTATTTGTTCAATAAACAGGATGCCAAGCCAAGGCTTATTAGGTGGGTTTTATTGCTCCAAGGATTCGATATTGAAATTAAAGATAAAAAGGGTGCCGAGAATCTAGCTGCTGACCACTTATCTAGACTTGAAAACCCTGATATGGAGGTGCTTGACGAGAGGGAAATAGCTGATGACTTTCCTGATGAACACCTTATGATGGTAGGAATTAAGAGCAATAATAATGGACCATGGTATGCCGACTTTATAAACTTTATTGTTGCAAATGAAATTCCAAAAGGGCTAACATCCGACGAGAAAAGAAGGTTTATAACTCGCGCTAACGAGTATATTTGGGATGAACCTTATGCCTTTAAATTATGTCCTGACAATATTATACGAAGATGCGTAGACGGTAATGACATCGCAGCAATATTGGCACATTGCCATTCAGGGCCAACAGGGGGACATCACGGTCCAGTCATCACAAGAAGAAAGATCCTGGATGCGGGATTTTATTGGCCCACTATGTTGGAGGATGCGAAAGATTATATAAAAGGATGTGATGCGTGTCAACGATCCGGAAATATTACATCAAGAAACGAAATGCCGCAAAACTATATCCATGTATGTGAAGTTTTTGACATATGGGGATTAGACTTCATGGGACCGTTTCCTGAATCTAAAGTTAATAAATATATTTTGGTTGCTGTTGATTACGTATCAAAATGGGTCGAAGCGCAAGCATCTCCAACAAACGACAGCAAGGTAGTACTTAAATTTTTGCAAAGTTTGTTCTCTAGGTTTGGAATTCCTAAAGCATTGATTAGTGATAGGGGAACACACTTTTGTAATCACCATCTGGGAAAAGCCTTGCAAAAATATGGAGTATATCATAGGGTTTCCACCGCATACCATCCTCAATCAAATGGTCAAACTGAAGTAACCAATAAAGCTATAAAACGAATTCTTGAAAAAACGACTGGGTATAATCCTAAAGGGTGGTCTGACAAGTTAAATGATGCTTTATGGGCATTCCGTACAGCCTATAAGACACCAACGGGATGCACTCCATTTCGTCTTGTATACGGAAAAGCATGCCACCTACCGGTCGAAATTGAACAAAGTGCATATTGGGCTTTGACGAATTGTAATATGGATATGGAAGCTGCAACGAAGAACCGTTTCATGGAACTTAATGAACTCTATGAACTAAGAGATGAGGCCTACAAAAATACTAAGATCTACAAAGAAAGAACTAAAAGATGGCATGACTCGAGGTTACGTGGGGATAAAACGTTTACTATTGGAGAGAAAGTGCTACTATTTAATTCCAGATTAAAGATGTATCCTGGTAAACTTAAATCAAGATGGACGGGACCGTTCGTTGTCAAGAAAGTGTATCCATATGGAACTATTGAAATATGCGATAAAAATGGTTATATATTCAAGGTGAACGGGCAACGTGTGAAGAAATACTTTGATAATAAAATTGAGGATAATGAGAACGAGGTGGTGGAGTTTGAACCTGAAGTATTGGAATGAAGAGCTGAACGTGAGTCTAACTTGAAGACTCTGGAATAAAGACAAGTGCTTACCGGGAGACAACCCGGATTTATCTTTTTCTGTTTATGTGTCGAGTCAGTCAGGCCCGCATGAGGATACGGCGCATCTCAATTCTGAGATGCGACGCATCTCCTGCAATGGTCATATCTTATTTTATTTTTCTGCATTTTTATTTTCGACTTTAAAACTATTTATCAGTTTATTTCAATGCGGCGCATCCCTGGTTAAGGATGCGGCGCATCTTTATTCTGATCCGTATTAATTCCAGGCTCGATACGGCGTATCTTCTTCCATAAGATACGGCGCATCGACTGACCTGATGATTTTCAGTTTTAATTTTTAAGTTTTATTTTATCTAACTACTAATGTATTATGCAAGTTGAACCTTTCTTATCTTAGGTGTGTTTTAAAGTGTTGGTGGTATTATAGTTTCCTGGATTTCCTGTGGATACATCAAGTATTAAGCTTTAACGTTCTAATCCACAAGAAGTTGATTTTTGCTCAAATACAAATGGAGGATCATACCGAGCAAATCTCAGGGGAGTTTTTCCTGTTCTAATTCTTTTATTTTCCAGTTTTTAACCTTTTATACAAACAACGAGGACGTTGTTTAACTTAAGTGGGGGGATTGGAGAATTAGAACACTTACTTGTCCTAAACTTTTTCAAAAATTATGCTTAAAATATGCTTAATATATCAAACTTAAAAAATTTTTAGCATGTTTTTGTTTAAGATCTAGGTTGCATAGCTGCACACATGACGTTATTTTCAAAAATTGTGATTTTTCAAAATTCACAAATCTATGAGTGTGCCGGTGACTTGTAAACTTTAGAACTTGGCTTGTATACTATTCGAGACCACCATAATGAGTATTATTTATATAATTGGAATGACTTGTCTAAATTGGTAAAATTCTAGGATTACACCCAAATGGCCTTTATATGTTATGTGTTATTAGCTAACTACACTGGTTAGTTAACCCCCGTATAAACCCTTTTGTTACTCTCATTTTTAGAGTAAGATACCCCTAGAAAAACACTCAAAGCCATTCCTTTCGTTTCTTACACCTATGTTTTAAAATGTTTCGTTACACCCTTACACCTTAGCCTACCCTGTAGATTAGAATCCGTGGTTGGTTAATTGCTATAGGCAAAGTGTGTTTCCTTACATTACTTGTGTTCGCGTGCGTAATTCATTATCTATGGTTAGGTCGGGAAATTGCACAATGCAATTGGAGTGAAAGTAAATATTGTATATCTTTGAGTTTATTTTTCGTGTGTTTACTACTTTCACTATTACCGTTATTTCTGAAGTATGAAAAGTATAGAAAAATTATCCAGAATTATCATTATAGTGATGTGGTGAAATTTTACACATCTATGTCTATGTTGAAAAAAAAAAAAAAAAAAAAAAAAAAAAATCGAAAAAAAAAATAAGAAAAGAAAAAGAAAGAAAGAAAAGTTGGAAGATAGTTTTAACCAACTTATGTAAAGTTATGTAAGTGGTCGATATCACCACTATTTGTTGTACTATATTTATGGATTGAATGGGAATTGGCAGTTATGAGAACGCCAATTAAGGTTTATTCTTTGATTAAGATCTTGTTGAGTATAATTCGTGTCTACCTAAAGCGTGTGTTTCAAGTGTTAAAGCGTGAGTTATTCGATGATATGAGTCTTATTCATGGGATGGTTGGGATAGTGATTAACCACACTTAGGATTTTAATTTATTTGTTTTGTTCATTTTTCATTTTACACCAATTTATATCCCAAATGTTATCCATGCCCTTTATTATTCTTTTCCCAACCGAACCTTTGATTTATTGAGATTAGGGATTTGAGCAATCTTAAGTATCGTAGTCGTGGATTCGGCTATGTATTTATGATTTTGTCGCCCTTTTTGATATATTATTATTGGTGAAGTTTGGACCTATCTTTAGCCTATTCGAGTTAAGGATTTGAGCAATTGCAAGTATCGTGTTCGTGGATTCGATCATGTATTTGTGATTTTGTCACCTTTTCTGGAATTTGAGATCGATAGTGATCAAGAATAATTAACCCTTAAGCCTAAAAACCCTTTTTACCGCTTTAGACTTGTTATTCCTTAGCTTTAGTGGAGGAGATGTGTATACTTGCCAAGCTTATGATAGAATATTCGTCGCGACTGGACAGTTAAACGATTAGATTTGCTTTTATCAACTTATTTTATTTTACTTCTAATTCGTTAAGTGTTTAGTTGTGTGATTATGAATTAAACGAATACATGCTTAAATATAAAAATAAATCCTAACATCTTTTAGGATACATTTTCATAAGAGAAATTCTAAGGTTTACTTGGGGACAAGTAAAGTTCAAGTGGGGGGATATTTGATGAACTCAAATAAGTACATTTTATTACTATCATTTATCCTATTAATTTGACTTGTTTTACTATATTATGTATGAGGATTGATACTTAATCGTTTACTTTTGTAATTCTCAGGTAAAAACAAGCATTTGGTGAAACTTAGCGATTTTGGACTAATTATGGAGCAAAACATGCATAAAGTTAAGAGTCTACTGAAATGAAGAAGATCAAGACTAATCTGCTCCAGATGCGCCGCATCTCACTCATGACATGCACCGCATCTCTATCAAGATATCACCAGATACGATCCAAGATACAAGAGGACATGCGCCGCATCTAATCGTGGAGTTACGCCGCATCTTCTGGTGGTGTACGAATATTCCTGAATATTATAATCTTGGACCCCACGCGAAGTTAAGTCAATGCGCCGCATCTACTTACTAGATGCGCCGCATCTTCCCTCAGACAGAAACTATAAATACCCCAAGACCAGACGAATTCAAAGAGCCTTTTGGATACCATATAATACCGAAGACCGAACAGGAGAAACAAAGGACGAATTCAGTCAAGGAGGCAGCACAAGACACACCCAAATCAAAGATACAAGAGCTGTAAGAAGGTGTTGCATGTGTTTAATTCATTAAGTAGTTTTGTTTTATTGTGTTAGCAAACTTTAATTCATCAGGATTGGTGGCTTGTGTAATGTGACAATGAAAGATTGCACTCCCTTTAATACTTGCTTTCCCATCAATTAAAGTTTATATGTTGATGTCTTTGGTTACTACTTATTAGTGCATTGATAACCTCTGTGTTTATTAGTGGCTTGCGGGCATTTGACTGCGGAAAATAATGTGGCTCCCACGGTTATTACTAAATTGATCACTTAGGAATAACTTTTAGACATAAGTAATCATTAAGGGTTTACTCGCCGATAAGATTAGGACCAACGAGAAAGGGTTAACTACATACACTTCATATAAAGCTATCAATAAAACAAGTGACAATCTACTTAATCATAAGGACAGCCCTCTTATTGTCTCGAGTATCTATCTGTGTACGTGTGTGCTACTTGCTGATTCGTGCCTATTGGTTTATTTTATTATTTAATTGCAAACAAATCGTGCCAGTCTCTCAGGCTGAAACCTCCTTGCGTTAAAATATTAAAATACTGATTAGAATAACGAGATAATACGTTCCACTCTTAGTGATCGACACTCTACTTACCATTATATTCATACTGACCGGGTACACTGCTCGTTAGGTGTGTGTGTTATTGATAAGTCGGCTAAATATAAATTTAAAACTTGATTAGGCATTAAAACTGCCAAAACTTTTCTCCAACGCACGACCGCATCAAGTACTAACTCCCACATCAATCTTCACATCTTCAACTGGATGTGAGTTACTAGGAGATGACACAAAGGCCATGTTCCCAGTGCTTGAGCTAGATCCTCCAGACTTCTTCACATCTTGTTCCATAATCTTGAAGTTGCTATACAAATCCATTAAATTCATAGTGTCAATGTCTGGCTTGTTCTTCCAGACAACAACATGCATAGCCCACGCTTCAGGTAAACTTCTTAGAAATTTGGAGTTCAAATCTTCTTGAGGTATATCCACACCAAGAACAGCAAGTTGGGTCACAATCTTCTGAAGCCTGTTAAACATATGATCCAATGATTCATTGCTTGTTGAAGAAAAGTTTTCAAAGTTCTGCTTGAGAAGAGTCTTCTGAGTCTTCTTGGTGGCTTCATTCCCACCATACCTAGCAACAATGGCCTCAAATAATGTCTTAGCATCTTTGAACTTGCTGAAATTCAAAAGTTGATCATTTGGAATGGTCATCATCAGCATACTTCTGGCCTTGAGGTCATTCTTCTTTTGAAATCTCTCTTCTACAGTTGCTGGGTTGGTCTGCACAGTTGTCACTACCTTACCATCAACTGTTGATGTAGAAGTTGACGGCTTGAAAGAGTTTCCTTCTTCAATAATTTCCCAAAGTGCATAGTCTTGCACCTAGAAGTAATGTTCTATCCTTAACCTCCACATATCAAACTCATTTTGCTTGAGCATTGGCAATTTAGCAGCAACATTAGACTCCATGTCCATTTCTTCTTCTAAATCAAAAGTATCAGCCTGGCTCTGATACCACTTGAGAGGATTTATATGTGATACACTATTAGGATGTTACTCCTTTGTAATGTGTATATGTTACTTTTAGTGAATATGATTAAGTATGCAGAATCTACTTAACCACACTTAGAAGAATATTGGTTTGTGTATTGGAACAGTAATGCTTTGTATTGGATTATGAACACACAATGTTAACACCAAACGATTCAATAATATTGAGAATAATACGAGTGATCTTCACTATCACTAGGGTTACAAAACCTTGAATCACTATTACAAAAACTATGACTGATGTGTTTTTCCCACTTGTGTCACTTGCTTGTTGTCTGTGTCAGTATCTTTACTATTCTATGTGTTCAACTTGTGTTCTAATATCTAAGCTAAGGTCTCCTTTTTATAGACCAAAGGAGATCTTTACAAGATAAGTATCTACCGTATATATTTGACTTATTATACACAAAAGATCTTTTCAATACTTATCCTCTATAAAGTCGTATGAGACTGTTATCCATTAAGCAGTTCCTTCTTTGCACTAGCAGTACTAACTTAGTAGTTAGTGCTGTTAGTTATAACTTGAGCAGACTTCAACTATACACTAGCAGTTAGTACTGTTAGTGTATTCTTCTCAGCAGTACTAATCTTCAGAACATTTAATTCCCAACACATAATATTTGGAACCACCTTTTGTGGATACAGGAGATGGTCACCAAACATCAGAATGCACTACATAAAATAGAACATTAGAAGAGGAAATACTATTATTGAATGGCAATGTTGAGACCTTTGCAAGTTTACAACCACAACAATTAGAAATATCATGAGTGTCGAGTTTTCCCAACGCTACTGTAGATGCTAAAAACCGTAAACGAGACACATAAACATAGTCTAAACGAGAGTGTCATAAATAAAATGCTAAAGAAGAATCGTTCAACCAAAAAAGAAGATAAATCCACACTAGATGATGTAGTTTCATGGATGTCTCTAAAGTGATCCAAAACATAATGATCCACTTGCCTATGACCTGTCCCAACGACATCTTGGGTTTTCTGGTCATATATAGAACAATCGGAAACATAAAGTTTGACATCATATCCAGAATCACAAATTTTACTCACAAAAGCAAGATTCATAGTAAGGGTCGGTATGCGGTAAACATCACATAAAGCAACACATGGTGTATCAATTCAACCAATACCTATTAATGGCATAGAATTGCCGTTAGCTTCAGATTCATCGAAATGAATTGTAACAAAATATGAGACATGTGATGAGTGACATCCAAAACTAATATCCATTTAGAAAATGATGAGGTCAAATGTTTATCATAGGAGCTTGACAAAGCATGAGGCTGAAAGTCTATAAACTTCTTAAATTGCTCAAACTTGTTTAAAAATATTTGAAACTGCTCATACATATCTACAAACTTCTAAAACTGCTGAAACGATGAGGAGTCCAACTTTAATTCATTCTTACAGTTATCCGTATTAACTAACAAGTGCCAACCAAATCAAATCAAATCAAACCAAACAAGGAAAAGTCCAAACCTAGTAGTGAAACAAAACAAAACCCAAACCTAATATATATCTCTAACTGATCAACAACACTTCCAAACCAAAATCAAACCGATTCAAAAATTATATATCGCATCTCCAAACAAATCAGACAATGGGTCTAAAACTAACTCCAACAAGAAAGGAATTAAGCCAGTTTCGAATTACATAAATAAAACCGAACCCAACAAAGGAACAAGTCAAGCAAGACCTCTAATCAGATCAAAAACTTGTCCAATAGTTTAACTAAAACAAGCTAAATAGATTTAATGCATGTTTAAATGTCGAAATAAATGAAATACAATTCATTTTTTTTGAACGGAAATTATTTTCACACCATATACCACCTATCTAACAAATACCTCTAGCGAGGCTTGAACCCACAACCTTTAGGTTGGTGGGAAATCCACATACCACTAGACCAAAGGCCTTAGGTAAGGAATACAATTCAATTTACGGCTTGAATTCTAACCTTTTCGTAATTGCTATGGTCAGTCTTGTTTTTGCTAGTTACAAATAAAAGCAAACCCCCCATTTGATGATAGAAAGCTCCAAATCACAAAAAGAACATACTATCATATATCAATGATTCAAAAGTGATGCTCTATCCAAAGAGTACAAGCCGCCGCTACTTACAATTTTTAATCCCGATTTGGGAGTTCTGATTAGTTTTAAATCATGGCTCATGATATCATGTAAAAACTAAAGATCCAACAACGATTTGTACTATTGATGGTTCCAATAAAAACTATACATGCATTTATATATAGATAACAAAAGAGAAACCCTAGTTTACTAGACGGGCTAAATGAACTTAAACATACTTGGCCTTTATTAACTCATAGGGTTAATAGACACAAAAATTATCATACTCTCAGAAGGTGTTTGCTTAAGTTACTAAACATATTTTTTGGTTTACCTAGATTACTGAACTTGAGCTAACATGCTATTTTTTATTACTATAATGGTAATGATTGGCTATTATGAGAGTAATTATAATCTCTGAATGATTTGCATGTATCATTAAAAAAATATATAGAGATACATTAGGGTTACAACAAACTAATAAGGCCTTAATGGGCCACTAATAAGGCCTTAATGGGCTACTAATAACAAGACTAATAACAGGCCCTAAACTAAATCATAATCTGCAATCCTTGGATGATATATCGCTAAATCCCCCCCCCCTCAAGCGAGGCGGTGGAGGACCAACATAGAGCTTGGAGAGGAAGGATTCAAAAGGTGGACGTGGTAGACTTTTTGTGAAGATATCCGCAAGTTGTTGAGAAGACGGAACAAAACATGTACTGAGCTGCTTGTGAGAAACAAGCTCCCGAACAAAGTGATAGTCTATATCGATGTGCTTAGCCCGCTTATGAGCAACTGGGTTTTTACTCAAAATGATGGAACTCTTATTGTCACGATAGAAAACTGGCATTGACGGCAAAGGAACTTGCAACTCACATTGAAGAGAAGTGAGCCAAACCACTTTGGAGGCCGTATTTGCAAGAGCACGGTATTCAGACTCACAACTAGAAGTGGTTTGAATAGAGTAACCATACGTGAAATTGTTGGTTGCTTTTTAGCACTCCATGAGACAAGAGTTCCACCTAGAAAAAGAGTACCAATATGTGGAATGCCGTGTATCAGTACAACGCACCCAATCAGCATCAGAAAAGGTTGTTAACGAAGCACGTGGAGACCGATTGAATGCAAGGCCAAAAGATAGAGTTCCTTTAATGTATCGGAGAATTCGTTGTACAGCTTGATAATGATCGTTGGTTGGAGCATGAAGAAATTGACTCACTTGATTGACCGCATAGGACAAGTTGGGTCTGGTGATGGTCAAGTATTGAAGTGCACCAACTAGCGAATGATATAATGTAGGATCGGAGAAAGGATCACCATTAGTTGTGAGATTTGCATAAGCACTGAGAGGCGTGGAAACCGGCTTTGAGTTAAAAAAACCCGCACGAGAGAGTATGTCATGAGCATACTTAGCTTGCGTAAGAAACAAACCTGTATCTGTATAAGTCACCTCATGACCCAAAAAATAACTTAGTTTGCCTAAGTCTTTTATGGCAAACTCTTTGTTAAGTCTATAGATAAATTGTAAAATCAGAACATTGTTATTGCCGGTGAGAATTGTAGGATCGATACATGTGTTGATTATGTGGGATTCGGGAGGTCTTGGGTTATGGAAGAAGAAATCAGCCATTGTTAGAGTTAGAGAGAGAGAGTAGAGCTGGGAATTTAGTGAGAGATACTAAATGTGTATTAGATTGTAAGAAGTTCCAACCCTCTCCCTAGGTGGAGAGGGGTATTTATACTTACATACATATGTGCCCTGAGTGAGCTGACAGTGGGTAAAGACCCGACCCACTCCACAAATACTAATTGTAACTAAGCTATTATTAATAATACTAATAATCCTATGAACTAGTTAATGCCAACAGATATTCGGGGTGACCGAGTCTTCACATGAATATTTATATTCCTAACAATATCCCCCTAAGGGAGGTCACCCCGGAAATAATATTTTGAATTCTAGCATTCTATTACATGATTGTAAATTCCTAGCTTGTATTCTTGATTCTTCAAAGTCATTGATCATAGCGTACTCAGCAGACCCAAAAAGAATGTAAGTTCCCCCATGGAACTCATCTAAAACTTATGATGCATAAGCTTCTCAAACTCCAAACATATCTCCTTCCTTGTAGATCCAAAGATGATATCATCCATATACACCTGAACTAGCAAAAGATCACTCTTGTGCTTCTTGATGAATAATGTCTGATCAATCTTGCCTCTTTGAAATCCATTTTCTAATAATTAGGAAGCCAGTGTTTCATACGATGCTCTAGGTGCCTGATGAAGGCCATAAAGAGCCTTAACTACTATGTACACTTTTTTTGGATGGTCATGATCAATGAACCCTGGAGGTTGTGAGACATACACCTCTTCTTCAATAGTACCATATAAAAATGCACTCTTGACATCCATTTGATAAACTGTGAAGCCCATAAATGAAGCATAAGCAAAGAAAAGCCTAATTGCCTCAATTCTTGCTACTGGAGCAAAAACCTCATCATAGTCTATACCTTCTGCTTATGTGTACCCTTGGGCTACTAATCTAGCCTTATTCCTAATCACTATTCCCCTTTCATCCCTTTTATTCTTGAAAACCTATCTAGTGCCAATTACCTTTTCATCTTTAGGTAAATCAACTAGCACCCAAACCTTCTAAATCTTGAACTGAAGAAGCTCCTCTTGCATAGCTTCCACCCAGCATGAATCATCTAGGGCTTTAAGAATGTTCTTTGGTTCTGCCTGAGAGAGAAAACATACAAACAAGCAAGAGTTTGAAAACTCATGCTGCTTTGAAGCATAAAGGGCAACAAGAAGCCCTTGTTGATCTGAAGACATTAGTTGTTGCCTTGTCTTCACACCTGATTGTACATCTCCAATCACATTTTCTAGGGAGTGGACTTTGTGAATCCGGGTGTGTGGTGTAGAAGGAACTTGATAGTTAGGTGTGATATTGCTCAAGTCCAGCCACCTCTTTATCTGAGAAATCTGCTTCATTTGAGTCTGAAGGGCCAGCAATAGAAACCTTTGGCTCAGAAGTAGAAAAATTAAGCCTAGCAGTAGAATGCTCTGTCTCAGCAGTACTATCATCAGTAGAAACATTCTCTTGTTCCTTGGTTCCATCTTCCTTGTGTTCATCTTCAACATCTTCTTTAGCTTTACTAGAAGAAGATTCATCATTTATTGAAGTTGAAGCCACACTGGTACTTATTGGCATCCATATATGATCTTGATTTGTCTCCTTGTCTAACCCTGCCTCATTTGTTGTTTGTGAACCTAAAAAATCATTAGTTTTTGCAACAACAGGCACATAATTCATAGAATAGGTTAATGACTCAAGATCAAATAGCCAATTAGGACCTTGACCTGCTACATTGGATTTATTCTCTAAAAATTCCACATGCAGGTTCTCATCTACTCTTCTAGTTCTCAAGTTGTATACCCTAAAAGCTTTGCTATAAAGAGAATAACCAACTAAGAATCCTTCATCTGCTTTGCCATCAAACTTTCCAAGATGGTCTAAGGTATTCAGAATTGTCACATGACATCCAAAAGGTCTAAGAAATCCTATTGTAGGAGTTCTACCTCTAAAAAGCTCATATGATGTCTTATTGTGAGATTTGATAACCAAAACCCTATTTTGAACATAGCAAGCAGTGTTGACTGCTTCTGCCCAAAAAGTGATAGGCAACTTATAATCGGCTAACATGGTTCTAGCAGCTTCTATGAGTATTCTATTTCTCCTTTCAGCAACTCCATTTTGCTGAGGAGTTCTAGCTACACTAAACTCTCTCCTAATACCTTTTTCCTTGCAGAAATCATCCATAACTCTATTCTTAAACTCTGTCCCATTATCAGATCTAATGAATTTTACTCTTTTGCTTACTAGGTTTTCTATCTCTGCAATGAATGTTTTAAGAATGCTAGAAGTCTCATTCTTAGAAGCTAAAAAGAAAACCCATGTAAATCTACTATAGTCATCAGTAACAACTAGACAATATCTTTTATGATTCATACTACTAACAGAAGTAGGTCCAAATAAGTCCATATGAAGCATAAATAATGATTGATTGATAGAGTTAAATATCTTGGGCTTACAAGAGGCTTTGTGTTGTTTGCCTTTAAGACAAGCAATGCATGTTTGGTCATTTTCAAATCGTTTTTGAGGTAAACCTCTTACCAAACCATTCTTAACAATCTTATATATGGTTTTGAAGTTAATGTAACCAAGCCTCCTATGCCATAACATTGATTCATCCAATGTGGCCTTTGCAACAAGACAAGTTAAAGCCTTTTTAGGAACAGTGTTCTTCATATCAACACTGTACATATTGCCCTTTCTAGGAATTTTAAGAAGTACTTGGCTTTCTTCAGGCATCTTAAAATCAGGAGAAAGCACAAGACTTTCAGTGTCACAGAAAAGAACTTTGTTCTTTTTGTCACACATTTGTGAGACACTAAAAAGATTATACTTAAGCTCTTGTACATAGTACACATCTTCAAAATCTAAATTTCCAGTTTTAATTGTTCCTTTACCGGAAATTTTGCCACCAATACCTCCTCCAAAGGTAACATAACCATCATCTAATGTTTGAAAATCAGAAAGATAGGACTTGTTGCCTATCATGTGCCTTGAACATCCACTATCTGAGTATCCTTGATCCTCTTGTTTATCAGTTGAATGTTCCTGCACAAAAATGAGTAATATTAGTTTCCTTTGGGGACCCAAGCCATTACTGACTTGGATCTGCCTCTTGCATCAATGTAATTTAATCTCTTGAGAACAGTTGATGCAACATTGGATTTAAGAACCCAACATGCTGAGGCCTTAAAAGCATTTGCCCTGTTTTCCCTAGCAGCAGTATGAACTACATGCTTAGCAGTAGAAACTGCTAGCTTTGTAGTTGTTCCCTTTGGTTTCCAAACTTGTTTTTGGACCACTGTTTTTTATTGAATGCGCCTTTTAACAGTTGTTGATGCATTTTTGAAAGTTGATTTTGCATTTTTAACTGTTGGTCTTAGGTTAACAGTCATGAATGGTCTAGCAGTAGGAACTGCTTGCCTAGCAATAGAAACTGCTTTTGAAACTACTCTGGGTTGTATTCTATTAAAATTAGAGTGATCTTTAGTTGTTTGCCATTTGAAGTTCACCCTATTGTTTGTATACCCAGATACTCTTTGGTTGTAGAAAGCTGCAAGATGGTCAAATTCTGCACAGACAAAACAAGATTTGTTATAAAAGTCAAATTTATCACCTAATTGGTGACACTTGAGGTTATTCCAACTCCTTTGGTTACCTCTGGGCTTGTTAGTGGATCTATATTGTTCACTATATTTAACTGGTTGCCTAACATGTTTAATGTTTGTTCTAGGCCTAACAGTATCCTTTTTGACCACTTTAGGAAATCTTGTTCCTACTTTCTTAACTATTTCAGGTTTAGACATAACCTGTTCATCTTCATCATCATCAGATACCCAGTCTTCAATGACTACACTATCTGATCTTCTAACAGAGGACACCTTGTCCTCAGGAAGTGAAGTTTTACTTAAACTTTCACTTACTTTCTTAGGTTCATCAACAACTAGCTTTGTTTTTGGCTATACACCATATTGTAGCTCAGGTTGTTAAAATTCAGGGAAAAATGAATTTTCTAGGTCAATCCCTGGGGGTTTAGGGATTCCTCTATAAGGGGGTGGGACAACATTATATCCTAACCCTGACTTGGCTCTATTAATCACTTGACATTCTATCATGTTGGTCACTCCTCTAGAAGCATGTTCTAGTGTTTGTGTAGTCAAGTGAATGTTTCCATTTTCCTTTTTGACCCTATCAAAAGCCTCTCTCAAAAGCTTAATTTCAGCATCTCTAAAGAATATGTCTTGTCTAAGAAGAGCTTTGTCATCAGAAAAAGCAAATTCATTTTGTTTGTAATAAATGATCTGCTTCTCTAGGGATTCTGAACCACATTTATAGTCTACTAAGTCTTGTTGAGTTCTGCTTAGGACTTTCTTTTGGTCATCATAATGTTTGATTAAAGTTTGTAGTTCTGAAAGAGCTGTGCAAGAATTAGAACAAACTTTATTATTTTGTACCTCAGTAGATAAAGCCATAAGTGCCATCTGTGAAGAATCCTCTTCTTCATCAGCCATGAAACTCCAATAAAAACCTAGCCCATCAATAGCTACCATAGCTTTTGTGTTTGGCTCAGAAACCTCCCTTATTTTGGATGTGCTTCCAAAACCTTTATTCTTGCCATCTTGCTGCCTTGGCCTTCTGCATTCTCTTGAGAAGTGCCCCATCATGTGGCAGTAATAGCACTCTATATTTGACTTGTCAAAACCAACTGTATCAGTGTTGCTGATTATGAGCTTCTTACCCGTCCTTTGATAGAACTTCTTGGCTCTCATGCTAAGAAGAGAAATTTGCCATTTTAGGTCCATTTCCTCCAGATCATCATCATTGATCTCTTGGAGGTCTTCATAAGTGAGCATGGACCCATCATTTCGACTTGTGAGAAATGCACAACAAGTCTTCTCATCCAAAATACCCATGGTACTGCTTGATGAACTAGCAGCACCAACACCATCAACAACGTCCATTTTTCTTCAAATCTTGCTCCACAATCTTAAAGTTGCTATACAAATCTATCAGTTCCATTGTATCAAGGTCTGGCTTATTCTTTCAGACAACAACATGTATAGCCCACTCTTCTGGTAAGCTTCTCAGAAATTTGAGTTCAAATCTTCTTGAGGTATTTCAACCCCAAGAATAGCAAGTTGGCTCACAATATTCTGAAGCCTATTAAACATATGGTCAAGAGATTCATTGTTGGTAGAGGAGAAGTTTTCAAACTGCTGCTTGAGCAGTGTCTTGTGGGTTTTCTTGGTGGCTTCATTTCCACCATATCTGGCAACAATAGCTTCAAATAATGACTTGGCATCTTTAAACTTGCTGAAGTTTTAAAAGTTGATCATTGGGAATGGTCATCATCAGAATGCTTCTTGCCTTTAGGTCATTTTTCTTCTTTATTCTGTCTTCTGCAGATGTTGAGTGTTGTTGCAGAGTTGTCACCACTTTGCCGTCCACTGTTGATGTAGTGGTGGTAGGCTGGTAAGAGTTTCCATCTTCAATAATTTCCCAAAGTGCATAGTCTTGCACTTGGAAATATTGCTCTATCCTCAGCCTCCACATCTCAAACTCATTCTGTTTGAGCATGGGTACTTTTGCAGCAACATTGGTCTGAATAGATTCAATGTCCATTTCTTCTTATTCTTCTTCTAAATCAACTATATCAGCCTTGCTCTGATACCAATTGAGAGGATGCACGATACACTATAAGGTTGTTAGACCTTTGTTGTTTTGTGTATATGATATATTGAGTTAATATGATTAAGTATGCGGAATCTACTTAATCACACTTAGAAGGTTATTTGGATATGGAAATGGAACAGTTGTGTTTGTTATAGAACAAAGAACAAAGAAAGTTTATCACCAAACGATTCAATATTATTCAAGATAATACGAGTGATCTTCACTATCACTAGGGTTAATTGAGAGGATGCACTATACACTATAAGGTTGTTAGACCTTTGTTGTTTTGTGTCTATGATATATTGAGTTAATATGATTAAGTATGCGGAATCTACTTAATCACACTTAGAAGGTTATTTGGATATGGAAATGGAACAGTTGTGTTTGTTATAGAACAAAGAACAAAGAAAGTTTATCACCAAACAATTCAATATTATTCAAGATAATACGAGTGATCTTCACTATCACTAGGGTTACAAAAAAACCTTGAATCTTAAGTTTCTATGACTTGTGATATTGTTTTAGTTAGTTGTTCTTAGCATATGAATTTAGCACTTAATTAGACACACATATATCTAGTCTAAGATCTTTCTTTTATAGTCCAAGAAAGGTCTTCACAATTTTGTTAAGTCTTGTCGAACACATGCTAGCTTATCTTATGTGTGTCAGTAACTTAGATACAACATGTATCTATGTACACAACTTGTTACTGATCACTTTGTCCAAAGATATTATCTACCGTATATACTTGACTTTAGTACACAAATATCTTTTCAATACTTATCCAACCAGCAGTAGTATACGTGACACTCATCTACTCAGCAGTATTGACCAGCAGTACCTTGTTTGTACTACCAATACTAACTTCAGTTAGTACTGTTAGTTATAACTTGAACAGTCCTCAGATATACACTAGCAGTTGGAACTGTTAGAGTATTCTTCTCAGCAGTACTAACCTTCAGCACTTGTAATTCTTAATACTTAATCTTCAGAACATTTAATTCCCAACAAGGGACCAAGACCACACAAAAACCAATGATTTTTGTCGACATCAGCGACGGGTTGACCAATAGCAGCGAGTTGATCAAAAAGGGCTTTGAATTGTCGTCCATATTCGGAAACAGAAGACGCACCTTTCTGTAGTTGTCAAAGAGAATCTCTGAAATTTTGCATTATTTCAACTGAGTCGTGACTGTAGGCTGATTCAAGGGCAAGCCATACCTCCCGTGTTGTGGCGAGACCGATTACTTCAGCCATAGCTTCTTCAGTAAGAGAAGCCTGAAGAATGAGAAGGGCTCGTTGATTGGCTTCCTACCAAGTAGAGAAGGCAGGGTTAGGTGATGGTTTGCCATCGACTTCAACCGTAGGAGGAGAGGACAAAGAACCATCAATATGTCCCATGAGTTTTTGATAAGAGAGAAGAGGTAAGATTTGCTTTTTCCATAGAAGATAGTTTGTAGAAGAGAGTTTAATGGTTAACATGTGAAGAATGGTGGAGAGGGGAAGAGAAAGTTGTTCATCTCCGGTGGCCATGGAGAGATCAGAGGAAGGCCACATGAATTAAGGAGAAAAATAAGGAAATGATCGGTTGACTTGATACCATATGAGAGTAATTATAATCTTTGAATGATTTGCATGTATCATTAACAAAATATATAGAGATACATTAGGGTTACAACAAACTAATAAGGCCTTAATGGGCCACTAATAACAGGCCCTAAACTAAATCATAATATGCAATCCTTAGATGATATATGGCCAATAGCTATTATATGTCCTGAATTGTCTATGAAGCCATTTTTACTTATTAAACATGTTTATCGTCAATCTTTTTCTTCTTGCCACATTTTTTATCTCCATTTCCAATTTCATCGCTAGAGACTATTCTCATCTTTAACATCACCTAAAACCACCACCACCATGAATTACCAAATTTAACCCCCAATCATATAGCTTCAACACCAAAAAACCCAAACTAAAACATAAAAGGATATGTTTTAGTATGGTGGCAGCGTGTTTAATGGTGGTGTTTGGCAGCGATGTCGGATATATTTGTTGGGCAAATTTAGTGTTAAATGGCATTTGACTAGATTTAAAAATGAAATAGTAGAAGTATAATCAATCTCGTTGATAAAAAATAAACAGAGTGTCTTCAACAAAGTTCAATCAGCGACGCGTGAGGGAATCGAAGGTAACTTGAACTAGAAGATGAATATTTGAATCAGCAAGCGTTGACAATAACTTGATGAATCAAATATCTTTCTCTCTGAACAAACATGTAAAGATATTTTTATATGCAAAATATCTAAGCAATTGGGAGGTAAATTTCAAAGGAAAATCAGAGCGGCATGAAAGTACAAAACAAGTACTATACGAGTTTGGTAAAGTAGCACTAAACAATTTTCATAAGGCTTGTGACAATGGGCTGAAAAAAATCGATCGAGCATATCGATCGATCGATATTGAAATCGATTGTCACCACTGTGAGAACAAAATGGATATCGATCGCCGGCCTCTTGTTTTCCCAAATCGTTCGCTTATTCGATCGATTTCAAACAAACAAATCCCACTTGATTTTTTAAAAAAGTAACCGTTTGTATATTAAAAAAAAAAAACTTTTTTTCCTAAAATCTTTACCACTTTTCATTCTATAAATACTAACACCAAACTCACTTTCAAACACACAATTTCAAACACAATTCCAAACAATACCATCAATATTCATTCACCATGTCCATGTCGTCTTACGAGTATTTGTTTGGTTCTTCGTCTTCCGACGACGACGAAGAAGTATTTAGTGAGTTTGTGGAGTTTGCGGAGTTTGCTTGGAACGCGTATCAAGCACATCAGCCAAAACCTACAAGAAGGTACATACCTAGGGATCATGTTGCTGCACACAATCGATTAGTGAATGCATACTTCGGCGATGCCCCGCTGCACGATGAAATAACATTTCGTCGACGTTTCCGAATGAGCCGGGAACTGTTCACACGAATTGTTCGTGAGGTAACCGATTATTCTACTTATTTTGAACAAACCAATGATTGTAGGGGCGTACCTGGTATTAGTCCATTGGTTAAGTGTACTGCGGCCATTCGTCAATTGGGATACGCGGCCGTTCCAGATTCTCTTGATGAGAATCTGTCAGTGGCCACAACAACATCCCGTGATTGTCTCCGTAATTTTTGCAAAGTTATCATCGAGTTATATGGTCCTGAGTATTTGCGAAAGCCCACGTATTCTGATCTTGAAAGATTATATGCTCATCACGAGCATAAGCATGGGTTTCCTGGGATGATGGGAAGCATTGATTGTACAAGTTGGGAGTGGGAGAATTGCCCGAACAGTTTGAGAGGTCAATATGCTAGAGGTGATCATGGGCCACATCCATTCATTTTATTGGAGGCGGTCGCTTCCCAAGATTTATGGATTTGGCATGCGTTCTTTGGTGTTTCCGGTGCAAATAACGACGTAAACGTTTTACGTCGTTCACCTGTCTTCAATGATATCAGATCTGGGAGAGCAGCAGACCTTGAATTCGAAGCAAACGATGTACAATACAAAAGGGGATATTATCTTACTGACGGGATATATCCACAATGGTCCGTTCTTATTAAGTCCATTTCAAATCCTCCCACGGATGATCATAAAAGGCTATTGTACAAGAGGAAGCACGAAGCAGCAAGGAAAGATGTGGAACGGGCTTTTGGTGTGTTGAAGAAGAAGTGGAAAATGCTTAAAGTTCCGGCTCGAGGGTTGTTTAAAAGTGATCTCAAAGATATTATGTATACATGTATCATATTACATAATATGATCATAAAAGACAACCAGCGGGCGATATGTCCTACATGGCACCAAGAGGAGGTCCACCAACCACACGATCCGTTAAATACATTTGAAGAATCTTTAGCAATTTCTCAGGAGCTCGAGAACGCATCAACTCATCAAAACTTAAAATCTGATTTGGTCGAGCACATTTGGAGAAATCGTAGACATCATCGTCTCCCTCATGACAATGAAGACGAAGATGAGGACGATGAGGATGAAGACGATGAAGAATTTCTGTGATGTTTTAGTACTGTAATGTTTTAATTCCGTATCGTTTCGTTTATGTAATGTTTACGTTTTATTAATAAAATTTGTGTTTGTGTTAAATAATGTTTAAAAAAAAAAAAAAAAAGATGATGATGCAATATGGGTTGCCACTGTGATGAGAGAGATGAATATAGGTTGAGGAGAGAGAAAGCTGAGGTGTCAGCCGGAAAGATGATGCAATATAGGTCACCACTGTGAGCACTAAACAATTTGCCTAACCATTCACAAAAGAGGATCTTGGTTCTTCCTAATAATAAATGCACTAAATGTAAGATATATACTTAACCACTAGATGTTTGACACGTAAAAACACCTCACGTGATGACCTCGTAACATAAAAAGACCCTCACGTGATGACCTCGTACCAACGCCTATATAAGAGAATGTTTGTCAAAAGAAAATGTTAACTTCTTCTCATGATTAAATATACTAGCCTGGTATCCGCGCGTTGCGGCGGATATTATGACACAGGCTTCAAATGATAATATTGTCGACGAACAAATTGACGTTCCAACCCATAATTAGTAGTACTATCGTTGAAAACAACACAATCCATAAACGGTTTGTTGTTGTACGTGTAAAACTAATCGATATTCAGAATTTCAGATATTCAAAAATTTAGATATTCATTCATGTCCCGATACTTCTCTATACACTCAAACTAATATTGACTACCTTTTTTTTTCCCCTCCACTCCTAGTAGTCATTTACATTTTAAATTTATTTATTTATTTATTTATTTCTTAACTCTCTAATAGATTTTCTAATTACCACCACTTAAGACAGCAACCACATTCAATTATTGATACAATGTATTCTTGGTGTAAACATATGGATAGTTACATTTTGTTTAATTATCCCTCCTGTCACGCATCACTACTTTCTAAATGGATATTCAATTATGGGTCTTTTTAACATGTGCCCTAGGGCATATGTTAAGTATATAAAATGACAAAAAAAAAAAAGGTACAAAAAGTACAAAAAAGTATTTAGGCCCACATGTACTTTTTGTACTTTTTGTATATTTTTTTTGTCCTTTTGTTTACTTATCATATGCCCTTAGGGCACATGTTAGAAAAATCCTTCAATTATCCAAGGCAGCGTTTTTTTTGTCTTTTAAATTTGCAATATTAAATTTCAAATTTTTCAAAACCGGCATGCGTATTGGGACTACAACAAAACTGACATGCATATAATTGAGACTACAACTATCAGATTTCAAAATTATACAAAAGTGGCAGTGTCCTTTCATTGGTACAGGGGAGTACAAATTATTCGTAGTACATCCATTTAACTTTATGGTAAGACAAATGGCCAAAGCATCATGATTATGTTTTTATTTAGCTTTTATTGCTTCTAGTTTTGATGGCTGCCTCCAATTTGAACCTCTCAATTTTATTATTTTCAGTGATAAATTTATAATCACTTTCATCATTTCATTTGTCCACTTCGACTAAAAGTATTCAAACAAAGCATTAAGAAACTCGTAATAATTTGATCATATATATATATATTAAAGATTTGTTATGATACTGCAGTATATCCTGTTCAAATTCCGGCATATCTACCGCAACGAAACCACCAAAGACTTACAAAACATCATTATAACAAACTCAAAATACATAAGTTTACATAGAATTACAAATTACTAACAAACTTGCAACTACATAAAAATCTAAAGAAAATTTAATTTTTCAGAAAGTTATATAAACTCATATCTGGAAATATATATATATGTATATATATATATAAAAAAGTAAAAAAAAAAACTTAATATTAATCTAACAAATACTAACAATTGAATAGCAATATTTACATAATTAACTTTATACAAATGTTAATAACAATAAAAATAAGGCATACTCATAAAGTGCGGCAGCAGCTTTTTCCGGCAACACAAGCCGTACAGCGGAGACAGTAAGTTTTTCCGGCGAGACAGCGGTGAGCGCCCGTGCTATTTCCGGCAAGGGAGTGGCGGCGGCACCAATTTCCGGCGAGCTCGCGACAGCGGTTGTAAAAAATACTAAAAAATGTTATAAAAAAACTCGGATCTACAAATAAAATATATAGATCTATTAAAAAAAACCATATTTACAAATATAGACTTGCAAACAAATTTACACATGAAAATAACAAATAGACCTACCTAACAAATTACACAAACTTCAAATAAACTTATGCCAATAAATCTGGTGGCAATAAATCCGGCGGCTGAGCAGATTAACGGCGGAGAATTTTCTGGCGATTCCGGTAGCTAAGTAAATTCCGGCGAGATCTAAAGACCTAAGAAAAAAATATATATACAATGATGTTTAAACAAATTTATCAAGAAAATAACAAACGAACCATTTCCGGCGGCGACGTTGTATTTTTCCGGTGAGATAACGGCGGCACTAACAAAAGAATTACCAATTACCAAATGGTTAATATACAAAGATCCCTAAAAAAAACCTATAGATCTACAAATCAAATCTATAGATATCTAAAAAAAAACCCTCAAAGCTTATAGATCTATTAAAAAAACACAAAAAATACCTCAAAACGGTGGTGTTGCCGTCGGATGATGGTGGCGGTGTTCAGTGGTAACATCGGGTGGTGGTCGCCGCGTCCTCACATATACCGATTCATATATTCATCATTCATTATTATTCCAAAAACTTTTTAAACTAATGATATAAAAACGATAAATTAAAGCAGTAACTTACAAGGTGTTAATGATGGAAACATGGTCGTGAATACAAATCTTTAAAAGCGAATCGAATAAAAAGTTTGTTTGGTGAATCGGTATTGTGAGATGGGAGGTGCTAGGATCCTGGACACACGATTAAGGTGGTTAAACCTTCTAACTTTGTGTGTATGATATGTTGTGTTAAAATGATTAAGTGCGCGGAATTCACTCAACCAAACTTAGAAGGTTGTGTATGTTATGGAAATGGAATTGTTATGTTTGTTAGTTAGCAATGAAACACATAAAGATTATCACTAAACGATTCAATATTATTAAAGATAATAATACGAGTGACCTTGAAATATCACTAGGGTTACAACCTTGAATCTTATGTTTCTATCACTTGTGATATATTTGTGTTTGTTCTAACAGTTATGCATGTTCTAACGTATGCATGGACTAACTCTTAACTCTTCTATATTTTTCACACACACTCTTTAAATATCACTAGTCTAAGATCTCTTTTATAGTCAAAAGATCTTTACAAATTGCTTAAAGTCTTGACCGACTTACTTGGTTAACTTATCCTATTGAGTGTCAGTACATCAGATACAACATGTATCTATGTATACAACTTGTTAACTAAGCACATGGAGTAAGATATTATCTACCGTATATTGTTGACCAAAATACAATAAATATCTTTTTGATCTTATCCTTCCATCAGCAGAGTTGTTCATTATCAGCAGGAACAATCTTTCGCTATCAGCAGAATCATCAGTAGAGTTGTTAAGCCTATCAGCAGAGTGAAATGCTCTATCAGCAGAATCAACATCATCAGCAGAAACCATTTTGCACTATCAGCAGAATTATACTTAGAGTAGAATCCAATATTAAACATCTTGAATATTTAATTCCCAACAATCCTCCCCTAAACATGTGAATCCTTTCAAACATGTTTCTGAATTAAATCTTGGATTGAAGATCTTTCAAACACTTATGTTCTTCAAGATTGAATATCTTCTCAGTAATTCATCTACTTTGCTCTTCTTTGACTTTAGCAATATCAAAACATATTGAACCTATCTTGGACTAAAAGATGGTGCAATTTCCTTGGATGGAGGAATTATAAGAGACAATGATGCTGTGTATCTTGGATGCTTGTTTCAACAAGTGAAATCATCTAACCAGCATGTCTTTGAAGTGAAATTGAAACTTTTCTTCGTTTGATCTAGATAGAACTTTCTCCTTTGGAATGTTCTTGTCATTTTCAACCTCCTCATCATCTTGTATGCTCTTGTCTTCTCCTTCCATATATTGGATTATCTTCCTTTTCTGGGCCATTATTTCCTCCCCTGAGATTGTTACCTCCCCTGAAGCAAATAACTTTTGTTTCATCCTCCCCTTGTTTGGAAGATCTCACTATGTACCTTTGACTGATCTATCAATGTGAACTTGTTGTCAGACAATATTGTACATGAAGCCATCAATTCCTTAAGAGTTTAAGTTACTGCCCTCATCACTTCTAGGTGTGTTAACTCATATGAGAGGTGAATCAGTGGACATTTTGATTCATGATCCATTAATGAATGGTTTTTGTGAATCCTTGAAAATCCTTTTAAGAAATCATTTAACTTAGTAGTATGTTCATGATTTTAGAATTGAAAAATCATACTACTTTTAACCATTTTGAAAGAAATTAAGTGTATAACAGACACTTAATCATAATTTCGGTTTAATGCAACCTCTGGTTGTGTGAGAACCAATATTTTTCAGTTATAAATAACTGCCTGTGTGAAGATAAATCTATTCAAAAGATTTTCTTGACAGGGTTTCCAGCTCGTGGCATTTGTTACCTCTAACACAAGTGTTAGATTCACTTTTGCTCGCTGTTCTTTCTATCAGATGTCCTCAGACGTGCACATTATACTTAAAAGTATAAAATGATAGAAAGTGAGTTGCATCAGTTACTATCTGATCAACTAAGTCATCAATTCAATGTGAAATATCATAACTAGATTTCAAGAAAGAAGTTTTAAGGAGCTTTAAAGTCCCAAACTCAGTCCATCATAAACCTATTATGGTCAGCAGCTAATATCTCAATCCTGCTGTTTCCATTTCACTTGAAACATCCTTTGTGTTTATATATTCATACCTGAAATTGTTAGTCTAAAACCAAAAGAACAATGTACAAAGTACTTGTCTTGCATTAGTATAATCATAAAACCAACTGTATGAATAACACAATTTACATTTTGTACTAGCAGCACCTTGTGTGCTTTAGCAGTACCTTATGATACATTAGCAGTACCTTATGAATCAGTAGCAACAACAAAAATTTATTTACATAAACACATCATATTGAAAATTTAAAGATTAAGCATTCCAATACTTGCTACCAAGTACTGAAACCTTGAAACATCAAAAGCTTTTGTTAGCAGATCTGCAAAATTATGTTCTGAAGCAATTTTAAGAACTTGAATTAATCTTTTCTCATTGCAGTCTCTTATAAAGTGATGTCTAATTTCAATGTGTTTTGTTTTAGAATGTTGCACTGGATTTTTAATAATACAAATTGTACTACTATTATCAATATGAATAACAGTGTTTAAGAAATTGTACCCATAATCAAGGAGTTGGTTTTGAAGCCATAGAACTTGACTAGAGCAACTTGCAGCAGCTATGTATTCAGCTTCAGTTGTTGAATTTGCCACACTTGTTTGCTTCTTACACTGCCATGAGACAAGTCTACACCCAAGGAATTGACATCCTCCAGTTGTTGACTTTCTGTCCAAGCTAGCACCAGCATAATCACTATTCGAATATGCTACCAAGTCAAAAGGAGATTCTCTAGAATACCATATACCCAACCTTGGTTGACCTTTGAGATATCTAAAAATTCTCTTGACTGCAGTTAAATGAGAAACCTTTGGAGTAACTTGAAATCTTGCACAAACACAAACAGGAAACATGATATCAGGTCTAGATGATGTAAGGTACATCAAAGAGCCTATCATAGATCTGTAACTGTGTACATCTACATTCTCTCCATCTTCATCTTTCAGAAGGTGCTTCTCAGAGTCTATTGGTGTGCTTGCTATTTTTGAATCAGCAAATTGAAATTTTCTAAGTATCTCTGCAACATATTTGTCTTGACTAATAAATATGCCTTCAGATGATTGCTTAACTTGCAAACCCAAAAAGAATGTAAGTTCTCCCATAGAACTCATCTGAAACTTATCTTTCATAAGCTTTTCAAATTCTAAACACATTTCTTTCCTAGTAGATCCAAAGATAATGTCATCCACATACACCTGCACTAACAGAAGATCCTTCTTGTGTTGTTTGATGAACAGTGTCTGATCAATCTTTCCTCTTTGAAATCCATTTTCTAATAAGTAGGAAGCTAGTGTTGCATACCAAGCTCTTGGTGCCTGATGAAGGCCATAGAGAGCTTTCACTACTCTGTACACTTTGTTTGGATGTAATGGGTCAATGAAGCCTGGAGGTTGTGAAACATATACCTCTTCTCCAATTTCACCATATAAAAATGCACTTTTGACATCCATTTGGTAGACTGTGAAGCCTAAAAATGAAGCATAAGCTAGAAACAGCCTAATTGCCTCAATCCTTGCTACTGGAGCATAAACTTCATCATAATCTATCCCTTCTTCTTGTGTGTACCCTTGCGCTACTAATCTAGCTTTGTTCTTGATCACAATTCCTCTTTCATCCCTTTTGTTCTTAAAAACCCATCTAGTGCCAATTACCTTCACACCTGTAGGTAAATCAACTAGCACCCAAACCTTTTGAATCTTGAACTGAAGAAGCTCTTCTTGCATAGCCTCTAACCAGCTTGAATCATCTAGGGCTGTAAGAATATTCTTTGGTTCAGCTTGTGAGAGAAAACATACAAACAAACAAGAGTTTGAAAGCTCATGTTGTTTTGAAGCATAAAGGGCATCAAGAAGCCCTTGTTGGTCTGAAGACATCAATTGTTGTCTTGTCTTCACACCTGACTGTATATCTCCAATCACATGTTCCAGGGAATGAACTTTGTGAATTCTTGATTGTGGTGTAGTAGGAACTTGATAATTTGATGGAAGATTGTTGTAATCCACCTCATTATCTGAGAATTCTGCTTCTTTTGTTTCTGAAGGGCCAGCAGTAGAGTCATTTGGCCGAACAGAAAAATCAGTAAGCTTATCAGCAGAGTCATCAGCAGAAACAGATATACTACCAGCAACAACAGAAATACTACCAGCAGAAACACTTTGTTGTTCCTGAGTTCCATACTCTTTACTTTCATCTTCAACACTTTCTTTAGCTTTGCTAGAAGAAGGTTCATCAGTTGTCGAAGTTGATTCTACAATTATACTTGACCATATTGGCATTATCACATAATCTTGATCTTTCTCTAACTCTGCCTCATTTGTTGTATAAGAACCTGCAAAATCATTAGTTTCTGCAACAAAAGGCACATAATTCATTGAATTTGTTAGATATTCTAGATCAAATAGCCATTTTGGTCCTTGACCTTCTACATTGGATTTTTTTTCTAAAAACTCCACATGTAGATTTTCTTCTACTATTTCTTTTCTTGTGTTGTAAACTCTAAAAGCTTTGCTATTAAGAGAATAACCAACAAAGAAACCTTCATCTGCCTTACCATCGAATTTTCCTAAATGGTCTAAGGTATTGAGAATTGTCACATGACATCCAAAAGGTCTAAGAAATCCTATTGCAGGAGTTCTACCACTAAAAAGTTCATATGATGTCTTATTTTGAGGCTGCATAACTAAAACTCTATTTTGAACATAACAAGCAGTGTTGACTGCCTCTGCCCAAAAATTTATTGGTAGCTTAGAATCAGCTAACATTGTTCTAGCAGCTTCAATTAGTGTTCTATTCTTTCTTTCAGCTACACTATTCTGTTGTGGTGTTCTAGCAACACTAAATTCTCTCTTAATACCTTTTTCTTTGCAGAAATCATCCATAACTCTATTCTTAAACTCTGTCCCATTATCACTTCTAATGACTTTCACTTTCTTGCTTACTTGATTTTCTATCTGTGTAATGAAGTCCTTAAGGATGCTAGATGTTTCATCCTTAGTGGCTAAAAAGAAAACCCATGTAAATCTACTATAGTCATCAGTAATAACAAGACAATATCTCTTATGCATTATGCTCATCACTGAAACAGGTCCAAATAAGTCCATATGTGGCATAAACAAAGACTGATTGATAGAGTTAAAAATTTTGGGCTTACAAGTGGCTTTGTGTTGTTTGCCTTTTAGACAAGCAATGCATGTTTGATCATTTTCAAATCTTTTGTGAGGTAACCTCTTACCAAACCATTCTTAACAATTTTATTTATGGTTTTGAAGTTAATATGACCAAGCCTTCTATGCCATTTCATTGATTCATCCAATGTGGCCTTTGTAACAAGACAAGTTAAATTCTTTTTAGGAATAATATTCTTCATGTCTACACTGTACATATTGCCCTTTCTAGGAATTCTAAGAAGTACTTGACTTTCATCAGGCATCTTAAAATCAGGAGAAAGTACAAGACATTCAGTCTCACAGAAAAGAACATTATTCTTTTTGTCACACATTTGTGAAACACTAAAAAGATTATAATTTAGCTCTTTTACATAGTACACATCTTCAAAATCTAAATTTCCGGTTTTGATTGTACCTTTACCAGAAATTTTGCCACGAACACCCCCTCCAAAGGTAACATATCCTCCATTTAAAGCTTCAAAATCTGAAAGAAAAGACATGTTGCCTGTCATGTGCCTAGAACATCCACTATCTGAGTATCCTTGATCCTCTTCCTGATCATTTGAATGTCCCTGCACACAAATAAGAGTGTTAGTTTCTTTTGGGGATCCAAGCCATTATTGACTTGGATCTGCCTCTTGCATCAATGTAATTAAATCTGTTAAGAATAGTTGATGCAACATTAGATTTATGAATCCAACATGCTGAGGCCTTAACAGCATTTGCCCTTTTTCCCTTATCAGCAGAGTGAACCACACACTTATCAGCAGAATCTGCTAACTTTGTAGTTCTACCTTTTGGTCTCCAAATTTGTTTATAGACCACTGCCTTTGATTGAATGGGACTTATAACAGTTGTAGGAGCATGTTTGAAAAATGTTTTTGCACCCTTAGCTGTTGATTTTGGGTTAATAGTCATAAATGGTCGAGCAGCAGAGTAAAATTTGCTATCAGCAGGATCATTTGGTCTATCAGTAGAAACAAATTTTGAGATAGACTTGTTTTTGACTACTCTGGGGATTGATTTCTTAGAACTAGAGTGAAAGTGAGATTTAGGAGTTTGCCTTTTGAGATTCACTCTATGGATTTCATACCCAGATACCCATTGGTTGCAGAAAGCTGCAAGATGGTCAAAACTACCACATGTATAACAAGCTTTGTTGTAAAAAGAAAGTCATCACCTAATTGGTTAAACTTGAGGTTGTTCCAATTCCTTTGGTTACCTCTGGGCTTGTTGGTGGTTCTATATTGCTGACAATATCTAACTGGTTGCCTAACATGCTTAATGTTTGTATGAGGCCTATCAGTATTGTGTTTGACTACCTTAGGAACACTTGTTCCTACTTTCTTAACCACTTCAGGTTTAGACATAACCTGTTCTTCTTCATCATCACTATCAATTGTACAATCTTCAACAACTATAGCATCTCCTTTCTTAGCAAAGGACACCTTGTCCTGATAATGTAAAGTTTTATCTAAACTTTTACTTATCTTTGCTACCTTAAGACTCTTACTAGTCTTAGAACCATATTCCATGATTGGTTCTTGAAACTCAGCTAAACCTGTATGTGATAGGTCAACACCTGGAGGTGAAGGAACACCTCTATATGGTGGAGGAACAGTTTTGTAACCTACACCTGAATTAGCTTTATCAATTACCTGAGCTTCCCAAATCTTATTCATTCCTTCTGAGGCATGTGCTAGAGTATCTATAGTTACCTTAACATTTTCTTTTTCAGTTTTGACTTCAGATAACTGTCTACTTTGATCATTAAGTAGTTCATCTCTAAATGCTATTCCTCTTTTTAAAGCATTTAAGTCATCAGTAAACGTAGATTCATTATTTTTATAATGTTTATCTGTTTTTCTAGAACTCCTACACACCTCTTGTGATTAGCTAAATTATGAAGGGCATCAATTAACTCTTCTCTAAAAGCATCAAATCTTTTTTTAATGTCTTCATAATTTTTAAGATTAGGACATGAATTAGTACAAGTAGAAATAGTATCTACCTCTGAATCAGAAGAAGCCATTAGAGCAAATTCAGTGGCCATAAGAGCAGCATTTGGTGGTGCATCCTCTTCAGTAGCCATAGAGCTCCAATCATATCCAATACCATCAATGGCCAGCATAGCCTTTGGCTCTTACACCAGTACTTCCTTATTCCTTTCTTGTTTATACCAAGTGTTTCTATTATCCTACTTCCTTGGGCTTCTACATTCTTTAGCAAAGTGTCCCAACCTATGACAGTTAAAACATTCTACTTTCTTCTTATCGAACCCAGCAGTATCATTACCATTTATGGTAATTTGCTTTCCAGTTTTCTGCCAAAACTTCTTAGCCCTCATGCTAAGTAAAGCAACTTGCCACTTAATATCCATCTCTTCCAAATCATCACCATCAACCTGCTCAAGGTCTTCATGATTTAAAGGAGAACCACTAGCTTGACTGGTTATAAAGGCATAAAATGTTGGATCACCAAGTCCAGCAATATCCTTTTGTAAACTAGCAGAAGGACCACCATAAGTAACATTAGAAACACTTTCAACTTCATCTACCTCCTCTGTATGACTAACACTAGGAACTGATAAGAGTGCAGCATTCCCAGAACTAGTACCATAATTTCCACCTCTTTTTAGACTTTGTTCAACAATTTTGAAGTTGTTGAACAAATCATTGAGCTTCATTGTTTCAATTTCTGGTTTGTTCATCCAGACAATAACATGAGTATGAAAATCACCAGGTAGACTTTTCAAGAACTTCATGTTGAGATCTTCCTTCTCAGTCTCAACACCCAACACAGCTAACTGACTAACAAGCTTGTGTAGTCTTGAAAATAGCTTATCAAGAGACTCATTACTAAAAGCAGTAAAGTTTTCAAATTGGTGCTTTAGTAAAGTCTTCTGTGTCTTTTTGGTAGTTTCATTACCACCAAACCATGCACAAATCTCTTCAAAAAGAGTTTTTGCATCAAGATATTTGTTAAAAGATAGCATTTGCTCACCAGGAATGGTCATAAACAACAGGTTTCGTGCTTTCTGATCATTTCTCTTCTGTATCTTTTCATCATTGGAGACTGGTCCAGTATTTCTTTTTCTTACTGTCTTCCCTTCAACAAGAACATCTGAATAGCCTAAAGTGAAGGAATCACCATACTGAATTATGTCCCAAAGAGCATAATCTTGAACCATGAAATATTGCTCAACTCTCATCCTCTATAACTCAAACTCATTGGGTTTGATCATGGGCAACTTTGCAGCAATATTTGTTTGAACATCTTGTACATCCATTTCTTGTTTCTTCTAAAAAACAACAATATCAGCTCTAGCTTTGATACCACTTGCTAGGATCCTGGACACACGATTAAGGTGGTTAAACCTTCTAACTTTGTGTGTATGATATGTTGTGTTAAAATGATTAAGTGCGCGGAATTCACTCAACCAAACTTAGAAGGTTGTGTATGTTATGGAAATGGAATTGTTATGTTTGTTAGTTAGCAATGAAACACATAAAGATTATCACTAAACGATTCAATATTATTAAAGATAATAATACGAGTGACCTTGAAATATCACTAGGGTTACAACCTTGAATCTTATGTTTCTATCACTTGTGATATATTTGTGTTTGTTCTAACAGTTATGCATGTTCTAACGTATGCATGGACTAACTCTTAACTCTTCTATATTTTTCACACACAACTCTTTAAATATCACTAGTCTAAGATCTCTTTTATAGTCAAAAGATCTTTACAAATTGCTTAAAGTCTTGACCGACTTACTTGGTTAACTTATCCTATTGAGTGTCAGTACATCAGATACAACATGTATCTATGTATACAACTTGTTAACTAAGCACATGGAGTAAGATATTATCTACCGTATATTGTTGACCAAAATACAATAAATATCTTTTTGATCTTATCCTTCCATCAGCAGAGTTGTTCATTATCAGCAGGAACAATCTTTCGCTATCAGCAGAATCAACAGCAGAATCATCAGCAGAGTTGTTAAGCCTATCAGCAGAGTGAAATGCTCTATCAGCAGAATCAACATCATCAGCAGAAACCATTTTGCACTATCAGCAGAATTATACTTAGAGTAGAATCCGATATTAAACATCTTGAATATTTAATTCCCAACAGGAGGTTTTTTTAATTTTAGTTGTGTGATAAGAGAGTTTAAGGTGTTTATGTGTTTTTAGGTTAAGATGAAGAGGGGGAGATGTGAAGAGAGAGAGAGAACAGATTTTTTTTTTTTTTTTTTTTTTTTTTTTTTTTTTTTTTTTTTTTTTTTTTGTGTGTGTGTGTAGTTAATGCACGTCTGTGTTCATACGCATGCTTGTGTATTAATGCATGTATGTATTTAAGATGGATATATAAAGGGTATTTTCGACATTTCGCAACTCTTTTTTTCAACATGGTTGCATAATCTTTATAAGGGAGTATAGATAAGAAGGGCACTTACTCTGTCGAATTAATCTAGTGGTACTCTCTATTTTAATCAAGGAAGTTTAAAGTTCACTTGCAAACTTTACCTTTATTTTAAGTTTGATTGTCATATATAACATACTAGCTTCATGACCCGCCCAATGGGCGGGTTCGCTTCATAATATTGTTTGACAAAATTATATGCATGTAAAATAAATAATGAATAACGGCAAATATGTTAAACAAAATAATGGTTCACAAAAATAGTGCTCATGTATTATATGTAAAAAGAACAATGATAAGTATCATAGAAAATAAATTTATACATGTTAAAAAATTGAAGAACAATTCTATCTTGATACAAATAATGGAATCCATTATTAGAATGAAGTTTAATTGCAAAACATAACTTTGATGGTAGTTTGTTTGAGAGCAAGTGCTCCATCTCCATCATCGGGTTAATAAAATACATAATATTCACAAATAACAAATAAAAGAAGGTTTACAACTACACATCCACTTCTAATCAGCTTTTGAATTATGTGTCATTACCGCGAGTAATGTTCTGAATGGACAAACCAAGCTATAATATTGTACTTTGTCAGCGCCAACACAGCCAAGCTCAAGTAGTTTATGAAAACTTAGAAGAACATGCGTTCACATCATGTTATGAGTTAAGCTGAAACAAACATATAACTATTAAGTCTAAATGTATGAGATAAACATGTGGTAATAATATGCTATCGTGGCTATTATGGTAGCAAAAAAATTTTAGTGGAGTTAGTTGACTAAAATTTGGAGTTATAAGTAAAATGATTTAGAACAACCTTTATATTCAGAATCGCTTGACAAAAAGAGAACAAAAAGAGAGTCCCCACAATGGGCGGGTTCGCTTGATATTATTGCTTGATAAAATCTAAGTGGACGTAAGTAAATATCTAAGACTATCGTTGTTCATTTTAACTAAAAAAATGACCATAAATATGCATTGATTTGAATTCATACAGCTAAAAATCTCATATTAAAAAAACCTAAAAAAAATAGATAGTCTTAGATACCAATTTGTTAAAAAAATAAAAATGCACGTTATTACCACCACAACATTATGGTTTCCTTTCCTGATTGCGCCGACTACAAAGTTTTTCCTAACTGTGAAGAAAAAGGGAAACTAATTAAACATTCGCAAATTAAATCCACTTTGTAAGTCATAGGTTATGTACAACCAGTCCAAGAGGGATCATTAGATCCGTTGTGATTATGCATTCTAAATTCATTTTGTGACATGAAGTACTTCTCATAAGTGAGATAAGTTTCGTATTTGTGGTATAATTGCTATAATATCAATATCCTCATATTTTGTTCGTGATGCATTTGAATTAGATTTTTCTATATTGTCTCTCTATCCCAAAAGTATGAAGCTAATGCATCATGGTTATGCTGGCTGATGCATATTTATTATATTCATCTTAAAGTCAGTTTTGTTTTTCTTGCAGGGAATAATAATTAACACGCCAGTGCAGTGGCCTCTTTATAGGGGATTTTCTTTTTCTTGTTGACTTCGAGAAGAAAGCTTTCCCACAAGCGGAACAATGGGGCTCTTTAGTTTCCTTTCAGAAAGTAAAAAAGGGTGTTTGGCTGTTCTTGCAAAGGATAGGCTACTTTTTGTGGTAGAATGATATGTTTCTGTTTGAGCAGATGTTTATTTTTTTGTGCATTTTGTTTTCTATAGCTGCTTATATTGTCAATAAATATGATAAATTTGTTTACTTTGAGCATTTATTCTGTATCAATACCAGCTTTGCACAATTGATATATTGCTATTCGTTAAGAAGTTTTAGTAGACTCTTATTGTTTGTTTTTTCTTTACCTTTTGCAGGCTATCAGAAACGCCAGTGTGTTACATTCCCTCTCAGTCTTGTTTGTAAGAAATGACATTTTCTGTGCATAATTCATAGTGTCGGCAGAGCTTTCTCAGGAGGGAGTCATTTAAAATGTTATTTGGATGGAGTTCTTGTTTACTCATAAAAGTGCAGGTCACATCTCACTTTCGTTTTATGTTACCTTGGTTTTCTTGATTCTTTTTTTTGGGTGGATTTTGCTTATAAGTACCTTGAAGTATGCATGTCAAGCTACAGAAGTGTCAATTAGCTTGGGTGGATACAATCTGCTTACACCAATAACAAAAGAACGTTTAACTGCTGAAATCATTGAGCTTATTGCTTCTGTTTTGAATGTGAACCTGCCTAATCAACAACAGATGCTCAATCTATCTGGATTTTCAGTTCTTGGTTTTTTGTTGCAATCGATTCCTTCACATCAGCTTAATATGGAAACCTTATCAGCCCTGAAACATATGCTAAATGTTATCTCAGATTGTGGTGGGTAAATTTTCAAAGAACTTTTGAATAATCATCTATTTGTTACATGTCTCTTATTATACTATGTTTGATGTTTGTCCAGGCTTGGCCGAAGTTCTTGTTAAGGATGCAATCTCACACGTATTTCTCAATCCTTTCATCTGGTTATATGCTGGCTACAAAGTGCAAAGAGAACTTTATATGTTTCTTATTCAGCAATTTGATAACGATCTGAGGCTTCTCAGGAGTCTATGTCAATGGTAGATTTTTGTAAGAAACCGAACCTGTAAAGCCAAAGCTAGACGATCAGAAAGAAATATAGGCAACCATGCAAAACATCAGTTATTTCATACATCAGGCTACCACATATTTTACTGTCTTGTAATGAAGACATCATTGCAGTCTCTTATAAAGTGATGTCTAATTTCAATGTGTTTTGTTTTAGAATGTTGCACTGGATTTTTAATAATACAAATTGTACTACTATTATCAATATGAATAACAGTGTTTAAGAAATTGTACCCATAATCAAGGAGTTGGTTTTGAAGCCATAGAACTTGACTAGAGCAACTTGCAGCAGCTATGTATTCAGCTTCAGTTGTTGAATTTGCCACACTTGTTTGCTTCTTACACTGCCATGAGACAAGTCTACACCCAAGGAATTGAAATCCTCCAGTTGTTGACTTTCTGTCCAAGCTAGCACCAGCATAATCACTATTCGAATATGCTACCAAGTCAAAAGGAGATTCTCTAGAATACCATATACCCAACCTTGGTTGACCTTTGAGATATCTAAAAATTCTCTTGACTGCAGTTAAATGAGAAACCTTTGGAGTAACTTGAAATCTTGCACAAACACAAACAGGAAACATGATATCAGGTCTAGATGATGTAAGGTACATCAAAGAGCCTATCATAGATCTGTAACTGTGTACATCTACATTCTCTCCATCTTCATCTTTCAGAAGGTGCTTCTCAGAGTCCATTGGTGTGCTTGCTATTTTTGAATCAGCAAATTGAAATTTTCTAAGTATCTCTGCAACATATTTGTCTTGACTAATAAATATGCCTTCAGATGATTGCTTAACTTGCAAACCCAAAAAGAATGTAAGTTCTCCCATAGAACTCATCTGAAACTTATCTTTCATAAGCTTTTCAAATTCTAAACACATTTCTTTCCTAGTAGATCCAAAGATAATGTCATCCACATACACCTGCACTAACAGAAGATCCTTCTTGTGTTGTTTGATGAACAGTGTCTGATCAATCTTTCCTCTTTGAAATCCATTTTCTAATAAGTAGGAAGCTAGTGTTGCATACCAAGCTCTTGGTGCCTGATGAAGGCCATAGAGAGCTTTCACTACTCTGTACACTTTGTTTGGATGTAATGGGTCAATGAAGCCTGGAGGTTGTGAAACATATACCTCTTCTCCAATTTCACCATATAAAAATGCACTTTTGACATCCATTTGGTAGACTGTGAAGCCTAAAAATGAAGCATAAGCTAGAAACAGCCTAATTGCCTCAATCCTTGCTACTGGAGCATAAACTTCATCATAATCTATCCCTTCTTCTTGTGTGTACCCTTGCGCTACTAATCTAGCTTTGTTCTTGATCACAATTCCTCTTTCATCCCTTTTGTTCTTAAAAACCCATCTAGTGCCAATTACCTTCACACCTGTAGGTAAATCAACTAGCACCCAAACCTTTTGAATCTTGAACTGAAGAAGCTCTTCTTGCATAGCCTCTAACCAGCTTGAATCATCTAGGGCTGTAAGAATATTCTTTGGTTCAGCTTGTGAGAGAAAACATACAAACAAACAAGAGTTTGAAAGCTCATGTTGTTTTGAAGCATAAAGGGCATCAAGAAGCCCTTGTTGGTCTGAAGACATCAATTGTTGTCTTGTCTTCACACCTGACTGTATATCTCCCATCACATGTTCCAGGGAATGAACTTTGTGAATTCTTGATTGTGGTGTAGTAGGAACTTGATAATTTGATGGAAGATTGTTGTAATCCACCTCATTATCTGAGAATTCTGCTTCTTTTGTTTCTGAAGGGCCAGCAGTAGAGTCATTTGGCCGAACAGAAAAATCAGTAAGCTTATCAGCAGAGTCATCAGCAGAAACAGATATACTACCAGCAACAACAGAAATACTACCAGCAGAAACACTTTGTTGTTCCTGAGTTCCATACTCTTTACTTTCATCTTCAACACTTTCTTTAGCTTTGCTAGAAGAAGGTTCATCAGTTGTCGAAGTTGATTCTACAATTATACTTGACCATATTGGCATTATCACATAATCTTGATCTTTCTCTAACTCTGCCTCATTTGTTGTATAAGAACCTGCAAAATCATTAGTTTCTGCAACAAAAGGCACATAATTCATTGAATTTGTTAGATATTCTAGATCAAATAGCCATTTTGGTCCTTGACCTTCTACATTGGATTTTTTTTCTAAAAACTCCACATGTAGATTTTCTTCTACTATTTCTTTTCTTGTGTTGTAAACTCTAAAAGCTTTGCTATTAAGAGAATAACCAACAAAGAAACCTTCATCTGCCTTACCATCGAATTTTCCTAAATGGTCTAAGGTATTGAGAATTGTCACATGACATCCAAAAGGTCTAAGAAATCCTATTGCAGGAGTTCTACCACTAAAAAGTTCATATGATGTCTTATTTTGAGGCTGCACAACTAAAACTCCATTTTGAACATAACAAGCAGTGTTGACTGCCTCTGCCCAAAAATTTATTGGTAGCTTAGAATCAGCTAACATTGTTCTAGCAGCTTCAATTAGTGTTCTATTCTTTCTTTCAGCTACACTATTCTGTTGTGGTGTTCTAGCAACACTAAATTCTCTCTTAATACCTTTTTCTTTGCAGAAATCATCCATAACTCTATTCTTAAACTCTGTCCCATTATCACTTCTAATGACTTTCACTTTCTTGCTTACTTGATTTTCTATCTGTGTAATGAAGTCCTTAAGGATGCTAGATGTTTCATCCTTAGTGGCTAAAAAGAAAACCCATGTAAATCTACTATAGTCATCAGTAATAACAAGACAATATCTCTTATGCATTATGCTCATCACTGAAACAGGTCCAAATAAGTCCATATGTGGCATAAACAAAGACTGATTGATAGAGTTAAAAATTTTGGGCTTACAAGTGGCTTTGTGTTGTTTGCCTTTTAGACAAGCAATGCATGTTTGATCATTTTCAAATCTTTTGTGAGGTAACCTCTTACCAAACCATTCTTAACAATTTTATTTATGGTTTTGAAGTTAATATGACCAAGCCTTCTATGCCATTTCATTGATTCATCCAATGTGGCCTTTGTAACAAGACAAGTTAAATTCTTTTTAGGAATAATATTCTTCATGTCTACACTGTACATATTGCCCTTTCTAGGAATTCTAAGAAGTACTTGACTTTCATCAGGCATCTTAAAATCAGGAGAAAGTACAAGACATTCAGTCTCACAGAAAAGAACATTATTCTTTTTGTCACACATTTGTGAAACACTAAAAAGATTATAATTTAGCTCTTTTACATAGTACACATCTTCAAAATCTAAATTTCCGGTTTTGATTGTACCTTTACCAGAAATTTTGCCACGAACACCCCCTCCAAAGGTAACATATCCTCCATTTAAAGCTTCAAAATCTGAAAGAAAAGACATGTTGCCTGTCATGTGCCTAGAACATCCACTATCTGAGTATCCTTGATCCTCTTCCTGATCATTTGAATGTCCCTGCACACAAATAAGAGTGTTAGTTTCTTTTGGGGATCCAAGCCATTATTGACTTGGATCTGCCTCTTGCATCAATGTAATTAAATCTGTTAAGAATAGTTGATGCAACATTAGATTTATGAATCCAACATGCTGAGGCCTTAACAGCATTTGCCCTTTTTCCCTTATCAGCAGAGTGAACCACACACTTATCAGCAGAATCTGCTAACTTTGTAGTTCTACCTTTTGGTCTCCAAATTTGTTTATAGACCACTGCCTTTGATTGAATGGGACTTATAACAGTTGTAGGAGCATGTTTGAAAAATGTTTTTGCACCCTTAGCTGTTGATTTTGGGTTAATAGTCATAAATGGTCGAGCAGCAGAGTAAAATTTGCTATCAGCAGGATCATTTGGTCTATCAGTAGAAACAAATTTTGAGATAGACTTGTTTTTGACTACTCTGGGGATTGATTTCTTAGAACTAGAGTGAAAGTGAGATTTAGGAGTTTGCCTTTTGAGATTCACTCTATGGATTTCATACCCAGATACCCATTGGTTGCAGAAAGCTGCAAGATGGTCAAAACTACCACATGTATAACAAGCTTTGTTGTAAAAAGAAAGTCATCACCTAATTGGTTAAACTTGAGGTTGTTCCAATTCCTTTGGTTACCTCTGGGCTTGTTGGTGGTTCTATATTGCTGACAATATCTAACTGGTTGCCTAACATGCTTAATGTTTGTATGAGGCCTATCAGTATTGTGTTTGACTACCTTAGGAACACTTGTTCCTACTTTCTTAACCACTTCAGGTTTAGACATAACCTGTTCTTCTTCATCATCACTATCAGTTGTACAATCTTCAACAACTATAGCATCTCCTTTCTTAGCAAAGGACACCTTGTCCTGATAATGTAAAGTTTTATCTAAACTTTTACTTATCTTTGCTACCTTAAGACTCTTACTAGTCTTAGAACCATATTCCATGATTGGTTCTTGAAACTCAGCTAAACCTGTATGTGATAGGTCAACACCTGGAGGTGAAGGAACACCTCTATATGGTGGAGGAACAGTTTTGTAACCTACACCTGAATTAGCTTTATCAATTACCTGAGCTTCCCAAATCTTATTCATTCCTTCTGAGGCATGTGCTAGAGTATCTATAGTTACCTTAACATTTTCTTTTTCAGTTTTGACTTCAGATAACTGTCTACTTTGATCATTAAGTAGTTCATCTCTAAATGCTATTCCTCTTTTTAAAGCATTTAAGTCATCAGTAAACGTAGATTCATTATTTTTATAATGTTTATCTGTTTTTCTAGAACTCCTACACACCTCTTGTGATTAGCTAAATTATGAAGGGCATCAATTAACTCTTCTCTAAAAGCATCAAATCTTTTTTTAATGTCTTCATAATTTTTAAGATTAGGACATGAATTAGTACAAGTAGAAATAGTATCTACCTCTGAATCAGAAGAAGCCATTAGAGCAAATTCAGTGGCCATAAGAGCAGCATTTGGTGGTGCATCCTCTTCAGTAGCCATAGAGCTCCAATCATATCCAATACCATCAATGGCCAGCATAGCCTTTGGCTCTTACACCAGTACTTCCTTATTCCTTTCTTGTTTATACCAAGTGTTTCTATTATCCTACTTCCTTGGGCTTCTACATTCTTTAGCAAAGTGTCCCAACCTATGACAGTTAAAACATTCTACTTTCTTCTTATCGAACCCAGCAGTATCATTACCATTTATGGTAATTTGCTTTCCAGTTTTCTGCCAAAACTTCTTAGCCCTCATGCTAAGTAAAGCAACTTGCCACTTAATATCCATCTCTTCCAAATCATCACCATCAACCTGCTCAAGGTCTTCATGATTTAAAGGAGAACCACTAGCTTGACTGGTTATAAAGGCATAAAATGTTGGATCACCAAGTCCAGCAATATCCTTTTGTAAACTAGCAGAAGGACCACCATAAGTAACATTAGAAACACTTTCAACTTCATCTACCTCCTCTGTATGACTAACACTAGGAACTGATAAGAGTGCAGCATTCCCAGAACTAGTACCATAATTTCCACCTCTTTTTAGACTTTGTTCAACAATTTTGAAGTTGTTGAACAAATCATTGAGCTTCATTGTTTCAATTTCTGGTTTGTTCATCCAGACAATAACATGAGTATGAAAATCACCAGGTAGACTTTTCAAGAACTTCATGTTGAGATCTTCCTTCTCAGTCTCAACACCCAACACAGCTAACTGACTAACAAGCTTGTGTAGTCTTGAAAATAGCTTATCAAGAGACTCATTACTAAAAGCAGTAAAGTTTTCAAATTGGTGCTTTAGTAAAGTCTTCTGTGTCTTTTTGGTAGTTTCATTACCACCAAACCATGCACAAATCTCTTCAAAAAGAGTTTTTGCATCAAGATATTTGTTAAAAGATAGCATTTGCTCACCAGGAATGGTCATAAACAACAGGTTTCGTGCTTTCTGATCATTTCTCTTCTGTATCTTTTCATCATTGGAGACTGGTCCAGTATTTCTTTTTCTTACTGTCTTCCCTTCAACAAGAACATCTGAATAGCCTAAATTGAAGGAATCACCATACTGAATTATGTCCCAAAGAGCATAATCTTGAACCATGAAATATTGCTCAACTCTCATCCTCTATAACTCAAACTCATTGGGTTTGATCATGGGCAACTTTGCAGCAACATTTGTTTGAACATCTTGTACATCCATTTCTTGTTTCTTCTAAAAAACAACAATATCAGCTCTAGCTTTGATACCACTTGCTAGGATCCTGGACACACGATTAAGGTGGTTAAACCTTCTAACTTTGTGTGTATGATATGTTGTGTTAAAATGATTAAGTGCGCGGAATTCACTCAACCAAACTTAGAAGGTTGTGTATGTTATGGAAATGGAATTGTTATGTTTGTTAGTTAGCAATGAAACACATAAAGATTATCACTAAACGATTCAATATTATTAAAGATAATAATACGAGTGACCTTGAAATATCACTAGGGTTACAACCTTGAATCTTATGTTTCTATCACTTGTGATATATTTGTGTTTGTTCTAACAGTTATGCATGTTCTAACGTATGCATGGACTAACTCTTAACTCTTCTATATTTTTCACACACACTCTTTAAATATCACTAGTCTAAGATCTCTTTTATAGTCAAAAGATCTTTACAAATTGCTTAAAGTCTTGACCGACTTACTTGGTTAACTTATCCTATTGAGTGTCAGTACATCAGATACAACATGTATCTATGTATACAACTTGTTAACTAAGCACATGGAGTAAGATATTATCTACCGTATATTGTTGACCAAAATACAATAAATATCTTTTTGATCTTATCCTTCCATCAGCAGAGTTGTTCATTATCAGCAGGAACAATCTTTCGCTATCAGCAGAATCAACAGCAGAATCATCAGCAGAGTTGTTAAGCCTATCAGCAGAGTGAAATGCTCTATCAGCAGAATCAACATCATCAGCAGAAACCATTTTGCACTATCAGCAGAATTATACTTAGAGTAGAATCCGATATTAAACATCTTGAATATTTAATTCCCAACAGGAGGTTTTTTTTTTTTATTTTAGTTGTGTGATAAGAGAGTTTAAGGTGTTTATGTGTTTTTAGGTTAAGATGAAGAGGGGGATGTGGAAGAGAGAGAGAGAGAGAACAGATTGTTTTTTTTTTTTTTTTTTTTTTTTTTTTTTTTTTTTTTTTTTTTGTGTGTGTGTGTAGTTAATGCACGTCTGTGTTCATACGCATGCTTGTGTATTAATGCATGTATGTATTTAAGATGGATATATAAAGGGTATTTTCGACATTTCGCAACTCTTTTTTTCAACATGGTTGCATAATCTTTATAAGGGAGTATAGATAAGAAGGGCACTTACTCTGTCGAATTAATCTAGTGGTACTCTCTATTTTAATCAAGGAAGTTTAAAGTTCACTTGCAAACTTTACCTTTATTTTAAGTTTGATTGTCATATATAACATACTAGCTTCATGACCCGCCCAATGGGCGGGTTCGCTTCATAATATTGTTTGACAAAATTATATGCATGTAAAATAAATAATGAATAACGGCAAATATGTTAAACAAAATAATGGTTCACAAAAATAGTGCTCATGTATTATATGTAAAAAGAACAATGATAAGTATCATAGAAAATAAATTTATACATGTTAAAAAATTGAAGAACAATTCTATCTTGATACAAATAATGGAATCCATTATTAGAATGAAGTTTAATTGCAAAACATAACTTTGATGGTAGTTTGTTTGAGAGCAAGTGCTCCATCTCCATCATCGGGTTAATAAAATACATAATATTCACAAATAACAAATAAAAGAAGGTTTACAACTACACATCCACTTCTAATCAGCTTTTGAATTATGTGTCATTACCGCGAGTAATGTTCTGAATGGACAAACCAAGCTATAATATTGTACTTTGTCAGCGCCAACACAGCCAAGCTCAAGTAGTTTATGAAAACTTAGAAGAACATGCGTTCACATCATGTTATGAGTTAAGCTGAAACAAACATATAACTATTAAGTCTAAATGTATGAGATAAACATGTGGTAATAATATGCTATCGTGGCTATTATGGTAGCAAAAAAATTTTAGTGGAGTTAGTTGACTAAAATTTGGAGTTATAAGTAAAATGATTTAGAACAACCTTTATATTCAGAATCGCTTGACAAAAAGAGCACAAAAAGAGAGTCCCCACAATGGGCGGGTTCGCTTGATATTATTGCTTGATAAAATCTAAGTGGACGTAAGTAAATATCTAAGACTATCGTTGTTCATTTTAACTAAAAAAATGACCATAAATATGCATTGATTTGAATTCATACAGCTAAAAATCTCATATTAAAAAAACCTAAAAAAAATAGATAGTCTTAGATACCAATTTGTTAAAAAAATAAAAATGCACGTTATTACCACCACAACATTATGGTTTCCTTTCCTGATTGCGCCGACTACAAAGTTTTTCCTAACTGTGAAGAAAAAGGGAAACTAATTAAACATTCGCAAATTAAATCCACTTTGTAAGTCATAGGTTATGTACAACCAGTCCAAGAGGGATCATTAGATCCGTTGTGATTATGCATTCTAAATTCATTTTGTGACATGAAGTACTTCTCATAAGTGAGATAAGTTTCGTATTTGTGGTATAATTGCTATAATATCAATATCCTCATATTTTGTTCGTGATGCATTTGAATTAGATTTTTCTATATTGTCTCTCTATCCCAAAAGTATGAAGCTAATGCATCATGGTTATGCTGGCTGATGCATATTTATTATATTCATCTTAAAGTCAATTTTGTTTTTCTTGCAGGGAATAATAATTAACACGCCAGTGCAGTGGCCTCTTTATAGGGGATTTTCTTTTTCTTGTTGACTTCGAGAAGAAAGCTTTCCCACAAGCGGAACAATGGGGCTCTTTAGTTTCCTTTCAGAAAGTAAAAAAGGGTGTTTGGCTGTTCTTGCAAAGGATAGGCTACTTTTTGTGGTAGAATGATATGTTTCTGTTTGAGCAGATGTTTATTTTTTTGTGCATTTTGTTTTCTATAGCTGCTTATATTGTCAATAAATATGATAAATTTGTTTACTTTGAGCATTTATTCTGTATCAATACCAGCTTTTCACAATTGATATATTGCTATTCGTTAAGAAGTTTTAGTAGACTCTTATTGTTTGTTTTTTTCTTTACCTTTTGCAGGCTATCAGAAACGCCAGTGTGTTACATTCCCTCTCAGTCTTGTTTGTAAGAAATGACATTTTCTGTGCATAATTCATAGTGTCGGCAGAGCTTTCTCAGGAGGGAGTCATTTAAAATGTTATTTGGATGGAGTTCTTGTTTACTCATAAAAGTGCAGGTCACATCTCACTTTCGTTTTATGTTACCTTGGTTTTCTTGATTCTTTTTTTTGGGTGGATTTTGCTTATAAGTACCTTGAAGTATGCATGTCAAGCTACAGAAGTGTCAATTAGCTTGGGTGGATACAATCTGCTTACACCAATAACAAAAGAATGTTTAACTGCTGAAATCATTGAGCTTATTGCTTCTGTTTTGAATGTGAACCTGCCTAATCAACAACAGATGCTCAATCTATCTGGATTTTCAGTTCTTGGTTTTTTGTTGCAATCGATTCCTTCACATCAGCTTAATATGGAAACCTTATCAGCCCTGAAACATATGCTAAATGTTATCTCAGATTGTGGTGGGTAAATTTTCAAAGAACTTTTGAATAATCATCTATTTGTTACATGTCTCTTATTATACTATGTTTGATGTTTGTCCAGGCTTGGCCGAAGTTCTTGTTAAGGATGCAATCTCACACGTATTTCTCAATCCTTTCATCTGGTTATATGCTGGCTACAAAGTGCAAAGAGAACTTTATATGTTTCTTATTCAGCAATTTGATAACGATCCGAGGCTTCTCAGGAGTCTATGTCAATGGTAGATTTTTGTAAGAAACCGAACCTGTAAAGCCAAAGCTAGACGATCAGAAACAAATATAGGCAACCATGCAAAACATCAGTTATTTCATACATCAGGCTACCACATATTTTACTGTCTTGTAATGAAGACATCATCAGAAAGATTTATAACATAAAATTAACGGTTCACCAAATTTAATGCACTTATTCACATGTATTCAAAACATTCCATGCATATACCTTTTCAAATGAAACCAACTCGATATCATAATACACAGTGGAATTTGCAGGAACAGTAGCAGACTCCTGACGCGATTTGTTTGAACCAAACGCATATTCTGGATGAATAGATAGGATTGCAACTTCACCTTTCTTCATGGTCACTAGTACAGATTCTGCCTATCGTCACACTGGAAATGCGTGACTATATGCATATAGTCACACACGTTTTTTTGGGTGTGTGTGACAAAAAGTCGCGCCACCGTAGGTATCATATGGTCACATTGTTTAGTTTGTGGCCGTTTTCATCGAAAAAGAGTGACCAAAACCCGAATATGTGTGACTAATTAGGCACAAGTTTTGTTGGATTCATCAGTATGTGTGACTATTTCCCATCCTATGGCCACACGAAAATATAATAAATGTGACGTTTGTGATGATTTAGTCACACATCGTGTGTTGTTTTTTTCGAGTTAGTCACATACAATTTAAAAAACAGTGGCCAAAAGTGTTAATAAGTGTGACCATATGCTGTTTAAAGTGAAGAAATGTGTACTATTGATCATCCAATGGTCACATGAATTCTTAGTTTGTGTGGCCTTTTGTAATATTTAGTCACACAAAGCATGTTTGTTTTGGGTATTTAGTCACATACAATTAAGCATAAAGTGGCCAAAAGTGTTAATAAGTGTGACCATATGCTGTTTTAAGTGAAGAAATGTGTATTTTGTGTGACTATTGATCATCCAATGGTCACATGAATTCTTAGTTTGTGTGGCCTTTTGTAATATTTAGTCACACAAAGCATGTTTGTTTTGGGTATTTAGTCACATACAATTAAGCATAAAGTGGCCAAAAGTGTTAATAAGTGTGACCATATGTTGTTTTAAGTGAAGAAATGTGTATTTTGTGTGACTATTGATCATCCAATGGCCACATGAATTTTATGTTTGTGTGGCCTTTTGTAATATTTAGTCACACAAAGCATGTTTGTTTTGGTTATTTAGTCACATACAATTAAGCATTAAGTGGCCAAAAGTGTTGATAAGTGTGACCATATGCTGTTTAAAGTGAAGAAATTTGTATTTTGTGTGACTATTGATCATCCAATGGCCACTTGAATTTTATGTTTGTGTGGCCTTTTATAATATTTAGTCACACAAAGCATGCTTGTTTTGGGTATTTAGTCACATACAATTAAGCATAAAGTGGCCAAAGTTGTTAATAAGTGTGACCATATGCTGTTTAAAGTGAAGAAATGTGTATTTTGCGTGACCATTGTTCTTCCAATGGTCACATGAATTTTTATTTTGTGTGGCCTTTGGTACTATTTAGTCACACATCGAATTAAACAAAGAGTGACCAATAATGTTGGAGCAGAGTTGCTACTGCTAGCAGTACTAAGGTAGTCCAAGGTAGTCCTGCTGAAGCAGAGTTACTGCTGCTAGTACTATGCTAGTGCTGCTGGAATGTGTATATATATTATATATAAAACAATATTAAAAAACACAAGAAATTTCAAATTGAATTAAACTCGAATGTATATAACTGGACAAAATATACAATTGTAATGTCGTACTTAATTAATCAAATATCTAAAGACTTTTGAACCTTCACCCCCTTAGCAGTTTGCCTTAAGTCGTTAGCAGATATATATTGTTTCTTCGTTGGTGCCTGTGGTACACATTTAGTCACATGGTTTGTTGGTGTAACCTGTAGTAAACAAAAGACGCTTCTATCAAACATTGAATTACATATGAATAATTATATATGTAGGTTGAAAAAACACATGTACGTACCACCTCTTCAAAAATAACTTGATCCTTTGGCCATGCAACGAAACTACCTTCGACTTCCTTAACTGTTTTGAACCCATTATTTGCTACGTCCGGTATGCATGCTGCATCAACTAACGATGAATCAATTGACACTCTGTAGCAATCATTTGGGAGTGGTAGGTTATGCAGCATTTGCTTTCCATGAGACTGGTATACGGTACCAAAAGCAACGATATTTGATTTCTTTGTGTGCCAGAGTTTTCACTTAAGTGTCTACAAAAAAAAAAAAAAAAATTGCATGTATATATCAGAAATTATTTAAATAAAAGAATAACAAGAAACATGTTGAAATACATACTGTTGGCAGTGCTTGTGTTAGAGACACATCTTGTTGCGATTGGGAATCTGGAGACCCGTTTCGTCGCTTCTTTTGCTTTGGCTTATTGGGTCCGACAGTTTTAGCAAGTTCCTATATGTATATATAAAACACGTTACATTATTTAAACAAAAGAGTAACAAGAAACATGTTGAAATACATACTGTTGGCAGTGGTTGTGTTGGAGACGACACATTTTGTAGCGATTGGGAATCTGGAGACCCGTTTCGTCGTGACTTAAGGTTATGCTTAGGCCTGACAGTTTTAGCAGCAGGTTCCTATACATATATATAAAACACGGTACATTAGTCGATCATATATGTAAAATTCAAAAATCAAAGGGCGATCTTTTATTACTATACTTACCATTGTTTCCGTTACCTTTTTAGAAGTTTCAAGGCCATTGGATTTCTCCTCAATTCCCGCATCTTTAGGACTTACAACACCACTTGTCTGAGTGCCATTGGAGTCACCTGCAATATTGTCAATGGCCATTGGAGTCACCTGCAATATAAATTAAGAAATACAGTCACTCATCAGTTTATGTTCAATGCCTAGTATCATTAGCATCAGTGGTGTTAGCATTAGAAAATGAAATTGTTAACAACATAAAAAATGGCTTACAACTGAGGCTATTGGCGATGGTTGAGTTGGCAGAGTTATATTCATCCCTTTATCATTCAACTGTTGCAGAATTTGAGAAAGCATTATATTTGTGTTTTCCACCTCACCGGATAATTTATTGACCTGCACATCTTTTTCGGTCATCTCGGCGGACAATTTTTTGATCAATTTATCTTTTTCTTCACGCTCGCGTCTCTCATTATCCAGTTGAGTTTGAAGTAAGGCAATTTTTTCATTGGCTTCTTGTTTTCTTCGAGGAAGGCCAAAATACTCTTTGTATGTTACTGCACCTCCCACTCCTCTGGCATAACCGCCCTTTTCCTTACCAAATACAAATGTCATGGCATCAGTGCCATCATCAAAACCCGATGTTCCTTCCTTGATCTTGTCATCAGCTTCTTTCTGCACAAAAAATATAGGAAATGTTGGGATTAAAAGTCTTCTTGATGCTGTTAGAGTAACTGCTGGTATACAAGCTACTACTGCTAGTACACAGTTAAATGTTGCTGCTATATAAGCATAATAATAGAATTAGAAGTCAAACTTACAAGTTCATCTCCCTTTGATTTAATATCATCATTTGGGTATTCGCCGTCTTTGTTTACCCTTCCTTTCACCCACATTACATCACGGGGGGGTTCTTCATCCGCTTCAATCTCTTTATTTTCGATCTAATAAACATCAAATGCATACCCATGTAAAGTTAAACCAAGATAAACGAAAATATGAGGATGCTTACACATGTACAGTTAAACCAAGATAATCGAAAATATGAGGGTATTAATGCAAATGTGCAAATTGGGCAATGTAAACGGATTCATTTCTCATACTGATCGTCTCTTAATTGGTAAAACAAACATTGTGTAATCTTACCATTTTCTCTTTGACATAAGCATATCCACCTCGTCCCATTTTATGCTGATAAATATTTTGGGAACGCGCCATTTTACCTTTCTCAGATTTCTCCTAAAAACACAAAATCATAAGGCGTTTAGATGCGGTAATGCTGCAAACTGAAAATAATAAAATGACATATACACTTAATTAAAGATGACTAATTAAAACCTTGTATGCTTCGGTGGTCGTGTATTTAACATACTCGACCCAGTCTTCTGATTTCATTATTGTATTATACAAGTCCGGGACTTCATTCAGTTTGGAAGGTGTATTTAGGTTGGGCAAAATGTAGTTGACTTTGAGCTTCCTTCTGTAATTCCTTAGCATTTTACCAAGACTAATCATTATCAATTTTCTGTATTGGACGTCAACAACAAAAAATTTCTGAAAAGATTAACACAATGTTGTTAATTAGTTGCACATAATGTAACTGCATACATAAACTTATGTAGTATTGGGTTACAAAATAGTATATATGTACCAAGATTTCATCCCATAGTTTATCTCTTGCTTCTTTATTCACCTTCATCCAGTGTAGAATCTTCACACCTATCTGCTCACGAGCCACATCTCCTAAAAAACTCACAAACACTGCTCTGTTTTCCCCTGTTACCCTACCGAGTGCATCGAAGGTTACCTTGAGCTTTGTTGCACCAGGTTTGTCATGCTTCGCGCGAAACTTTACTAGCCTGGTTGAGCCCCTCTTAGCTACTATCTCAGGTGTTTGGTTGGTTACAGGCTCATCTATATCTTCTTCATCAGAAGACTTTTCGGATTCATATTCTAAGGCGTTATCATCATGTACAATATGATCAAGAGGAAGCAAAGTATGGTTATCAACAATGGGTTCAGTTTCCATGACTCTTGAGCAACAAAGGGTAAAAGAAAATGATTATGGCTTAGCTTGGAGAGTAATGGTGAGAGAAGATTTGATTTTTGTTTTTTATTTGCAGTCTTTTTTTTAAGGAGAGAAAAGAGGCTATACACCAAGAATATGAATCGTTTGTGATTCAAAAAATTTCGATCCAAAAATTTGCCTCCAAGTTGTAATTTGAAATTAACAATTGAATTATTTGAAAATTTTCCCTTTGAACCTGTTAATTAAAGCATAAACTTGATTTTTGTTTTTTATTTACTATCTTAATAATCGCAAATAATGTATCATACTGTGCAACCATCACATCAACAGTACAAACGTAATTACTACATATTGTACCCTTACCAATTACATTTACAAAACACAAATTACTAATTACCTTTTTGTTATTTGGTTTCATTGTTTGCGTGCTTGTGTTTGCCATAAGAATGTGTGTGTTGATTAGGGTTTATTGATTTTTGTGTGTGTTTACAAATGACCGGGTAAAGGGATTAATTGCTGGTTGAATATTGAATTTGTGGTTTGGTTTAACTATAGCTGACGTGGCAAGATTTGTTTAAAAAAAAAAAAAAAAAAAACTAATGGTGATGAGGTGGCGGTGAAATCCGGCTATAGCCGGTAAATAGGGATGGCAACGGTTCGGGTTCGGGGCGGGTTTTAGTATACCCATAACCGAACCCGTTTATAATATACCCGTACCCGCCCCATATCCCACCGGATACCCGATTAATATTATCCATCGGTTTTTCGGGTTTCCCCGCGGGTATTAGTTATCCGTACATAGTTGAATATTATATGGACAAAATTGGCGGTATTAAGATTAAGTCACGCTAAAATCCACCGAAAAAACAAAAGAAAATACTCTAACCACTCCCAACAATAACTCAGCTTTAAACTTTAACACAATGCCACGTCAGCTTTAACACACTCACCCTTAATTAACTGAGCTTTAGTTATACATAAGATGTTTAACGAATGAGCCGAGATGATATGGTTGTATACGAGATGTTTAACGAATGAGCCGAGATGATATGGTTGTATATATACGAGATGTTTAACGAATGAGCCGAGATAATATGGTTGTATACGAGATGTTTAACGAATGAGCCGAGATGATATGATTATACACGAGATGTTTAACGAATGAGCCGAGATGATATATATGATTGTACACGAGATGTTTAACGAATGAGCCGAGATGATATGGTTGTATACGAGATGTTTAACGAATGAGCCGAGATGATATGGTTATACACGAGATGTTTAACGAATTGAATGAGCCGAGATGATATGGTTGTATACGAGATGTTTAACGAATGAGCCGAGATTATATGTTTGTACATGAGCAACACACCCAAAAATAACTCACGCAACCTTTCGACCCTGTTTCATCATTTCTTAAAAGAGTTTAATTTCTAGACCAACCCTGATAGCTGGATGGTCTTGAGGCAACTCACGCAACCTTTCAACCTCTGGATCAGCACGATTATGCATCTGTAGCATAATACGAGTTATCTCACCTAGCAAATTGTTAATCAATTTGAGTTCTTTTTCTTGTTCATTGTGTAATCGGGTGAGGATAGCCTTTTGCACCTCTGCTAGTTAATTTGTTAGCCACAGTGTTTGTGTTAAAATTAGTGATACTTGCGAGAGAGTTTTATAAGAAGTTGTGTGAGAAAACGAAGTGTTGTGAAAGTGGCTTTGATAGTGGAAAGCCGTTAAACTAGCCGTTGGAGGCTATTTTAAAAATCAGATTGAAAGTAAAAGTAACCGTACGAGTATTATTCAAATTCAAACGTAAAGTAACAGTACAACATATTAATAACGAGTGGGATATTTAAATTTTAAAATTTCAAATTCAAATTAAACAAAAAGGCGGGATATATTTAAAATTTATCAATTCAATTCAAATTCAATTCAATTTATAAATTGAAAATAAAGTATCAAATACAAATACATTAAACATGAAATAGAAATACATTAAACATGAAATAGAAATACATTAAATGTCAAATAAAAACTACGTTAACATAAACAATGATTGATTAACATAAACAACATACGATTAACATAAACAACGGACAATTAATAAAAACTATCATCTGAATCTGGGTAACCATCTTCAGAGGATTCGGAAGGTGTGAAAAAACCAGACTCCCACCTTTGCCTACGTTCTTCATCCTCCCTGGCTTGCCGCTCCAAACGATCAGCTTCCTCTTCTCTTTCAAGTGCTTCCATTTCCAGGAGGACTTGCATATCTGCTTCCTCTTGCCTAAGTTGTTCCTCAGTTAACCCAAACGGATTTGGGTCTTGGTTATGAACTGGTTCATTTTCAGGTTGATTATTCACCGGAAAATTTTCCGGTTGGAAAACCGGAAAGATATGCTCGGGTGGAGTATGGAATTTTTCATTTTCGCTAGGTGGGCTTGGAAACTGTTGGCCAAAATCCTTTTGGCGAGGTGGGCTTGGAAATTGTTGGCCAAAATCCTTTTGGCGAGGTGGGCTTGGAAATTGTTGCCCGAAATCTTTTCTGGAAGACATCTTGAATTTGAGATGCTTGGATCTTGAGTATTTGAGAAGTTTGGAATGTGTTTCTGTGTGACTTGTGCTTCAGAAGCATTGGTATTTATAGGGTACAAATGCACACGTTTTATTAACGTGACTTTGAATTTTAATTGTTGGGGCTAACCTGCGTTAACGCAGCGTTAATATGTTGTACTTTATCTTACGTTTGAATTTGAATTTTAATTTGAATTTGTTAAGGCTGAGTTATTGTTGGAAGTGGCCTAAATATACCCATACTTCTCAAACACATTCAGACTGCGATAGATATTAAAGCATGTATTTACATTAAACATGTACTAGAAAATATCAATTACCCTAATGAAAAAGTCAATTAGTCATTAAAGTTAGCACACAAATTACATTAAACATCATTAATATAGAAAATATCAATTACCCTAATGAAAAAGTCAATTAGTCAATCCAACACCAAACACACTTCTAGATCAACTACACTAGTCAAATCCAAACCAAACACAAACCAAATCCGATCAATATTATCCATCTGTTTACTTTTGGCGCCTCTCGATGGTCCCTCTTCCCGCCTAAAGTATTGGGAACCGTTCGTATACCTCTCTAGCCTATTTGTACAACTCGACATGGAAAACCGTTCATAATTAATCAACCGTACCATATACAACTCCTTTGATATTTTCATTAGAAAATAAATTTCAAATTTCAATGGCTGACTCCTCTTCAACTCCTTCTTCCAACAAAAACAAACGCCCAAGGGATGATTCTCCTCCACCAATGCCTGAAAAATATAAAAAAATTGGCATATCCCAAAATATTTGGGAGAAATGTAGTAAAGGCCAGTATGGTGTTGAAAACGCATTGTTAGAAATTCACAACAAGCGTATAAAGATGTATGAAGAAAGGAACAAGAAAGATTTAGAGGTCATTGAGGAGCATCAGAAGAAAATTGAGGAGAGGAACAAAAAAATAGAAGAAGAAAAAGAGAAAATAGTTGATGTTTACAGAAGTATTGAAGCTAGTAAATATGTGTCTTAATGTATCTTTTCTTTATATATTTTGCCTATTTATATTTTGCCTATGTAAATGTAAACTTATTTTGACTTGGTTTAATATATGAATGCAGTTATTATGTACAAGTTTATGATATTTGAATACAGCTATTATTATTGTACTGCTAGGTAAACAATTGTACTGCTATCGAAACGTTGTACTGCTGGGTATCCTTTTAGCAGTGGTTGGGAGTGCAGGGTAGTTTGTATCACTTTTTACTTAAAGTGTATAAACCCCCAATTGCTGCACACAATCACATTCACGCACACATTACTCTCTCTCTTCCACTCCCTAATCGAATTTTAATTGTCAAATTGCAAAACCCCCAAATCAAATCATAATGTCGAACCTAACTTTTACCGAACCTCATAATAATGTTGCCTTTTTAGAAAAATCCAATAAGTCTGTAGATTTTACTGAGATCATTGATTTCCTTAATGCAAGCTATATTAAGTTTGCATTAACAGTAAAACCTACTATATATACTTCCAACATTATCCAGTTTTGGTCGTCTGCTAAGGTCAAAACTATTAATGGGGAAGCACAAATCCATGCCCTTGTAGATGGGCAGATGATTATCATTACAGAGGCGTCTATTCGAAGAGATCTTCTCCTAGATGATGCTAACGGAGTTGAGAATCTTCCAAATACTACAATCTTTGAAAAACTTGCACTGATGGGCTATGAGAGATATACAGATGCTTTAAAGTTCCAAAAAGGTAATTTTTCTCCTCAGTGGAAATTCTTAATTCATACTGTCTTAGTGTGTTTAAGTCCAAAGACCACTGCATGGAATGAATTTAGTAGTAATTTAGCTTCTGCTATAATTTGTTTGGCTGAAAATACTCAAAGATTTAATTTCTCAAAATTAATTTTTGATAATATGGTTAAGAACTTGGATGGTTCTTTGGCTAAATATTTTCTATATCCAAGGTTTTTGCAACTCTTTTTGGACAACCAATTTAAAAAAAAGAAAAGTCACAAAAATGTTTATCCCACTGCCTGCCTTACCAAAAAGGTTTTTGCTAATATGAGTAGGGTTGGAAAAGATTTTTCAGGGAGAGTGACACCTTTGTTTCCAACAATGTTGGCACTAGCCCAAACCCAAATGGGTGAAGGTTCAGCAATCCCAGCTGGTACCCATCACACACCCACAGAACAACAACAAAACACCTATAAACGTAGGACTAACACCAAGAACACTGAGCTACCTCAGGCTAGTGGTTCTATACCAACTGTTGCAGATGAGGATGTCACTGGGGGGGAGAGTGACATGTTGGCAAGGGCTGCCACTACTGTGTCTAGCTTAGCAGCAGCACAGGACAGTGGTAACATCATTAAGACCCGAACCAAGACAACTTCTAATGAAGAAAGTTCCTCTGGAACTGATTCAGGTGAAGGTCCCAGTCACATGGAAACAATGGGGGGTTCGGATGTTCATCCTAGGGGTGAGACTGAACTTAACTTTTCCAGTGATCCACCTCTCGGGCTAGGTAACACAAGCCGAAGTGGTGAGGATAGTATGCAACTTTTGAATGAATTGAAGGATACCTGTGCCAAGCTGTCTGCACAAATTGGTGATCTGCGAGCAATAGCTTCTTCCCAAGATGGAGTCATCAAAGCTCAAGGTGGGGAGATAAAGGCTTTGAAGAGAAGGGTTAGGTATTTAGAAGGAGTCAAAGGATCAAGAATTCCCAAACAAAAGGTTAAATCTTCTGAAGCTTCTAAGGATGCTCCCAAACAGGGAGGGAATGAAGGCAAAGTTTCAGGGGAGGATAACCAAGGGAATCAAGTGGTGATTGATCATCGTCTGGGCAAGGTTACAAATGCTGATAGTGCTACTGAGCCAATTACAGTTGGTACTACAAAAGCTAGTACTGCTACACCAGAGGTTTTTGCAAATGCTGTTAGTGTACTTGCTGAGCTGGAGACAGCAAAACCAGTAACCAAAGGTGTTGTGATACAAGAGCCATCATCCTCTCCAAAAGCTAAACAATCAACTCCACAGGTACAAGGCAAAGGTAAAGGGATTCTTACTGAAGAGCCTGTGGAGAAACCATTATCAAAAGAAGAGCAATTAAAAGTTGATGCTGAAATTGCTATGAAATTCTCACAAAAGTATGATGCAGAACATCAGACAATTTTGGAACAAAGGAGAATACAAGAAGAAAAAGATGCAGAGTTAATAGCTTCATGGGATGAGCAAAGGGCTCAGGTTGCAGCTGATTCTGAGCTTGCTAAGAAACTACATAAACAAGAGCAAGATAAGTACTCAGTAGATGAAAAAGCCAGGATGCTGAAAGAATTTTTTGATGCAAAAAAGAAGTTGTATGCAGAACAAAGATATGCAGCTAAGAAGAACAAGCCACCCACTCAAAAACAAAGAAGAGATCTCATGTGCAGGTAGGTTTTTTTTTTTTTTTTTTTTTTTTTTTTTTTTTTTTTTTGCAAAGGTATTTATATTGATATCAACAATACCCAATATGTACATCATATCATAAACATCTACTCATGTGCAGGTATTTGAAGAATGTGGACAGATGGAAACTAAAGGATTTGAAATTCTTGGATGATAAAAGAATTGAAGAATTATATGCAATTGCCAAGAGAAACAATGATCTCTTCTTGAATGACAGTTCAAAGAGAGCAGGTGAACAGTTGGAAATAGAAAGCAGTAAAAAGAGAAAACAAGAACAAACTGAGCAAGCTGTTGCTGAAGAACAAATGCAAGCTCACACTGAACTTGCAGTTGACTCTGTAGGAGAAGCCATGGATGCACAACCTTTAACTGTCAAACATCCCATTGTTGATTATAAGTCTGGATCTTTTGGGGAAACAGTTTATTACGATATTAAGAGGCATGATGGTTCTTCTAGAAGGTATGTAAGCTTTCTTCACATGGTTCATGATTTTGATAGACAAGATATGATAGCTCTATGGAAATTACTCAAACAAAGATTTGGTAATAAGACACCAGAACAAGCTAATTATGATAGAGAAGTCTGGAATTATTTAAAGGTAATGTTTGAACCAAATCATGAAGATGAATGTTGGAGAAGACTAACACACAATACTGTTAAAGAATGGAAAATTTTTCAACGATGTGGAGTACATGCTTTAACTGTGAATGAGTTGGTGATCTACATGCTTGTAGAAAAGGATTACCCTTTAAAGTTTCACAAAGACATTCTACATCAGATGTTACGCGGGAAGAAAACACTCAAGCTTCAGCTTAATTATGATGACATGGCATATGAACTGCTCAGGAAGATGGAAGAGTATCTAGGACCCAAGGACAAGAAATAGAATGTATAGTTATTACTGCTACAATGTATAGTTTGACTTAAACATGTATAGTTATTACTGCTAGTATGTATAGTTATTACTGCTAGAATGTATAGTTATTACTGCTAGAATGTATAGTCTGACATTTATCATGTATATGTCCACTTGCAGTCAAGCTTTATTGTATTTGCAGTTTCCATTTATCATGTATATGCACTTGCAGGCACTTTAGTAACATGTTACTTCATTATAAAGTTGAAAATTGACTTTAGAATGTCAAGTAATCTGGTTCCAGCTAGGGGCAAGTAACATACTTACATACTACATACTGCATTAAACTAGATAGACTATAAAATCCCAGCATTGTAATGGGGCAAATTAAATGAAGAGTCATGACTAACAGTCTGAACTCAAAATATGACTCTATGATTTAGACACCTAAATAAATACTTCATGTGACCATATGTAACATCTTGAATTTAGTCACACAAACACTCAATGTGACTAATATCAAGGTTAATGATAACTGAGTTCACATTTTGCTATACATATTAGTCACATGAATATTTCAGTGTGACTATTTTCAATGTATTGGTCACATATAATACCCTTATAATGTGGCCATAAACATAATTTAGATGCACATTTGTGGTATGGTGTTACTATTGTATAGCCTATAGTCACATGATTGTGCTACAATTAAATGTGACCATACACATTAGGAATTGGCAGGCAAACACACACTTAACTTTAGACACACATATTAACTTACGTGACTATTTGTATCGAATTTTGGTCACACTTAATCATGTATGCCTATGGTTTAGTGTGACCATATATGACATTTGGTCACACATCTCAAGTGTGTGACATATATTTGTCACTTTTAAATGCATATCGTGACTATGCTTCAGACTTACTTTTCAGTTGTCACACATTTCAAATTCATATGTGGCTAAATTTTCAACAAAAACTAGCAGTCACGCTTAAATAATGTGTGACAAACTTGAGCATATGATTTAGCCACATACACAATTACTTCGTGTGACCATATATGGATTTTGGTCACACTTTTCAATTGCGTGACATATATTTGTCACATATGTATATATATAGTGTGACTAATGTTTCAACCTTATTTGTATCCGTCACACGTCCCAAATTATAAGTGACTAAAAAATCAAATTTTTTTTTACCAGATACGTATAGTCACGAAAATATTCAAATGTGTGGCTATAGCCTCGGATGTAATTCCGAAATGGTCACACAAGTCGGATCAAGTGTGGCTGTTTATTTTATTCTGGTACATTTAGTCACATAAAAAGGCGACTGTGTGGCTGTTCGAAAAACAGCATGTGTGACTAAGTCCCATTTTTGTACTAGTGGGTCTTTACACCTCTATCAAGCCCGTCAATAACTTGTTCTGTCATAAAAATGACCCAATTTCGTTAGTGCTTGTTTTTCTATTTCTTTAAAAAAATATTTGTAGTTTGACACCAAAAAGGGACCCACCTTCGTCTATTTTTAACTCGAATGGCACCTCATTGCCTCCTTTATTCACACACTATTCCATCTTGAAGTTTCCCAATCAGTTTCACTATAACCAAACAACATAAGCATAATGTGTTAAACAGATTCAGACAGTATAGTTTAAAACAAACTGGACAAGGTCTGATTAGACCTGGTATGACCAAATTATGCAGTTTCCAGTGATTAACCCAGCTTTATTGGAGCATGCTTTTTTTTCCCATATGAAGACCGGGCTTATTAGGCCTTGGCCTTGTGCATCTCTAACTTAGACTCATTTACTGAAAAAATAGGTTGTTTTGAGTTGTGTTTTATCTCAAACAGGTCAAATAAGAAAATTAGCCATAAAAGACAATGAGTCAAACGGATTGAAAGACACCCAAAGTCTAGTTTCAACATGTACTAACAGATGGCATGTTTCAACTTGACCCGTTTTGACTTTCGACCCTTAAACCAACCCGTCCCACTTGTCCATCTTGCCAACTCTACAAAATACCAATAAAAAACACAACAAAGAAGAAAACCTTGAACAACTGCACCATCGTTGGGGCGGTCATTGAGCTTATTGTTTGGTAGCACCACACCGTCATTACCGCTTGCTGGTTCCCAACCATTCTCCCCAAATGCATCTGCAGAGATGTCAAATTATGACATCAAGATTCAATCTTCATACGTGAACAAATTGACATTTTATGTGTTGATCAAAGTTCAAAATAACTAACACTGTGGCTTCACGGTAAGAAAACTGTTTTCTCCCTTCTTTATAGTTTTTACAGCTCTTGCTAAAGCAGGACAGAAACACCCTACACAAGTATCATGTCATAACCATAGGTGCGTCTGTATACGGGTGAATCATAATTGAAATTTGGCATTCATTACCATCCTTCACAATGAACTCAACTTCCTCAGAATTTGTTACTAAACTTCCATCCTCAAGCCGAGCCTCATACTTGACTGCATAAAAAGAACCCATGTGACGAAAAATCATAGTATTTCATCTGGATAGTGTAATGACATGTAATGGATGGATAACACACATAGTACTTCATCTGGATCTTTAGGAGTTTGCCAACCCTCTCCTTCAGTTAGTATTGTCTTCAATATACCACCATCTTTACATATGTCCTTTACTTTGGTCCACGAAAGCAGCTTGATTTCAAACTGAAGTGTTGAGTTAGGAGGGATGGTGGGAGGTGATCCTGATTCACCGTATCCAAGTGCAGGAGGTGTTGTGAGAAGGGATTTTTCGCCTTTCTTCATCATCTTGATACCATCATCCCATCCTTGTATCACATGTCCTGTCATACCATACTTAGGTATCAACAGAAGTACACAAGATATGGAACTATCACTGAGATTAAGTTATCAAAACTATGCTTTACTGAGATTAATCTCTTGAGATTTAGATATAAACACAATAAAAGGAACTATCACTGTAAAATCATTCATAGCCACTCCTACCGAGCCCGAGCTTGAACTTAAATGGCATTTCACGATCAAAGCTTGAATCAAATCGAGTTCCATCAAGTAAACTTCCAACATAGTGAACTGTAAAGTTGAAAGCACAAAACAGAACACAACATTATGATTTGGATCACAAAATCAGAAATTTTTTCTGAAATCAACGAACTACATGGTACATTATTTATGAATTATATCAAAATGTAACATATTTGGATCACAAAATAGAACACTACATCTGAAGTACTTAGTTTTTGGTAGAAGTCATCCGCTGACTTTAAACCGAAAGCGACTGAAAAAATGCAAACAATTTTATATGAAGTGACCTTCCATGATTATCCCGTTCAAATAGTACAAAAAGGGTACGTCGCGTGTATGACAGAACAAAAAAGAAAGATATAACTAAACTCGGAACATTTAGCAGACCACTTTCCCTTTTCCACATTTCTTTGAAAAGTTAAGTAAATATGATCCGGGTCAGATTGGGGAAGTCAGTAACGGATCAAAACATGAATTGTTTTAAATTGGTCAAACTATATCGATCATATTAGGATTACTTAGAATTACTTGAGTTATCTAAAAATTCTAAGCTCTAAAAGAAATCTTTGTGTTAAATACTGATCACAATCATAAGGACAGAATACTCAACCCATTGAAGAAATTTCATTTATTGGTTGCTTAAATCCTTTAATTGAATCATTTGACCTTAAAGATTAAAATATAACCTAAATAAATGGATTATAGGGATATGGGTCAAAAGTGTTGCATCAGGGTAAAATTAATAGAAACATGCTGCTCATTATTTGCATAAAATCTAGAACTACAGATAAGAGTTGTTTAGGATTGCTTACTCTTTTTGCTTTTATGGTTCAAGCAATTTTGTGTTAACCAAATTGCTTTTGCTTATCTGCTTATTTTTCAGATTCTTGTAAGCACGACTCTTTTTAACCAAAATTTAAGTGATGTTTTATCCCTTAAATAAAACTGTGAATAATGAAGTACTTTCGTTTACCTAAGCAAGGGGGTCAACTTCATCACAACATGCTACAGCTGCTTCCTTATGTGGCAGTCCAATACTACCGGTTCCTAAGACCTCATTTAGAATCAGCAAAAGGCTGCTAAAACCTCATTCACAACCATGTTTGACGACATCTTTGAGTTCTTTTTAGCTTCTTGAGCAGATAGTCTTTGCAACAATGGTGTCTTTGAAGCATTTTACTCCTTTTCTGATATGCTGTTTGCATACAACAATTCCTGTAACCAAAAATGAAATTTTTTTAAATTAACTTTTTTAGACCCTTAAACCACTATATCAGAATATGTTTAAATCATGATACAGTCATATATTGGCAGCAAAAGAATTTACCGACCATGGAGATGTATTAGACCCTTAAAAATAGCAATGTTAAAGGCGCTTAAATTTATATTAATAATTAAGAATTTGGGTGTTTGTACCTCGAGCTTTGTAGGCTTTTTCATGATCATTCCCATAAAAGAACTCACCTAACAATATGTGTACGTAAGTTATTAAAAGAACTCACCGTGATCGTGACCATGATCATGTCTAGAAGCACTGTGCTCATGAGAATGTCCACCGCCTGGTCAATAAATTTAACTATTTAATATTAAATATATTGCAAGAATATGTCACAAATTTTGAAACACATAATTGATTATACCAAATGCATGTGGCAACTGATGAAGAAAAGCATCCCCAAGCATAGATCCTACCTAAAATGCCAAATGGATAATTAAATTGTCTTGTTTAGCAACTGGAACATGGCACTTATAAAAACAGGATAAAGGCCAAACCCGCTTAGATGCAGAATTGCTAATTAAAAAGGCATCTACCATTAAACCTGAAAATTAAGTAAGTTAACTTGAGTGCAGCCCTCGTATCAACCCTTCTGGAGCTATAACTTCAAGAGCCATCCAATACGGGGTACCCTTCATTGACTTGGCTCCGATCATTGTAGCCTACAGAAAAATATATGGGCACGTGGTTACGAAGAGACTTAATTTAAATGGGTTCAAATCTAATCAAAACATAGCGTAGACAACTATCAAAAATTATAGCACGTATACCAGCTCAACTTTTTTGGAAGAACCAAAATCTGCAAGCTTTACGCATACCTTTTCCTGAAAATAACATTGCAAGTTGCAACATCATATATCAAATACGTAAAGAAAATAAGTTATAAATGCATTGAATGTACACTACTACAAATAGTTAGAATGTTCACAGTACAGTATAATTCTTCACACAATCAACTATGCTAATGTATAACTTCATTTCCAATAAGACATATCACGCTCGAAAGCTAAAAACCACCCTGATATACTATATTCCTCTTAGCGAAGGGGGTGAGCGTAAAAGATACCTGGGGAACAATTTGAGTTCATGAAAGTCCATGAGCTAAGGTATCTGCTTATATTTCCCCGAAATAAGCAACTAAGCAAAAGCAGTAATTCGATAGCAACTCTAATAACAGGTCCAACAACTGCCCATAATTTCAATACGACCTTTAATTTGTAACAATCGTCATGTACACATACATGGAACATGCCTGAGTTATGTTACATCTACGCAAACATACATAACCTATTTTATTGATGGTTACCTCAAAAATTAGTCGATGACTACTAATGACTTAATTCACTAATTAGCAGTCGTGTTTGGTGATGTGGAATTTGAAAGAGTCTTATTTAGACAATTGACATCCAAAGCTGCAAACAAAAGTTTCATGAACAAAGACAATTAATTTATTCATTGTAACATTATAAGAAGATTAAAAACAATAATTACCTTATGTGATGATGAATTGGTAAGAGAAGCATAGCTTCATAGTCATTTCATCAAACATGTTGCGTGCATAAAACTAATAATATCATGAATCACTTACAAATTGGGGATTAAAACAAACCCTAACTATAAAAAGTAAAATTGGAGGATTAAAACTATACCAGATAATATGACAAAATAGTTAAATTACAACTCGGTGGAGTTGCGGGTGGATGTTGATTCCATGAGCTTCTAGTGCATATGATATCATGAGAATCCATTAAACTAAATGATAAGTACTACTCGTATAAAGTTAAGATCCCAATTGAAATTGCAACAAATAACATATTTATATCGATATGATCGATGCTAATAATCGAGTAACTGTTTAATTTGTTAAGAATCAACGTACCTGGTGTGAATAGATGTAAAAATATGTGATAGATCCTTTAATTCGTTTATCATTTTAATGGATTATTCTGGTTTTTAATTTTGATTGGTGTAGGTTTATTGATGGGGATGAAGATTAGGATTGGTTGGAGTGATTGATTTAGGTTAGTTGCCGTGATTTTTGTTGTGAATGTTGATTTTGAAATTTTAAAATACATCAATTCATACGCTACTTTCATTGAATGTGGTGTAAATGTTATTTAGAAATGCCAACAAAGTAGGAGTTTCAGTTTTGATTGTGTTTAGGTGAATGAGGAGTTATTAAAGCATCTATATATTTTTTAAATCTTTTAACACAAACACCCAAGTGCTCTAGTGGTTGAGTCTTTGTTATTTGGGCAAGAGGTCTTAGGTTTGAGTCTCATTACCTACGATTTTTTTAAACATATTCGATTCTGCATGAACTGTATGTGCCATGTAGGCAATGAGGTAGCATTGACATGGCATTTATATGGCATTTACGTGGCATTGTTATGCTTACGTGTCGTTGTCATGTTAGGCTATTATATAGTGTAGGATTATGATTTGGATCAGAAAATTAGAAATTTGTTCTGAAATCAACGAACTACATGGTGCATTGTTTATGAATTATATCAAAATGCAACATATTTGGATCATAAAATAGAACACTACATCTGAAGTACTTGGTTTTTGGTAGAAGTCATCTGCTGACTTTAAACCGAAAGTGACTGAAAAAATGCAAACAATTTTATATGAAGTGACCTTCCATGATTATCCCGTTTAAATAGTACAAAAAGGGTACCTCGCGTGTATGACAGAACAAAAAAGAAAGATATAACTAAACTGGGAACATTTAGCAGACCACTTTCCCTTTTCCATATTTCTTTGAAAAGTTAAGTAAATATGATCCGGGTCAGATTGGGGAAGTCAGTAACGGATCAAAACATGAATTGTTTTAAATTGGTAAAACTATATCGATCATATTAGGATTACTTAGAATCACTTTAGTTATCTAAAAATTCTAAGCTCTAAAAGTAATCTTTGTGTTAAAAACTGATCACAATCATAAGGACAGAATACTCAACCCATTGAAGAAATTTCATTTATTGGTTGCTTAAATCCTTTAATTGACCCATTTGACCTTAAAGATTAAAATATAACCTAAATAAATGGATTATAGGGATATGGGTCAAAAGTGTTGCATCAGGGTAAAATTAATAGAAACATGCTGCTCATTATTTGCATAAAATCTAGAACTACAGATAAGAGGTGTTTGGGATTGCTTACTCTTTTTGCTTTTATGCTTCAAGCAATTTTGAGTTAACCAAATTGCTTTTGCTTATCTGCCTATTTTTCAGATTCTTGTAAGCACGACTCTTTTTAACCAAAATTTAAGTGAGGTTTTAAACCTTAAATAAAACTGTGAATACTAAAGTACTTTCGTTTACCTTAGCAAGGGGGTCAACTTCATCACAACATGCTAAAGCTGCTTCCTTATGTGGCAGTCCAATAGTACGGGTTTCTAAGACCTCATTTAGAATCAGCAAAAGGCTGCTAAAACCTCATTCACAACCATGTTTGACGACATCTTTGAGTTCTTTTTAGCTCCTTGAGCTGATAGTCTTTGCAATAATGGTGTCTTTGAAGCATTTTATTCCTTTTCTGATATGCAGTTTGCATACAACAATTCCTGTAACCAAAAATGAAATTTTTTTAAATTAACTTTTTTAGACCCTTAAACCACTATATCAGAATATGTTTAAATCATGATACAGTCATATATTGGCAGCAAAAGAATTCACCGACCATAGTGATGTATTAGACCCTTAAAAATAGCAATGTTAAAGGCGCTTAAATTTATATTAATAATTAAGAATTTGGGTGTTTGTACCTCGAGCTTTGTAGGCTTTTTCATGATCATGTTAGGAATATAAATATTTAGATGAAGGCTCGGTCACCCCGAGCATCTAATTAGCATTTATATAGCTCGTAGGCTTATTTATATAAGCTTAGTATTATTAGTATTATTAGTTTTATTAGATTAGTCGTATCTATATTTGTGGAGTGGGTCGGGGCTTTCCCCACTGTCAGCTCACTTCACAGCCCACTAGGGGCACTATTATTAGGAAGTATAAATACCCCTTCCCACACAAGGGAAGGGTTGGAACTCTTGTAATATTTTCACATAGTAATCTGATATATCCAGGTTTTCTCTCAACAAGAGTCTCCCTCTCTCTCTCTAGTTCTTCCACCTAACTCAATCATGGATGTAATCTTCCATGAGCTAAGACCACCCGAATCAACCACACAATCAAGATGGTTATTTCCTACAATTGGTATCAGAGCCATGGTTTCATCTTGGTCAGATCTGTGGTCAATGGCTGTATATTTGGTTGGTTTCATCTAACTCAGATCTGTGGTTAAGGTTGCTATAATTCTTTTTGTGGTCAATGACTTGATTTTTTAAACTCTTCATGTGGGCCTTTAACTGATTTTATCTCAAGACGTAAGCGTGTTTACAAGCCCACAAATATGTTTTGGTTCTATTTTATCTCAAGAAGTAAGCGTGTTTACAAGCGTGTTTAATCAGATTTAACCTTCTTCTTTTGGTTCTATTTTCGGTTTACAAGCCCACTAATATGTTTAAAAAAGGTTTGGTTCGTTTGTACAACTTTCAGTTTACAAGCACTAACAAGTTTAAAGATTTGTATGGTTTGCTTAAACTTTTCTTTTGGTTCTGCTTTCGGTTTACAAGCCCACTGATATGTTCAAAAAGGAAACTGCTTACTTGCGTGTTGGCTGTTTTGCACTTAAAAGGGTGTTGTGGCTCATTTGTGATGGTATAAGCTTGGTTGTAAAGGTGATGTTCTTAGCAGCTGCTGGTGTCAAATTTGTGATGTTCTTGAATGCGGTTTGTTATGAAAGAGAAAAACACAGATCCGGTTTTTAAGGAAAGTACGAAAGTGACAGCGTTGACCGGTCAAAGTTGCAATTTGTCTCTGAGGCGGTTTGTCCTGGACTCGGTTTGTCCATACAGTCATGGACTCGGTTTGTCCATACAATCATGGACTCGGTTTGTCCATACAGTCATGAACTCGGTTTGTCCATACTGTCATGAACTCGGTTTGTCCATACTGTCATGAACTCGGTTTGTCCACTTAACCACGGACTCGGTTTGTCTCTTTAACCATGAACTCGGGTTATCATGGACTCGGTTTGTCTGTTTAATCACAAACGCGGTTTGTCTATATACTTATGAACTCGGTTTGTCTATCTGTTCGTGGATGCGGTTTGTCTACCAAACCAGTAAAGTCAAACCGAATCATAGATAAAGAAGGAGAGAAGCAGTAAAACAGACCCAGACCTAACAAACAACATTACAACATAAATCCAAACAATCACAAAATGCTCTAAGATTACTGCAACAAAACTCAAGTACAACATCTAAATCAACTCCAACCCGAATACAAATCGTACAAGATCAAATCCATCTTCTATTACACTCACTGATTATATACAACCATATAATGCTCGAATCATTTTACAACAACTAATTCAAAACTACATTATCACAACAAATCCTAAAATCTAACCTACCTCTCTCAATCGTGACTTCAGTCTCCAGTTCGGTTTGTAACAAACTAATTTTTACAACAATACAAGATTACATCAAATGAACCTACCCGAGACCTCCTCTTGGAGATCTTGAAGATGCGGCTTGTTTGTGGTATAAACGTGCTTCGGTTTGTGTTTGCCAGCCGGATTTGAGCTTAATGACTATTAAAAAGGGGTTGTGACTGAAAAGGTGTGGTATTCGATGCTTATGGAGAGGTATGGTTGGGAGATGGTTGGTTGTTACTCGTGTGAGTGGTGTCGTAACAATTTTTGATGGAGAGATAAGTTGGATTGATTGACTGCGGTGATTGTATGATTTGTGTTTGCCTGATTTGGGATTAGGGTTTGTGAGGTTGGAGGAGAAAAGGGATGAGAATGGGGGCGGATTAGTTAATAATTAGGGTTGGATTGATTAGAGTTTAAGTGGCTTATATATATACCGAATATTAGGGTTAACAGGTGGAAGATTAGGGGGTAGTTTTGGGCCGTGTGTATTGGACTGCTAGAGAGACTCCAAATTTTTGTCATTGGGCTAAAACTTCAGAATGTTTCACACATGGTCGAATGTTTGTCAAGTTCTCTTTGGTATTATCAATTGATGAATTGTCTAATACTTGGATCGGGTTGTAAAGTTCAAGTTGGACCGGATATATATAGTGGCTATATTGGGCTAATTACTAAGTAGGCTGTGAATTTGGACTGTGATCGCATGGATGATTTGGATAGTTTTTGGTTGGGATGATCGTTGAACTTTCAACACAAGGACGAATTTTGGTTAAGATTTTCATATTCATGACAGTATCAAATCCGTGGGGTATATGAATGTCTACGTGACTGCAGAATAGTGGATTTGGCTGCACGGTCCCATTAGTGCCTACGATTTAAGTGAGTCTGCAATTTGATGTTTACGAGTTGAGTTACAGTTGACAAATTGCAATGTGATTAATTGTGATTTGTCAAGTTGCGTGTTTGTCTTATTGCGACTTGATGGATTGCTATTTGGCTAGTTACGATATGACGTTGCGAGTCAACACTTGCAATTCGACTTATTGTGATTTGGTTGATTGCAATCTGTCTTGGTGCAAATTGACAATCTGTGACTTGGCCTGTTGCAATTTGATCATGTTGTGATTTGACTTCTGTGACTTGAATTTCGAAGATTGGTATTGCACCTCACTCTTGGGTATTCTGGTTGATTTCACGGTTTCTCTTGTAGGTTTTAGAAAATCCCGCGAAAGATTCGATTTCTCGGTTTAAATCTCAAGAGCTGTAAAATCCCGTGAAATTAATTTTGGACAAGTAGGCTGGACTTGGGTTTAGAAATAATGAAACTTACGGGGTGTGACTAATTTTTCGGGATAAGTTTGTGCTTCAAGATCAGCAGGAATTGGGAAATTATGGTAACTTGGTTGGTTTGTTAATTCACGGGTTGGTGTACTTAGTGTCACAAACATCTCGGGGTGGATGGATGCACGATGTTTGATGACCCTTGCTCGGGCGTATTTAAGGTGATTAGACATGGATGTTCAAGAACTGGATATATACAATAAAGGATGGAAGGTTGGGTATATATCACTACCCATATTTAAAGGAGTTACGTTGTTGTGCTCAATATAGGTTCTAAATCACAATTTGCAATTTAAGGTGATTAGACTTGGATGTTCACGAAGTGGATATATACAATTAAGGATGGAAGGTTGGGTACATATCACTACCTATATTTAAAGGAGTTACGTTGTTGTACTCAATATAGGTTCTAAATCATAATTTAGTGCAAGCTTAAGTCGCGGACTTGTTCTTTATCAAGCTTCATCAAGTGATTGTTGTTTCTCAAGCTTCTAATGGGATTGTTGTTCAAGATCCTCTCAAGAGGTAGTCAGGCTTAAAGACAAGAGGTGATTTGTTTGGAGACATGTTTTAACCTCTTACTCACTTTAAAGTCATATGCATTTCATCAAGCGGTTTTGGCATATTACGAGCTTCAATGAATTGTTAATCTACTAAACCATTGATGATGAGGAAAGCAAGGGGTTACTACAAGAGAGTCTTAATCACCATCTTCGTTGCAGTAGTTTCATTTGTCTCTTTCCATGTTTTGTGCCTGACAAATTCACAAACATCACGGACTCTCAGCTTTGGCAAAAAGGTCATTTCATGTCCTTTTTGAGGGGGAGAATTATCGCAAGTTTCCTAGAAGTTCCGTCTCCAGCGATGTGAATATTAGCGGTTCCGGTTACAGCGGGTCAGATCGTATCGGTTAAGTCTCCAGCGGTTTGAATCTTAGCAGTTTCGGTTACAGCGGGTCAGATCGTAGCGATTCAGGATTCAGTGGTTCAATCTACAGCAGTTTGAAGCTTAATGTTGTGCAGTTAGTTCTTGAATTTATTTCTCAGATAAATCTCAAGAACTGTAAAATCCTGTACACAGTACGACAACTATTCCACATCCAAGTAGCTGGGTCAGACAGCTTCGTTTGATAGGACTGACTATGAGTCATGGGAACTTCTAAGAATTAGCGCATGTTTCTTCTCTTTTTGGCTAGTCAACAGCACAAGATGATCACGAAGTTAATCTGGTATTCTTTATTTGTGATTGAAGTTGAATTTCACGAAGGCGTCTACTTATTTTATCTTGAAGTCGGGGTTGGTTGGATGCATGACCTTCAATGATAACTTGCTCGTGCGTAAAATTTAAGTTGAAGACTTGGGTTATCTAGTTACCAGTAGTCGGGGTAACTATCACTTAAGAGTTATTGGAGTACTCAGTGTCACACGTCAATGACGTTGTCGATAATCGCAAGAGGTGTTAATGTCTCATACTTTGGTTGGGTATTGAGCACTTAGAGATTTGCTTGGAGCATTAATTCTCTACACCGTTCTTCCAACATTAGTGCAAGCTTAAGTAACAAATTTGGGGACTTCTACTTCAGTTTTCAGTATTGGTATATCGGGTTTTCTTCATCGAGTGGTCACTAATCTATGTACAAGGTTGGTTAGTTGGCCAAAGGTTTTAAAAGTTGTGATGTGATCTGTAATTATTCACAAGATATTCTTTACCCAAACTGATGTTCACCAAAAATCAAAATCAGACATGCCACATTCAATCTGTTACTGCCTCACGGTTTCTTCTTGGTCTTGTAAAATCCCGCGAAAGAACTTATTTCTCGGTTTAAATCATAGATTTGTAAAATCCCGTGACAATGGACTATGCGCTCTTAACCATGATCGGGTTAAAACCATTATCAATGTTCAGTTAATGCATCATGAAGGACTTGATCGGGGCATTTAAACGACCACAAGGTGACTACGGCGTGAATTCATTATTATTTATTTGAGGCTGAAGTGAAATTTCATGGGTGCGTGTACTTAGTATCTGAAGATATCGGGGAGGTTGGATGAAGATTCTTCGAGATCCTTGTTCGAGCTTTCAATACAATGACGAGGACTTGGATATCTAGTTATTTTTTTCTTTCTCTCTATTACAAAATAACTATCACTTTAAGGAGTCACGTTGTAGTGCTTAGTGTCACACGAAGATGTGGATAGCCAAGAGGTGATGTACGTCTTATACTTGATGGTTGGTTAGTTGAAGAGTATAGAGTACTTAGGGATTCGATGTTGCACGATGTCTCTACACCGCTCTTTGTCACGCATTAGTACAAGTTTAAGTCACAAGTTCGGGTTATATTACTTCAGTATCAAGTTCATCATATTGGGTTTTCTCCATCAGTGGTCACGACATCAAGCCGACAGAATGATAATGGGGTTGGTAACGAGTTAGATGAGATAAGAAGTAAAGAGAGAGAGATGACGTCTGTACACTTCAGTGCAGGCCTCGTTCTTCATCTAATGACGTATGTACACTTCAGTGCAGGCCTCGTTCTTCATCTAATGACGTCTGTACACTTCAGTGCAGGCCTCGTTCTTCATCTAATGACGTCTGTACAAGTCAGTGCAGGCCTCGTTCTTCATCATATGACGTCTGTACAAGTCAGTGCAGGCCTCGTTCTTCATCATATGACGTCTGTACAAGTCAGTGCAGGCCTCGTTCTTCATCATATGACGTCTGTACAAGTCAGTGCAGGCCTCGCTCTTCAACATAATGACGTCTGTACACTTCAGTGCAGGCCTCGTTCTTCATCATATGACGTTTGTACACTTCAGTGCAGGCCTCGTTCTTCATCAAATGACGTCTGAATACCTCAGTTCAGGCCTCGTTCTTCAAAGAAAAGAAAAGTGTACGCTTGAGTGCACTTTATCTTCAAAAGAAGAAGAGTCTTCTTATTAATGGCCATTCTCATCAACAAGATTCATGCTCTTTCCGTGCTTATTCAGTCTTCAAGTGGATCGGCGCACATTGGAGTATATTCTTATTCACTTGTTCAACCAAAAATTGCAGTTGACAAGCATATGCAATTTTTGAGGGGGGGAAAGAGTGAATAAACAACATGTCAGTCTTCAAGAACCGTCAAGTCGAGCTACTCACCGTTGATGGTATTCATATTCACTAGTTCAATCATCAAAAATTGCAGTTGGCAGGCATATGCAATTTTTGAGGGGGGGAAAGGGTGAATATAAATCTACATGTTAGTTGATGATTGAGAAATGGTCATACGACTCCTGACTACGTCAGTTCAGGAGTCGTGCAAACCATGGTTCTCCAACACTACTTCTTCCGTCTATCAAGGGGTTGAAGAACATGGTCATGGAATGCTAATCTACACATTCTCACGGGCTGGTACAATCAGCAACAATGGGTTTCTAGTCAATGCTTCATGTACACTTCATTAGGTTACATGTACACATCATGATGATGATTCCGATTAATCGTAACCATCATGGGGGAGAGAAATGTGTACACCAAGGACGCACAACAGGTTCACGTGATCGGGCTTAATCATATATTCCGGTGTTGAGAACCGCAGGGATGATCAGTGGTTCAACTTGTTACCTTGGTATTTACGTTTCACTGTTACGTCATGGGCTGATTAATCGTAACCATCAGGGGAGAGAGAATGTGTACATCAAGGACGCACAACAGGTTCACGTGATCAGGGCTTAATATCCAAGGATGGATACATACTATAGATGATCAGTGGTTCAACTTGTTACTTTGGTGTTATACGTATGATTGAAGAAGGTCGAGTCGTCAGTCTATTCTACGTTCTCTGTTGGGAGTTATCATCTTATGTGTATGCTGCGGGCTGATGGGTTACATGTAAGGTTACTGGAAGGCATTGGGTGAGATGAAGATGATTGGTATTCTGTTCCTCCACATTGGGCAATCTTGAAGAAGGTCGAGTCTACAGTCTTCTCTACATTCAAAAATGTTGAGCTCTTTTCTTACAACTTGAGTTTTAACTTAATCCCATGACAGTTCTTGTTTGATGAGTTGTGGAGTTAAGTTAGGTTCAAGTTGTTCTGTAGTTTAAGGTTAGGTCCAACTTGATTTTAACCTAATCTCATGACAGTTCTTGTTTGATGAGTTGTGAGGTTAAGCTGAAATCAAGTTGTTACTGGGCTTAAATTTGTGGTTTAGGTTAACCTCATGACAGTTCTTGTTTGATGAGTTGTGAGGTTAAGCTAGATTTCAGTTGAGGCTCAACTTAAACTACCGAAAAGTTGCCTAAGGTTTTTGACGAAGTCACTCTAGGACGGGAGTGTTAGAAGATTAAAGACGGCATGCATTTGGTAATCAAAAGACTTCTTCATATTTCGGGCGTTCATCCAAAGTCTTCTTCCTATTATGGGTGATCGTCAGAGGTTGTCAGATTGGGGGAGAGCACTAATTAGGGGAGAGTGAAAAGCCAGAATCATTCCCTGATTGAAAGTGCTCACATTGCTCTTCAGCAAGTCAAGTGATGAATGCGGTGAAGATTCAGAATGCTGAGGAGTAATGGTTTCTGGTTCGTATCCTTGTACATATATACTTATTCATATCTTATACCATTTTTGTAAATAGATATATAGAAATCTTGCTAATTGTAAATAGAGAATCGTAAAACCAGAAAACCCATAAAAATTAAAAAAAAATAAAAAATACCAAAAATAGTTTCACCTAGGCATGTCTTCTGTTTATCGATAACATTTACGGACTTAGAAATGTCATTCAATAATGGCACGAGTCTTTAAATGAAGCTCGAGTAGAAGTTAAAAATGAATTGTTAAAACATGTCTAAATGGCTTGCTATTACTTTAGATAGCAACCCGCGCTTCATATTGGGGAAAGCACGTCGCCATAAAGACGGTTGTTCCTCCAACTGGGTGATGTTCACCTGGGCATGGATTACTTCATATCCATGTTTCCTGATTTGATGTACGTTTCAGTGCATCATCTCTTGTAAAAGAAGAGAAATCTTCTTAGTATAACAAATAGTTTTCATTCTATGATTCTTCTGAAAATTATTTGTGAGACACTTGGTGAATATGTGTTGTATGAAATTTGTTTATACTTGGATTATGCATAAAATTTGTCACTCAATCAACGACTCCAAAACCTCATGACAGTTCTTGTTTGATGAGTTGTGGGGTTAAGCGTGATTTTAGTTGAGGTTCAACTAGAATACGGGTCATTGATTGAGGGGGAGAGTGAATTCAAATTTTATATCATCAAACGGATTTATTGGTTAAATCATACTTGTTAGAAATGGTTTTGTAGTTAATGGGGAATTAGTTGAAGAGGATCTTGCTTAAATATATCAAATGACCAAGTGTGTTAGTTGCTAGAAAGTTTAGGACATTATGTGCAATTTGCTTATAGTTTCCTAGCTTTATGTATCTAGAAGGTTCATTTGTGTTACTTTGGAATCCTCGTATAATCCCCAAAATGCTTTAAGACTCAAAACCTAAAAGAAGTTAGAAAACCAGTTGTGTTTGATGTTTTTGAATACTCCTCTGGCATTTGTATGATCTAAATAAATGAGTTTCAAATTTTGTTGGTCGATTGCTGCTTAATGGTTGTTGATATTGTGCATATGTTCTCAGGATTCGCTTAGGTAGATTGCTATTATGTTAGAATCATGTTCCTAAGATCCTGAATTGAATATTGAAATTCGTGTGAATTGCCATGTTCATGATTGCTATTTGCTCTTCATGCTAGATAGTGGTTTGACGTAGTTCCTGATTGGGGTTTGATTATAAGATGAACTTGGTATTATAATGTGGCAAGCTGCTGAAGGGTAGCTATCTAGGAATAGTGTATCTGTATGTATGTATATCTGTGTTGATATTCTTATGCAGATTCCATAGCCAAAATGAATGTACCAGTTCCCATTCTAACCATTTGATCAGACGTTCAAACTCTATTGATTGGCTCAGAATTCACCTCAACAACAACGTCGGCAACAACAACAACAACAACACTTTCACCACCATCACCACTATTTACCTATTTTGGTCTCGCTAAGTGGGGATCAACGACATTTGCGAAAGATTTGTTGGTGGATGGATGATTGATATTGACTGATTCACTCAGAAAAGCGGGTGATTATATCGTCTGCACAAAAAGGTCAATATCATTTGTGTCATAATAATCAATTTGTGCAAAATAAGCAGTGAATCTCCCTCTTAGTTTAAGGGGGAGCATAGTATGTTTCATCATCAGACAACATTAAATCGGACACATTTTCTCCCACATTTTCTAACCTATTTAAATCAATTGGGATCACAAATCTCAAAAGGTTTGAAATTTTTGATCGGGGGAGAGAATGTGATTTAAATATGAAACCTGATGAAAATGTGATGTTTTGGAAAGTATAATGAACGCTCTCCCATATGTGCTAAACTCTTTTGTATATCAATGCACATATTGAGGGGGAGCAAATGTTTTGTGGTAACAAAAAGGATTTGGCATCGCAAGAGATCGTGACTCAGACTTCACCTAAGAATTGACGAAACTTGAATTGTCATCAATCGAAAGGATACGTCTTGGCCGGGTAATAATTTCAAGCTGGTCTAACCAGTGATGTAAGCGTGTCTCGAAAAAGACGTATCTGAGTAGAGTGTACCATTTCGAGAAACTTTCTGTGGACTTGACCAGGCCGGGTAATAATTTCAAGCTAGTCTAACTAGTGATGTAAGCGTGTCTCGAATAGGTCATGTTCACTGAAAGTGGATCAATTCAAAAAGTGCGAGCTCTACCTAACATGTGCAAATTTATAAAACAATCAACCGAGCACATGTTGAGGGGGAGCATTTGAAAAATATAAAACTCTCAAGTGTTTGCAAAAATGTGTTTCAGAATCATGAACACTTTGAGAGATTTTTCAAAGATTTGGTTTGGCAATCGTGGATGAATACCAAAGATCGACCATTTTAATTAATGTATGGAGTTATAAGGATGGTTAGGTTAGGCTCAAGTTCCCACGATCCCGCCAGAGCCGGAGGGATCTACCCAGGGACAATCCACTAGTTAGTGTAGAAGTCCTTAGGTATGATTAAAAAGGAGAAAAGTGAATGAGGGAAGAGTGCCGACTGAGATGGAGCTAACACTGGAACAAACCCAACAAGGTGTTAGTTATGAAGTCTCGGTAAGCACTGAAGGGGTTGAAGAATGAAAAAGAATTGTAAAGAGAAAGGGTGAAAAGAAAAAGCCCTCCTTACAACTTAGGCAGAAACCGGGTCAATACATATGCTGTCAGAATCACTTAGTTGATTGCTGGCATTGAAGACAAAGTATCATGGACCCAGTGATACGCTGCACAACCCTCCTTAGCCACTCAAGGTCCCTCAAAGGACTCTTGTTTCAATTGTCACGGAGTTCAATACATTCCTATCGTCTCTCTCACTCCGAGTTAGATGATATTGAAAAGGTGGCAGTCCTCTCCAGCCTCCGATCACCAAATCAAAACGCACAATTGAGTCTAGAGCCACGAGATGCATAATAAGATCTCATAGGGACACGAATTATTTCTACACTAGGTGTTCAACATTAAGGACACCAGTTGTAAACTTATGAGTCCTACGCAGATCTTAGCAATCTGCCAGAACATTTATGAGAGAATTTACAAATGTAATTCTCAATGATTGAATGGAAATTCCTGCCAGGGTCAACATCAAGCAGCCCTGAAAGCAGGTCACTTCGGTAATTCCTCGTGGATTACGCTTAGTGGTCACGGCGGTTTCAAACGGTCTACAGTCGTGGAGTGATCTCCAGCGACTCACCTAATCGTTGATGTGCTACGGTTCGATCTTAAAAAGCCCTCTGTGGGTTTTCGATTAGGAACGGTCTTGGTAAGGATTAGAGAGAGTTTTCACACTATGCTGTTAACAATCTCGAAGTCCGAACTTGTAAGTACCGGACGTTTTATTGCTAACTGTCGTATGCAGGAACTTCTGGCGGTTGATGCTGTGGAATGCTGTAGCTGGTTGCTGTTGTAGCTGGTTGCTGAAAAGATGCCAATCCTCTACCACATGTTCACACTACATCATCATTGTAACTCAAGAATGTCATGATCAACCTAAAAGACCTTTTACACGGCTTCTGCAAACTCTGATGCTAAAGATCATGACACCAAATAGTGTGAGCATGTCGGCTCAAAGAATAACACATCACATGGAAACATACTGCTGAAAGATGACTTGGAAACAAATGTTGGATGATAAAGTCGAAGAATACTCAAAGATCATCCAAGACAATCAAACAGTCATCTAACGTACACTGCTGAATGCACAAAGATACAAGACTTTGAAGAATCAAAGACTACGAGCTATAAAGACAAGTTCAGAAGAAAGAATGCTAGAATTCAAATTATTATTTCCGGGGTGACCTCCCTTAGGGGGAGATTGTTAGGAATATAAATATTCAGATGAAGGCTCAGTCACCCCGAGCATCTAATTAGCATTTATATAGCTCGTAGGCTTATTTATATAAGCTTAGTATTATTAGTATTATTAGTTTTATTAGATTAGTCGTATCTATATTTGTAGAGTGGGTCGGGGCTTTCCCCACTGTCAGCTCACTTCACAGCCCACTAGGGGCACTATTATTAGGAAGTATAAATACCCCTTCCCACACAAGGGAAGGGTTGGAACTCTTGTAATATTTTCACATAGTAATCTGATATATCCAGGTTTTCTCTCAACAAGAGTCTCCCTCTCTCTCTCTAGTTCTTCCACCTAACTCAATCATGGATCTAATCTTCCATGAGCTAAGACCACCCGAATCAACCACACAATCAAGATGGTTATTTCCTACAGATCATTCCCATAAAAGAACTCACCTAACAATATGTGTACGTAAGTTATTAAAAGAACTCACCGTGATCGTGACCATGATCATGTCTAGAAGCACTGTGCTCATGAGAATGTCCACCGCCTGGTCAATAAATTTAACTATTTAATATTAAATATACTGCAAGAATATGTCTTAAATCTTGAAACACATAATTGATTATACCAAATGCATGTGGCAACTGATGAAGAAAAGCATCCCCAAGCATAGCTCCTACCTAAAATGCGAAATGGATAATTAAATTGTCTTGTTTAGCAACTTGAACATGGCACTTATAAAAACAGGATAAAGGCCAAACCCGCTTAGATGCAGAATTGCTAATTAAAAAGGCATCTACCATTCAACCTGAAAATTAAGTAAGTTAACTTGAGTGCAGCCCTCGTATCAACCCTTCTGGAGCTATAACTTCAAGATCCAACCAATACGGGGTACCCTTCATTGACTTGGCTCCGATCATTGTAGCCTACAGAAAAATATATGGGCACGTGGTTACGAAGGACTTAATTTAAATGGGTTAAAATCTAATCAAAACATAGCGTAGACAACTATCAAAAATTATAGCACGCATACCAGCTCAACTTTTTTGGAAGAACCAAAATCTGCAAGCTTTACGCATACCTTTTCCTGAAAATAACATTGCAAGTTGCAACATCATATATCAAATACGTAAAGAAAATAAGTTATAAATGCATTGAATGTACACTACTACAAATAGTTAGAATGTTCATAGTATAATATAATTCATCACACAATCAACTATGCTAATGCATAACTTCATTTCCAATAAGACATATCACGCTCGAAAGCTAAAAACCACGCTGATATACTATATTCCTTTTAGCGAAGGGGGTAAGCGTAAAAGCTACCTGGGGAACAATTTGAGTTCGCGAAAGTCCATGAGCTAATGTATCTGCCTATATTTCCCCAAAATAAGCAACTAAGCTAAAGTAGTAATTCGATAGCAGCTCTAATAACAGGTCCAACAACTGCCCATAATTTCAATACGACCTTTAATTTGTAAAAATCGTCATGTACACATACATGGAACATGCCTGAGTTATGTTACATCTACGCAAACATACATAACCTATTTTATTAATGGTTACCTCAAAAATTAGTCGATGACTACTAATGACTTAATTCACTAATTAGCAGTCGTGTTTGGTGATGTGGAATTTGAAAGAGTCTTATTTAGACAATTGACATCCAAAGCTGCAAACAAAAGTTTCATGAACAAAGAAAATTAATTTATTCATTGTAACATTATAAGAAGATTAAAAACAATAATTACCTTATGTGATGATGAATTGTTAAGAGAAGCATAGCTTCATAGTCATTTCATCAAACATGTTGCGTACATAAAACTAATAATATCATGAATCACTTACAAATTGGGGATTAAAACTAACCCTAACTATAAAAATTAAAATTGGAGGATTAAAACTATACCAGATAATATGACGAAATAGTTAAATTACAACGCGGTGGAGTTGCGGGTGGATGTTGATTCCATGAGCTTCTAGTGCATATGATATCATGAGAATCCATTAAACTAAATGATAAGTACTGCTCGTATAAAAATAAGATCCCAATTGAAATTGCAACAAATAACATATTTATATCGATATGATCCATGCTAACAATCGAGTAACTGGTTAATTTGTTAAGAATCAACATACCTGGTGCGAATAGATGTAAAAATATGTGATAGATCCTTTAATTCATTTATCGTTTTAATGGATTATTCTGGTTTTTAATTTTGATAGGTGTAGGGTTATTGATTGGGTTGGAGATTAGGATTGGTTGGAGTGATTGATTTAGGTTAGTTGCTGTGATTTTTGTTGTGAATGTTGATTTTTAAATTTTAAAATACATCAATTCATACGCTCCTTTCATTGAATGTAGTGTAAATGTTATTTGGAAATGCCAACAAAGTAGGAGTTTCAGTTTTGATTGTGTTTAGGTGAATGAGGAGTTATTAAAGCATCTATATTTTGTTTTTAAAGCTTTTAACATAAACACCCCAGTGCTCTAGTGGTTGAGTCTTTGTTATTTGGGCAAGAGGTCTTAGGTTCGAGTCTCATTACCTACGAATTTTTTAAACATTTTCGATTTGCTGCATGAACTGTATGTGCCATGTAGGCAATGAGGTGGCATTGACATGGCATTTACGTGGCATTGTTACGCTTATGTGTCGCTGTCATGTTAGGCTATTATATAGTGTAGGATTTTCATTTTGTTAAGTATGCTGTAACACCCCGACCCGACAAGGGTAAAGATGTCACAATGATGGTTTCATATCTGAACAAACACAAGCATAAGACATAAATAATTCAATAGAATTTCAAGGGTTATAAAGGAAAATCTGAAACTACATGGTTACAATACAATAATTTCTAAGTCTAATTATAATTCTTCTAGTCATCTTCAATAGTTAGTAAGGTCTTCTAAATCCAAGGTACTCTCCACTCATACCCAGCTTCCAAACTAATACCTGCCGCAGGAAAAGAAATGCGGCTGAGCTACGAAAGCTCTGTGAACAGATATAACGATAACAAAGCAGTAATAGGAAATTATGTAAAGTAAATGAAGTACGATCAATAAGAGTTAAGGCATAAGTAAAGGACAAGAGTAAAGAAAAAGGTTAGGAACAGTAATCCTCCACGAGCCAAGTCAAATCAAGTAAACAAGTATACATGTATACGAAAGGGTGACCTCGGTATACCAAGTATAATATGAGGGGATACCTCCAAGGGGTTGGAGTCATGAGCTCCCAAGAGGGGAAAGACGTGTATCGCACACACCCATCAGACACCTAATATAACAAGTAATAAAATCAAACAAGTCAAGTCAAGTCAAATCTAGGATGCATCCATACGCCCTAGAGCCAAGTCAAATCAAATCAAGTCAGGGACGGGATAGGACATCACTCTCCTACCCTAGAGTCAAGTCATCGGTGCATCAATGACAAGGACATGAAACCCTCATGCCTAGTAGTGGCTCGTAGTCTCAAACCGTGGGTCAAGGGTCAAGTATCAAGTATCAAGTGGACCAAGTATCAAATATCAAGTGTCAAGTATCAAGTGGACCAAATATCAAGTATCAAATGTCAAGTATCAAGTATCAAGTGGTCCAAGTCAAATATCAAGTTTATGTCAAAGTCCAAGTCAAGGTTCAAGACAAGAGATCATAGAAAAGGTTTATAGCAAAGGTTCAATTCAAAAGTTCATTTAAAAGAAATCCTTTAATAATGGTTTTAGTAAAAAAATGATCTTTCAAAAATAGTTTTCATAAAAATGGTCTTTTAAAAAGGTTTTCATAAAAATAGTCTTAAAAATAGTTTTCTTAAAACATTTTCATAAATAATTAAAAAGGTTTTCTCAATCCAGTTATAATATCAAGTGTATCAAGGTTCAAGTCAAGGTTTATGGCAAGGTTGATATCAAGGTTCAAACAAGAGATCAAGACAAGGGTTCAAAGCAAAGGTTCAAGTCAAGTGGATCAAATCAAGGTTCACAATACAAGGGGAACATAGCAATGGCTTGGGAAATCCTAAACGAATCAAGATAAGAAATCAAAAGAACGAAGGCACCTTACTGAAAAGGGCAGAATATCTGTACCTTATTAGCAGAACACAAGAATAGCAAATGACAAGGATCAAATTACTCCTTTCCTGAACCTAGAGGAGTAGAAGACAAAATTACAAATGACTTTTAGTTATCTTTCCATCTTAAGTAACTTCTATTTTTAGCAGGTTTCCTTATTTGGAAGGTTTCTATAATTAGCAAGGTTCTAAATTTAGCAAGATTCAAATATCACAATTAGGTTAAGTTATCAATTTAAGATTATTATGGAAATAAGGTTTATTTTAGCAAGTTACAAAAGTCTAGGGTTATTTATGACAAGTTTCCATATTTTAGGGTTTTAATTGTAATTACACCAAAGTTAAAGGTTTACAATGAAAATATCACAATTTAATCCCTACCATATTTATATTTGCATATCAAGCCTCCAATTTTACAAAATTACAGAATATACCTTTAATTTAATACATGGTACAAAATATATCCTTCAAGTTTCAAAATTTACAAAACTAGCCCCTTTAATTTACAAAACTATAATTCAAATCACAATTTATTTATAATTTCATATTAAGCCCTTAAATATTCAAAATTACACATTACACACTTTATATCATTATTTACACAGAATAACCTTAAGTTTCCAGAATTTACACTTTTAGTCCCTCTATTTTAATTAATTGCAATTCGAAACCCTAATTACCCATTAAACCTTTTCTTGCAAACTTTACACATAGCACCCTTATATTATATTTTTTATACATTACCACAGATCTAACATGACTTACAAAAATACCCCACAAGTTTAAAGAATTACAAAACACCCCCTTAAGTTTTTATTTTCCAATCGGTATAGATTTTTAATTACCAAAACTTAGCCCTAATTGTACCTATCATTATCTAATCATTATACAATCATTAAATACATTAAATAACCAGATTTAACCCAGAAAACCTAACCCTAATTCGTATATCTAGGGTTTTTATTTTTTTTCTTCCTTTTTTTCTTATAATCCGATACACAAATAATTCAAACAAAAATGATTTAAGCTTCAAAAAATCAAGTGGCTATTTTTCCAGAGTTATATGATCATAATAAGTCCAGGAAAATTATGTACAAGCCCTATAAAAATGGTATAAAGATATTTGAATTTTATATGTGTTTTTGACCTTAATAATTCGTATGATCAAATAAGCTTACAGGATTTGACTTGGATATTTTATATGAGTTATATATGATGTAAGGATCATGAGAAAAATACTAGATGAATTTTTTAATGCACGAATTAAGCATAAGAATTTATACCTCTCGGTTGAACTAATTGAGCAAGAAAATTCAAGAACACTCGAACCAAGCTTTCTAAATTCGACCTCCTATTTTTCTAATCTTCTTTGGACTTAATAGAAGCCACGAAAAATACTAGACCAGCTCCAGGAAGTTTTCACGATCGTATGGGATTTTAGGGATAGTTTTGTCAACTTTTAGGGTTTTTTAATAGGAAAATATATATTAAATCATGTATATATAGGAGGGGGAGGGATAACTTTTGGTCCAAGACACATGATAATGATACAAATCTGATTCCTAATAATCTTGTATTATTTTTAGTATTTATCCTTTATTTATTTAGTTTTTAAATTAAGAAAATATAATATATATTGCATAATTAATTTTATTCGGCCTTTATATATTTATATTAATATTACAAATATTTTTATAATATGTAAAATATCAAAATATTCAAGCACAAATTATTTCACTTCATATGGTACTAGTTTCCAAGAGTTTGGGATTAATTTGGTATTTTATTTAATTTATAAGTGAAATTTAAGGTAACAAGGGCAATTTGATAATTTTGCATATTTTGAAATTTCAGGTATTACATATGCATTCAACCCACTATGTAATTATTTTGATTTAATTATAATAAAAAATTAAACACTGAAAAATAATTGTTGAACTCATGTAATCTTTAAATAAAACTTGATATTGTTTATAAACGAAAACTATGTGTTGGGTAAATTTGGAGCCCACTGATCCATTGTATAGATTTGAATGAAAAATAACCTAAGTATAAAACAAGTCCCTGAATGTAAGAAAATTTTCTGGAAGTCATCGTCAAGAAGTTTTTCAAAGTCTGATAGAAAGACTCATCACAACATGAGGCGATTCTTAGATAGTGAAGATAAGAACCATACTCAAGATGATTGAGTTAGTGAGTGATGAAAATAACTCACCGACTCCCTGAAGAATCAAAATTATGGAATCAGTGAGGATGACTTAGAAATTTGATGCGAGGATTGCGAGTTCTCGCAAAGAAGTTTTACAATCCTCTAGGCAGTGTACCTAATCGTTGTAGTGTAGTATAGGTAAATTCGAGGGATTGATCGTTCTCTAGGGGAATAGCGTCGTTAGGTCAAGATGTATGACGAGTAAGGTCTAGAGGTGAGGGATGATTCTTTTTGTGTTTTTATGTTGTTGATCCCAGTTATATACTTGATCCTATTCCCTTAGCTTGTAAATGTTAGGTTATCTTTGATAAATATAAAACAACTTATGTAGACACTGTCTTTAGTTAATCAAATACTATGCGGAACCTTGTATTCAATATTAAGAAGAATGTTTAATAAAACAGCAAACAAAAGAACACAATATTATTAAACAATAACAGCCTCAATATTATTAAGCAAATAATACGAATACTTCCCTAGTATTAGGTGACCGGATCTAAACACACGCCTTGTGTTACATAGATACTTTGATTTGATACTAACTAGCACACGGAATTTACTAGCTAATACTTAGAAGATATTGTTTGTACGATGTATGAATGGAACAGCGTTTATGTATATGAACAATGAAACAGTGTATGAACAAGAGACAATGTTTTTCTTCCAAAACGATTCAATATTATATTAATAATACGAGTGATCTCCTATCACTAGGGTTTACAACCTTGAATCTCTATCAATAATCATTTTTTTTATATCAATCTAGGATATCCTTTTATAGACCAAGGATTCCTGTACAAGTAAACTAATATTCATATAACTCTAATACTATAAGATATACACAATATCTTTTCCATACTTATCCTATTACACGTTTACAAAATCATAAGCAGTACTAACCATATATACTAGCAGTACTAACTGACTTAGTACTGTTAGTGTATTCTTCATCAGTTGTAACTTTTCCTCTGGCAGTACTAACTGTTTATGTTTAATTCCTAACAATCCTCCCCTAAACTTATGATTTCTCTCCAAATCACTAAGTTTTTCATCAAATTAAACTTCATCTCTGAGGATGGGGGATTCTTGCAAACACTACCAAGTCAATCTCTTAGTTCTGGCTTTCCTTTGCTCTGCAAGATGAAATATCTTCCTAACTAGCTCATCTGCCATCTCAGAACCTCCTTCAACCTTGAGTGTTACTGACAGCATAGCCAATAAAACAACTGGTCTAAGTGGATAGTCTTTTTCTACCAACATATATATCTCCAAACCATCTTTGGTAGAAATCCTGTGAACTCCACATGTATCAAATAATTTCCATGAAACATCCTTGACTTGTGCTTGGAATCTCCATATTACTTCTCCACCATCTGGTTCATAGATTCTTTTCAACTGTACCCATAATTATTTATCTTTGTCTTCAATAGGATCTGCAACTCTGAATCTTTCTTGTACTAAATTCCACAACTGATTGAGATCTTCCCTATCAAATCCATTAAGCAATTCTTTAAACAATTTGTATCTCTCAGTTATTCCACCAATTCTTATGATCTTCCACCCTTTCATTCTTCCCTCAGAGAATACTTCCCAGTCTATAATTGGGTGTTTTGTTTATAGTGGCTTGATGTTTGTGGATTCAGGAACTACCACAATCATGTTCTTGATTTGCTCATCTGTTAATCCCTCAGCTCCAGTCTTTTGCCTCTTTGATATATCAGACTCTAACACCTCTAGATCTCTTTTCTTTCCTTTACCATTCCCAGTATCTATTGTGAAATCCTTTGAGTTTGGCTTGTTAAACCTTGCATAGGCTTCGTAATATGCTTTTTCAATCTCAGCATCTGTTCTTCCTTTAAAGTAACTCTGCTTACAGAATGCTTGATTCTTCAAATAACTCTTCATGAAGCTTATCTACTCTTTCTTTGTAGGCATCTTCTTCTTGTATCCTTTCTTTTGTCTATCCTGATCTTCTGCATAAGATCACTCCAAGCAACTTCATTATTCTTTAATAAAATAAAACTTGTAAGCTTTGCTGACCTTGCTTCTGTACTTAAACTCTCATCTTTAACAAGTTGCACTGCTTGTGCTTTCACAATCGGATCAGTGTCTATCAGATATTGTAGTTGTTCTTTAAATTGTTCTTGATCCATCTGAGCATCTGAAACCATCTTTTCTTTTTCTAGTCTCTTTGCATCCATAAAATCAATTACATCATCTTTAGACATTTTCTATGCTAACTCTGCATCAAAATCTATTTGAGCTTGTTCATTTGCTTGTTCATCTTCTTGAAGTTTCTTTGCCACTTTTGCATCATAATCTATTTGTGCTTGAGTTCTAGGCTTCATAATCTTCTTTGGCTCATCTTCTTCAACTAAAATTCCTTTCCCTTTGTCCTTAGCAGTTTGTACTGCTTCTTTTGGCACTTCAGCAGTTTGTACTGCTTACACTACTTCTTTAGCAATTTGTACTGCTTCATCAACTATCTCGGTAGTACCTTGTTCTTGCTCTTGCTCACCCATATCAATATCATCACCATCAGTACCTTTTCCACTAGTACCTTCTTCATTCCTCCCCTGAGTTCTTGACCTTGATTTCCCAAATTTCCTCCACTGTTTGGGAGAATCATCACCATCATCATCAGAACTATCTGAACCATCATCTAAAGAATCTTCATCCATTACAACCTTAGTTCTTTTCCTCTTAAGTTGACCTTCCAACTTCTTCACCCTGAGAGTCAACTGAGTGTAGACCTTAGAAAAATTGTTCTTGTGGCTTTCAAGATCTTCTTCCAGAGATTCTACCTTGTTTGACAAATTTGTACAGATAACCATCAATTCCTTTAGTGAATAGCTGCCCTCATCACTTCTAGCTGTGTGACCTACTAGGAGAGGTGAGTCATGGGGCAAGGATCCAGTTTCCACTCTAGTTAGACTAGAATGTACACCTGAACCACCTAGAAAATCCAGTTGGCATGGGATTACACCACCTGTGGCAAGTGTTTGAAGACTTGGCACATTAGGTGTTGCCATGGAAGAGGTCTTACTTATGTTTACACTGACCTGCCTAGCTTCTAAGCCACAAGCAGTATTGTAAGCGTCATCCATACTATCTTGAAAGATAGGCTCACCTGCTTCAAAGGTTGGGGTAGGAGGACTAGGCTGAGCAACCATAGTCTTCTTTCTGGTCCTTCTCTTATAAGTTGTGGTAACTGAGGGTGTATGGGTTATTTCAGAAACCATTTTGGGTGTTGGTTGGGACTCAGCTGGGTTGACTGACCCTTCACCCTGAACAACTTGCATCATCTCAGGAAATAAAGGTATTTCTACCCCATTAAAAAGTCTACTAGCCATAGCCATATTTTGAAAAACTTTTTGTTGCTGGCTAGGAGTAGGAAAAATTTCTTTATGTTGCTTAAGCAGATTCTTTTTCTTATTCAGAAAGCTTTGAATCAATCTTGGATACATAAGAAATTTTGTTTTACTTTTTACATTAGCAACCATACTCTCAAATATGAATTTTGAAAAATTAAAAACCCTGTTTGTAGACAAACATATGAGAGCAATAGCAATGTTGCTACTGAATTTCTCCCATGATGTTCTTTTAGGACTTAAAGAATGTAAGAGAGTATGTATCAAAAATCTCCATTGTGGGGAGAAGCATCCCTTTTGAAAAGTGAGTTTTTGATTGGATGTTTCATACCCCATTCTAGCATGTTCTTGCCAAATTTCAGTGTTTAGCATATTATTGATACCATCTGAATCATGCAACTTATGATTTCTCCTAAGTGTAGATTCGGTAACAACAAAAGATATGCCATCCACTTTAGAGTGAATTTCTATGTCTCCTTCTTCACTAATTTTGACAATAGCAGTTTTCCAAAACTGTGTGATGTGAGAGACAATAAGAGCAGGGGAAACAGCTAAAGCATACCTTATATGAGACGCGTTCAAGAAGTCCACAATCTCATAAAATTTTGGTCCATCCCCTTCCTCTGTTTTCTCCAAATAAGCAACCTGATTATGCGTTTTAACAAATTCCAACACAACCATGAATTATGAATGAAAGTTATATCAGAAAGATGATCGTTTAAGGTTCAATTAATGATGTGGAAAGCCAATGGGTTTTTATTTAGGTTCGGTTAGGGTTTGAGATTTTAGCGCAAAGGGGTAATTATTATCTTTAGAAAGTGAATAAGTTAATATTTAATAAGATGATAATTATCCTTGAGAAAACCCTTTTATATGGTAAGAAACTGAATTTACCCAATGGCTAGTTAAAAAATCTCTTACTGACACAACAGTTCTAACGGCTAGTTCAGCAGTACAAAGTTTACACTAGCAGTACAAACTTTGAACTAGCAGTACTAATTTTTGAGAAAATTTTTAATGAGTAGTATAAACTTATTAATGATTTAAAACAAGACTGCTCTCATATAGTTTTTAGCAAACTATCAGCTATCAAAGGATTTGATGTGTCTTTACCAATAGCCATTTGCTTTGGACTAGCCAACTCTTCACAGTGAGATATGATGAGTTGATAACCATATAGTTTTTGGTAAACTATCAACCATGAACGGATTTGAGAAGTCTTTACTAGAAACCGTTTGCTCTGGACTAGTTGGTTCTTATGTGGGTTAGACATGGTGAACCAATAACCATTTGTTGTGTGCACAGATCACACACTTTGAGCTCCAAATCACCATTCAGTCCAAAACATAAAGCATTCAATACACAAACTCCAATCAACCTGCAATTGTTAGTCCAACAATGGAAAACAAGGTGCAAATCACTTGTCTCATAACAAACTAAGCATATGACTAACATTGCACATAAACAAGGAAATTAATTTCCTTGTGGAACCCAAGCCATTACTGACTTTGGTTTTCCTCTAGCATCAATATAATTAAACCTTTTCAAAACAGTTGGTGCACCATTGGATTGAAGTGGTCTCCAAACCCATGATGCAGATGCATTAATACCATTGCCCAAATTTTCCTTAGCAGTGTTTTTAAGACTACCAGTATTAACTGCTTGCCTAGCAGTATGAATGGCTGGGTTTGCAATTGCATCTTTAGGTTTCCAAACTTGTTTATTTATCACTGCATTGTTATGAAATGGCCTTCTAGCAGTTGATGGTGCAGATTTGAAAAATGTGTTTGCACTTTGAACTGGTTGTCATGGGTAAAAAGTCTTATTTGGTCTGGCAGTACTAATTTCTGGTCTAGTAGTATGAACTGCTCTTGGTCCAGACCTCATAAGAACTGATCTAGGTATCATTCTAGCATTGGAAGGGTGAGTTGTAAGTCTTTCTGAGTTCAACCTATTGTTTGAATACCTAGTTACCCTATTGTTGCAATAAGCTGCAAGATGGTCAAAGCTACTACATGAAAAACAAGCTTTCCTATAACAGACAAAGTCATCACCTAGTTGGTGAGACTTGAGGTTGTTCCAATTCCTTTAGTTAACTCTGGGCTTGTATGTGGTTCTATACATTTCAGCATACCTAACTGTTTTTCTAGCAGTATTAACCTTTGACTTAGGCCTAACAGTTGTATTCTTGATCACCTTTGGAACTTTTGGTTCCTCTACCTTAAAACTATCAGGTTTAATCTGATCCTGATCACTCTCATCATCATCAGAAGTCCAATCTTCTATGGTTGGAGCATCTGATTCCCTACCTGAGGACCTATCAGAGGACACCTTGTCCTCAGAGAGTGATTTATAACTTGCACTATGAAATCTTACTTCTACAGGCTATTCAACTACTTCTTTTTCTTTTGGTTTCGGTCAATATTCCATCTTGGGTAGTTGAAATTCTTCCAAACCTGTATGTTCTAGGTCAATACCTGGAGGAACAGGTATTCCTCTGTGAGGAGGTGGAACAGATCTATAACCTAGACCTGATTTAGCTTTTTTGAGAATTTGACATTCAATTATCTTCTGAACACCTTTTGATGTATATTCTAAAGTGTCAACACTTAACTGAATGTTCTCTTTAGCTTTCTTAACCTTATCCAATTCATCTTTCAACACACTAATTTCAGCATCTCTAAACATTATATCTCTTTTAAGCACAGCTACAGTATCACTAAAACTAGACTCATTACTTTTATAATGAACAATTTGCTCCTCTAAAACAGCTAAACCCCTCTTATGATTTGCCAAATTAAAAATAGTCTGGTTTAACTCTATTCTCTGTTCATTATAGTGTTTCCTAAAAGTTTCTAATTCTTTGAAAGCATCACATGATTTAGAACATTTAGAAACTTGTACCTCAGAATCTGAGAAAGCCATGAGAGCCATCTCTGTAGGTGCTTCTGCTTCCTCTTCTGCAATGTAGCTCTAGTCAAACCCTAAGCCATCAATGGCAACCATAGCCTTTGAGCTTGAGTCAATAATCTCCAGTACCCTTGATCCTGTTGACTTACCTTCATAGCCCTTATTCCTTGAGTCCTGTTGTCTGGGTTTCCTGCACTCCCTTGAAAAGTGACCCATCTTGTGGCAATTGTAGCACTCAATCTTTGACTTGTCATACCCAGCAACATCATTACTGTTTATGATTATCTTCTTGCCTGTCTTCTTCAAGAATCTCTTAGCCCTCATGCTAAGAAGAGAGAGCTTCCACTTGATGTCCATCTCTTCAATGTCATCTTCATCAATCTCTTGAAGGTCTCCATAAGTCAACATACTTCCATTGTGCTGAGTAGTCAGGAAAGCACAATAAGTATTTGATGGTCCCTTTACACGATTAGAGTTAACTAGAAAGTTAATCTATTTGTGTTAATGACTAATACAATGTTTAAGGATAATTCTAACAGTTATAAAACGTGAATATAAAAACAACAATATTTTTCAACGTTTAAATTCTTATTAGAAATAATTCCAAGAATCTATACCCAAGTGTTTTGCGGAACAAACACTTGGGATTGAATAGACAAGGGTATGGGGTGTCTCCTATCGAAACTCAAGTGTTGCTTGAGTGGTAACAATATACCCACTGAGCTATCTCAGTGAGTTGTATACTCTTTGTAGGAGAGAAGTTCCTTTGTAAAAGTTCAAGACTTTAAATATACAAAGCACACTTTAAATTCTCTCCCATCTGATCTATTTATACACAAGTAATCTAAGTATAAGTGATTAAATATAATACAAGTTGTTGAGGTTGCGTGTCTGACAATTACAAATATTAATTGTCATTTCCAAGAACCAATAGGAAAGGACTAATAAGACTTTGGGAGTTGTTGGCTGACACTCCATGACTTTTAGCCGCAATAGGGAAGGTTGGATCTGACAAGAGAAGAGTGTTGGGCTGACACTATTATCTTCTCAGATCTTTTCCCTACTGTTCCCGCCTTTTCTTCAGGCGTTGGTTCCTTAGTCCTTCAATCACTTTGTTGGTTGAGGATACTGGGGTTCAGTGAGTTCTTATCCAACACACTCATTGAACCATCATCTTCTTCTTTGGCTTAAGTCCTACTCAGGGAGTACCGCCTTCCTGAGTAGTGAATCCTTCTTCTTGAATTCGCCTTAAGCATCCTGAAGATGACTCACTGAGAGGCTGTTCTCTCAGTGACTTGAATTGTTCTCGGTTTATGTTAACACTTAGTTAATTTGTGTCCAAATCATGTTTGAAGCATTCTTGGGTTTTTCATGACCCAACAATCTCCCCCTATTTGGATATAAATTATTCCTAAGTGTTTTGATCAGATATGAGTGAGCTAAAGACTTCTACTCATACTGAATGTACTAGAATGTAAATAAGGACACTGAAATAACAAAAACATCATCTTATTGATATCATTTACAAGTCCTAACAAAACTAAGTAAAAAAGGGATAGTGGTGGGTATTCAGGCAGGTCATAGTTCAACTTGATTCCAAGGGCTTCAAGCTTGGGCTTCTTTGACTGCAGCTCATGTTGGTCAGGATGCTCATTGATTTTCCTTTTCAGATCTTGATAAAACTTCACATTTTCAGGACTCTTGAGTGGAGAGGCCATCATTAGAAAACCGAGCATTGCTTTAATCCCTGACAAGTCGATGTCACTCCACCTTTGGAAGGCTTTTCACCGAACTCATCAATGAAGAACAAACCTCTTTCAGGCTGTTCAATGACCATATTGTTCCTGAAAGGAACACCTTCAGGGAGAGCCCTATTGCAGTCAAGACCAGGAATCTTGATCTCAGGCTCAACTTCAATCTTCTTTCTTTTCCTTGAAGAAGACTGAGAGGGAGCTGGTTGTGCAGATTCAGGAAGAAGAGATGGAATGCCAAGTTCCTGAGGTGCTGCTGCCAATCTTTCATACCTCAGACTCAAAGACTTCATCAGATTAGGGACCACTACATTTGATTTCTTTGCTATTAATGGACCCAACTCATCCAATTCAGTGATCCCGAAGTCAGCGAATCTGAAAGGTTTATGAACATCAAAGTTTCTCATGTCAGCACCTCTATAGACAGTGACAACGGCAGGATTGGTGTTTCTTTGAATATGAACATCAGTGATTGGTTCTGGCTTCAACCTTTCAGTCATATACCACTGATATTTCTTAATCCTGTTCTGCCTGATCTCTTCAGCCCTTTTATTCCTTTCCTCCCTTTTCTGCCTGAGAGTGGTCATCTCCTCAGACTGAGCTTTCACAAAGGTCATACCACCTTCTCTTCCTGAGAGATCCTTAGCCTCAAGACCAATTTTCTCAGCCTCTTCATGAACAACCTTAATTATAGCAGGCTTGCTCGCCTTCTCTTCCTCCTTTAACTTCTTCTTTGCTTCCTCTTCCTGAAGATAAGCACTGAGTTCATCAGCTGAGAAGTGGTGAAGAACTCCATCAATTTCATATGGGATCCTGAGTGGTGAATCAGGATCCTTTGCAACCGTGATCGGTGCTGGTTGAGGCTCAGGTTCAGTGAGGATGCCTTTGCCTTTATCTTGATGGGAGGAAGAGGCTTCAGGAATCTCCCCCTCAGAGTGAGAAGGAGGTTGTTGGCTTGAGACTCCAGTGTCTTTCTCCCCCTCAACTGTTGCTTGAGCCATGGTGATAGCAAGAGTTGGAGTCACTGGAGCAGTAGGACCTTTGAAGGCCTGATAGATCTCAGTCATCATTGATTTGATGTCCGAGGTGTCTTTTTGAAGACTTGAGATCTGATCCGCCAGAGAAGCCTGAGAAGCTTCGATGCCTGACATCCTTGACCCAAGAGACCAGGCCAAAGATGTTGAAGATTGTGCCCAAGTACCAAGATGTTTTTCCTAAAGACCCATGGAAGTCCTGATTGAGTCCAAGGAAGTAGTAAGACCCTGAAGCTTAGAATCCTTTAGTAAGCTGAGAAGATCACTGATTTTAGCTGACTGCTTCTGATAAGTCTCAGCAGCCTGAAGGACCTTTTCAGTGAGTACGGGGTCATCCTTGACAGCTGACTGAATAGTTCCAAGGCTGTTGGTGATGCCTTCAAGAGTAAGATTGAACTTCTGGAAATGAAGATCAATAGCTGTCAGGGAGTGTTTGGTGTCTGATTGGATTTCGATCACATCATCATGAAAAGTTTCAACATCTGCCTTCAGGTTGGCATAGTGAACAGCAGCTTCAGTGTGATGATCAAACATCTCATCAGTGAGACCAGTGAAAAGAGCTCTGTTGGTCTTCAGTAGGAATTTGACCAATGTTCTTTCAGTGAGGGGAAGAGAGTTATCATACTTTTGGAGGATGTCCCCAGTACCAGAAGAATCAGAAGACTGAGAACCTGACTTTTCACTTTGGCTTGGAGATGACTGATGTGATTGTTCAGGTTGTATATCAGTTTCCATATCCTCACCTGCCTCAAACATTTCTTCTTCACTCTCTTCCCTTAGCTCTTCACCAGACTCAATAAAAGCCTGAAAGTCCCCCTGGACTCAATACCCAAAAAATCAACTGGCTCCTCTTTATAAAAAGACTTGCCTTCGGTTTGGTCAGGTCCTAACCCCGTTGTCATAATAACTGAGTGGGTTTGCTCAGCCTGACTAGCCATAATAACTGGGGTAACACCAGCCTGGCTTTTGGGGGCAGTTCCTGAGAGACTGGAACCGCCTGAGGGGTTGATGGGTTCCATATCAGCGGGTTGTTTCTTTCCCTCTGAGTCTTTGTCCCCCTTAGAACCTTCAACTACTGATGGGTGCTTTCCAGTAGTATCACTAGGTACTGATTGCGAAAGTTTGTGGACCCTCTTCCCATCAGGATTGTGCTGTCCTTCAGGGATTTAGGGTCCTTTTCTCCCATGAGATCCTGAGGGTGATTGCTCAGGAACGTTAGCGGGATGTGAATGTTTGTGGGTCCCCTTCTCAGTAAGGTAGTGCTGCCTTACCGAGGATTTAGAACCCTTTCCTCCTTTGGGAACTATTTGTTTTTTGACAGTTCCTTCATCGGGATGTGAGGGGGTGTGGGTCCTCTTCCCAGTAGGGTGGTGCTGCCCTACTGAGGATTCAGGACCCTTTTCTCCCTTGGGTACTGATTGTGATTTATCAGTACCTTCATCGGGATGTGAGGGGGGAATGCTTCCTGATCCCTCTGACTTGTATATGTCAGTTGAACCATGTGGAATGGGTGTGCCCGAGTTCACTGAGGATGATTGCTCTGTGACTTCCGTTGGCCTTTGTTTTGAGGTCAAGAGGGTCTCAAAAATGGGTGTCTCAGAGGTCTCGGCCTTTTTCAACCTCTTTTTAAGGTTGAGTTGGTTTTGAGGATCAGTCTCAGTGGCGAGTGGCTTGGGTCTAACCACCTGGCTGGACTGACCCTTCTTTGTCTTCTTCACCTTTTTGGTCGGTGAAGGAACTGGAGAGATAGCGTCATTACCCTGAATGACTGATTGCATGTATTCAGTCAGGGCAATATGTGTAACCTCACTGATGCTACTAGTGAAGTTTGACTTGTGGAGGACGTCAGGCTTCGTACCTTCTGCATCAGTCCTCACATAGTCAGAACCAAGTAGGTCCTGAAGCACACAGGAAACAAATCTAGGATAGGACATATGCCTTTGCCTATGTTTTCCTGAGAGCTTAGCAACAAGGTCTCGGAAGATTATTCCTTCGATGTCTATTTTTGTACCCTCAAGGAGACTGAACAACATCAATTGTTGTGAAGAGTTCAACTGCTCCGTAGAGGATTTATTTCCACCCAGGACCTGAATGACAAATGTCATCAGTATCCTCCAAATAGGGTGGAACCATGTTTTGACTACTAGAGCCTTTTCCAGTAAGCCTCCCGCAGACGTTGTTGGACGTCTGGGGTCATGGGGTGCAAGAAAGATCAGTTCATTCTTTATGTCCTGATCAGTAGGGTTGGGTGAAAAGGCTTCAGCAAAGTCAAGGCCTGTGGCTTTGATGAATGCTGAGTAGTCAAAGGAGAGGGTTCTACTCCCATTCATCACCGTGAAGGTGATGATTGACTCTTTGGTGTCTTTGGGGCTGGTTGCCACAGCCATACACCAGAATTGCCTCAAATAGTCATGGTAGATGACTGAGGGGGTGTGGGTGAAAGCCTTTGCAAGAAAACAATTACGAAGATATTTCATAACGTTCTTGTAGGCTGGGTAGATTTGTGGATATGAGAAATTTCCCACCACATTGTTTTTGGTTAGGTCTACACCCTCCAATGTGAAATCCACATTAGGAGCGTATGTCACAACTTTAGAAGAAGCCATTAGTGGGTAAGTCTGGGTTTGACTAAGGTTAAAGGGTTTCTAAAGCTTAAGAATGCACACACAATTTGTTTTTGAGAATTAAAAATGGCAGAGTTTTGCTTAGGATTCTATAAAAACATGTGTATGTATTCTTCTGGTTGGGGTATTTATAGGAAAGGGGAGATGGGGGTGTTTTGGTCATTTGACCGATCTTAATTTATACAAAAAGAATTATTGGAAATTGTTTTGAATAATATGTTTTGGGATCCGCATTTAATGCCAACACTCCACTTTCCTGGTTTGGCGCAACAGTCGAAGTGAACAGTTGAGCAGTTCTGCAGAAGTGCAACTTGCAGAGATGAGTCATCACATATTTGAAATGTGATTGGAGAGGCATTTAATGCCAAGTGGGAATGTGGTGGCCCAGAGGTGGAAGCCAGAAAGGCAAAAAGAACAATTATTCTTGAATTAAATATGTGTTCAGTTACCAACCTCGGACATTTACTAACTAGATACTTAGAGCATTTAAGTCAGTATTTAATGTCCTTTTCAGGGCCCTGAATGACTCTTCATTCAGTGATAGGTTTTTCAGGGACTTGGGATTAGTCACTGATGATTCAGGAATATGGAAAGATTCCTGAGAAGCAAGGATTCAGGAACTTGGGTTTAGTTCCTAAACCCTCAGATTTCAGGAACTTGGGTTTAGTTCCTGAGGTTAAAGATTCAGAGATATTAATTCACTGATGTACACATTGAGTCAGGGACCTGAGTTTTTAAGAATTTACACTTCAGTTGAAGGATTTCAATCAGTAGACTGACTTTCTATATCCAACATTCCTAATTCAGCTTTCAACCTTGTGAAAGTTGGTTCATCCAAAGGTTTGGTGAAGATATCAGCTAACTGATATTCAGTAGGGATGAAGTGTAATTCAATGTCACCATTCATGACATGGTCCCTGATGAAATGATATCTGATATCAATGTGTTTTGTTCTCTGATGAAGAACAGGGTTGTTTGAGATTGCAATTGCACTTGTGTTATCACAAAAGATGGGTACCATCTTGTACTGAATTCCATAGTCACTGAGTTGACTTTTCATCCAGAGTACATTTGCACAACAACTAGCTGCTGCAACATATTCAGCCTCAGCTGAGGACAAGGCAACTGATTGTTGCTTCTTAGCACTCCAACAGACTAATTTCCCCCCAAGAATTTGGCAAGAGCCTGAGGTGCTTTTTCTGTCCATGTTGCATCCAGCATAGTCAGAGTCTGAGTATCCTTTGAGATCAAGTCCTGAGCACTTTGGATAGTATAATCCAAGGTTAGGAGTGCCCTTCAGGTACCTGCATATCCTTTTCACAGCAGTGACATGAGATTCTCTTGGGTCAGATTGATATCTGGCACATAGACATACTGAGAATTGGATATCAGGCCTTGATGCAAGTAGATACATCAGTGATCCTATCATTCCTCTAAAGAGAGTTTGATTTACTGGTTTACCAGTTAGATCAGGACCAAGGTTGTTTGGGGGGACCATGGGAGTTTTGACTAAGGCACAGTCACTGAGATCATACTTCTTCAGTAGATTCTTTACATACTTCTCTTGACTGATAGTGGTTCCTCTATCAGTCTGCTTGATCTGTAGACCAAGAAAGTATGTCAGTTCTCCCATCATGCTCATTTCAAACTTCTTTGCCATTAGTTTTTCAAATTGTTTGCAAAGTTTGAAGCTTGTTGAGCCAAAGATGATGTCATCAACATACACTTGTACTAGTATGACATCATTATTTGTCTTATAGATAAACAATGTGTTGTCTATCTTGCCCCTAACAAATTTGTTTTGGATTAAGAAGGCTGAGAGAGTCTCATACCATGCCCTGGGAGCTTGCTTCAGTCAATAAAGGGCTTTGTTAAGCTTACAGACATGATCAGGAGACTCATGGCTTTCAAATCCAGGAGGTTGCTCAACATAAACTTCTTCTTTCAGTGAACCATTTAAGAATGCACTTTTAACGTCCATTTGGTATACCTTGAAGTTCATGTATGTAGCAAAAGCAAGGAAGATCCTGATGGCTTCCATCCTTGCTACTGGTGCAAATGTTTCCTCATAGTCAATGCCTTCTTGTTGATTATAGCCTTTGGCTACAAGTCTGGCTTTGTTTTTAATGACTATGCCATTTTCATCAGTTTTGTTTTTGAATACCTATTTCATGCCAATGACTGAGACATTCTCAGGACATTTGACCAAGGTCATTACCTTGTTTCTGTCAAATTGTTCCAGTTCATCATGCATGGCCTGAACCCAACTTGGATGTTTAAGTGCTTCTTTAACACTTTTGGGTTCAATTGTGGAAATGAAGTCCACGAATAGGCATTCATTGGATGAGGCTGCTCTTAGACTAGCAGCCATGCTCCTGGTGAGCATGCCTTCAGTAGGCTCTCCAATAATATTGACAAGTTCAATGTCCTGAGACCTAGTCTAACTTTCTTGAGGTCCTGGATACTGATTTGAACTTGTGGAGACCTGATTGGGTAGAGGGGTTGGTTCTGGAGTAGACACATGATCATTGATTGGATCTTGAGTGTCTATCAGATCACTGAGATTGTTTGGATCTTGAGTATTTTGAACAGGCTGATTGATAACATCAGTGTGTGTATGTGCCTCAACAAACTCAGTGATGGTTGGGTTAGGTAGGTTGTGAGGGATTATGTAATAGGAGAGATTAGCATCATCTTGATACTGAGTAGAAGGATTGTTTTCAGACAGATATTCATCAGGAGGATATCTTGAAGAATTATCAATTCCTATCTCTTCTACTAAGGCAGTTGAGAACCTGATTGCATCAGTGCTCTCATCAAAGGTAACATGAAATGTTTCCTCAGTCTGTTGTCTCCTTGTGTTGAACACTTTGAAGGCTTTTGAGACAAGTGAGTATCCCAGGATGTATCCATCATCAGCTTTTGCATCAAATTTCCCTAGGTGATCCTTGTGATTATGAATAAACACAGGACACCCAAAGACATGAAAGTAGCTGATGTCAGGGATTCTTCCTTTGAATAACTTATATGGGGTTTTCCCATATCTCTTGACAATTATGGATCTGTTTTGTGTATAACAGGCAGTTTTGACTGCATCAGTCCAAAAATGGTTGGAAAGGACTGATCCACATAGCATTGTCCTAGCAGCTTCAATGAGTGTTCTGTTTTTCCTTTCAGCAACACCATTTTGTTCAGGTGTGTATGGAGAGGAAAAGTTTTGGGAAATACCTTTCTCATCACAGAAACATTCAAGTTCATTATTTTTGAACTCAGTCCCATTGTCAGTTCTAATTTGTTTGACCTTAATGTCATTTTGATTTTCAATGTTCCTGACAAAGGACATGATTGTTTCAGCTGCCTGACTCTTTTTGATCAGGAAGAATACCCAGGTGTATCTAGAGTATTCATCCACTATGACCAGAGTATACTTCTCATGGTTAACAGACCTTGGACTGACAGGTTCAAATAGATCCATATGGAGAAGATATAGGCAGTTCCTGATGGAAAAGTTGGTTTTGGTTTTAAAGGATGCTCTGTGATGTTTACCTTTTTCACAAGCTGAGCATGGTTTATCCTTAGAAAACACAAGAGATGGAAAGCCAAGGACCTTGTTTTGTTTTACAAGATTGTTAATGTTCTTAAAGTTCAGGTGGGTGAGTCTCTTATGCCAGAGCAGTTGAGTGTATCAGTGGCCTTAGCAAAGAGACAAGTTCCATCCTGAGTTAGACTGGACATGTCTAATACATAAACATCTTGTCTTCTTGGTGCAATGAGGACAATTTCCTTATTTGCATTGAAGATGGTTCCTTGCTTATCATCAAACTGAACTATGTATTTTGCATCACATAGTTGACTGACATTGATCAGATTATACTTAAGACCATTTACATATGCTATCCTAGTAAAGACAATACCATTGCAGTTTACTGAACCATAACCTTCAGTGAGACATGATGAATATCAGCAAATATCACTTTGGGTCCTGGTTCTTCCACATATTTGTGCAGACACTCCTTAACACCAGTCATGCTCCTTGAACATCCACTGTCTAGATGCCAAACAGGATCCCTGGCATGCTTCTGCATAAATAGTAAACTAGGTCAGTTCTTTCTAGGACTCCATTTCATGGAGGGTTTGGTATTGTAGGATTTTATGAAAGTATTAATTGATTCATGGTCAGAGGTTGAGTGGACTGAGCTACCACATGTTTTGCATTTGGTTGCAGGGGTAGCCTCAGTAGTCTGAGAGGATTGTTTCATTCCTCTTCTTGACTGAATGACCTTCTCTTTTCCTGAGGATTTCTGAGTGGAACTTCCACTAGATTCACAATGTTTGTCATATTGACAATCCTCAGGGTGGTGGTCATTGAATCCACACAAAGGGCAGGGTGGAAAAGGTTTGGCCTTTTGCTTCTGTTTCTGCTTAGAATCAGAAGGGTAGTTCAGGCACTGAGCCTTAAGTCCTGAAAAGTTTGACATGACTGAGCATTGTTTATGATCAGAGGTCCTGTGATCTTCCTTTTTGCAAATCATGCAAAAAAGGGAACTCTATAGCAATCATCAGTGAGATGATTTGTATAGTTGCATAGCTCACATCTTTTAGGGGTTTTGTGGGTTTGGGTTTGGTCTTTGAGGAAGTTGGTCTTTGTTCCTTCTTGGATTGAGAAGATTTCTCAGAAGATGCAATCTTCTCTCCTAGCTTCCTGACCATTTCAGCCAACATATCAAATTTTGAGTCAGGGCTTTGGGTTGTTTCTTCAGAAGGGACTGAAGTTGATGAGTCATCAGTATTTACTAAGACATCAAGGTTTGCTCTCTTCAGAATGGTTGTTCCCCTTCCTGATCTCTCCTTTGGAGAGTGTGGTGAGAAGACCATAGGTGGGAGGCCTAAGTTAGGTGCAGCACCCTGAAGGGTATTTAGTGGAGGAAGTGGAGGGTATGATTCTGATTCAGACTCATTCAAGGACTCAGTGATTGGTTCAGTGAGTTCAAGCTTACTGAGTTTTTCAGTGAGTCCAAGCATATTTTTCAAAGCCTGACTTTCAGGAAGCAAGATCTTTCCAGTCTCAAAGTTTGGTAACTTACTGACTGGGTTGTCCCTGACAATCCAGTCATTTGACTTGGGAAGCAATTCTTGCTCAAAAGATATGCCAGCTGGAACAAAGTTTATTTCATTTTGACACACAATTGGATCAACCATAAGAGGGTCAATGCCAATGGTTTTCTGAGAGATTAATCCCACAGTGTCAAAAACCTTAGGGTTCTTCTTGGTCCAGCTTTGAATGATAGCCTTTTCTTTGTTAAGTTCAGTTTGAAGGACTTGGTTTTGTTTCAAAATCTCAGTGTTCTGAATTTGTAGAGTTATTGTTTCTAGTTTGGCTTGCTTAAGTACAAGCAGTTCATCTCTACATTTGTTCAATTCTGACACAATATTGTTATATTTTGACAACAAGTTAAGCCTTTGTTCCTCAACAAACTTTAAATCAACACAAATATAATTCATGTAAGACTGCCAATCAGAATCATCATCCATAGAAAGTAAAGTATTTACCTTCTTCATGGTGATGTTGACCCACTCTCCATTTCTAGCATGGCCTTTTCCTACAGCCACCTGATCCTCTTCAGAAAGTGCCATCAGTGCACTAACTCTTATCTCCTCATCTGAGGAAACCTCTTCATCATCCCAATCATATGCTTCAGCTATTAAAACCTTGTTTTTGTCCGAATAGGTTTAGATGTTTGAGGAGCCTAAGGCAATATGGGGTTAGTTTCAAGAAGTGCAAGTTTAGCTTTGATATTCCTATATTTTGTTTCAAAATCCTTTTGACCCTTGTTTTGGAATTGTTGGGTGGACTGAAACATTTTAGGTTGAAACTTGCTAGTTCCTGAAAATTTGTAAGAAGGTTCTGAGATAGTTTTAGAATAACAGTCCCTAGCAAAATGACCCTTTTTACCACATTTAAAGCATTCAGTGGTCTCATTTGCTTTTGATTTTGTAAAGTTGGACTGATTTCTTTTGATGAAACGTTTTGAACTAGCAAGGAGTGCCCTTTCTTGGAATTCCAAGTTCAGGTCATTCAGGTACTCCTCATCAGTCCTTTCATCAATTTCTTCTTCAGAATCCTCTTGAATATCCTGCACAACACCATTAGAATAGAAAGCAGTTGATATAGGTGTGGAGGTTAAGGCCTTTTTGGACTCAAAGGCTTTTGAGTCAGGGTATCTCCTTGAGATCAAGTTGTCTTCATAGACAAACTTCCCATAAATTTCAGGGAGCTCAAGGGTCTGAATGTGGTTAGCATTCCTCAGGACTTGTGAGAAGTTGAGCCACTTCTCAGGGAGACTGTTGACAAAGCCAACATTTGTCTCATGTTTGGACAGTACAACACCATCATTTGATAATTCATTTATCAAAGTCTTGTATCTGGTGTAGGTCTGTGAGAGACTTTCAAGTCTTTTGCCCTGAAAGTATTATACTCAAGTTTAAGGTCCATGACCCTATTTTCCTTGGTATCTGAGGGACCCTCAAAGCTGTTTACCAAGTCATCCCAAGTTTGCTTGGCTGTTAGACAGTTGATGACTGATTCCATTACATCGTCAGGAAGACAAGATATAAGGATGCTTTTCAGGCGTTGGTCTTGATTGACCACCCTCCTCTCATCAATGGTCCATTGGGCTTCAGGCTTGTTTCGCCCTGTGCCAGTCTTTGGGACAAATGGGCCATCCCTGATACAGGTGATGTAGTAGGGTTCCATACCAGTAAGATAGCAAATCATACGCTTCTTCCATTTGCTAAATTTCCCAGCTTCAAGTCTGGGTGCAACAGCTGAGTAGCTGCCACCCTTTTTGTCGACTAGCTGGGGTACATTGATATCAGCCATAGTAGGATCTTGGTTTCAAAAACCTAGAGCACTCTTGGTTAGTTTAAAAGATTTTATAAACCAGAGGCTCTGATACCACCTGATGGTCCCTTTACACGATTAGAGTTAACTAGAAAGTTAATCTATTTGTGTTAATGACTAATACAATGTTTAAGGATAATTCTAACAGTTATAAAACGTGAATATAAAAACAACAATATTTTTCAACGTTTAAATTCTTATTAGAAATAATTCCAAGAATCTATACCCAAGTGTTTTGCGGAACAAACACTTGGGATTGAATAGACAAGGGTATGGGGTGTCTCCTATCGAAACTCAAGTTTTGCTTGAGTGGTAACAATATACCCACTGAGCTATCTCAGTGAGTTGTATACTCTTTGTAGGAGAGAAGTTCCTTTGTAAAAGTTCAAGACTTTAAATATACAAAGCACACTTTAACATCTCTCCCATCTGATCTATTTATACACAAGTAATCTAAGTATAAGTGATTAAATATAATACAAGTTGTTGAGGTTGCGTGTCTGACAATTACAAATAGTAATTGTCATTTCCAAGAACCAATAGGAAAGGGCTAATAAGACTTTGGGAGTTGTTGGCTGACACTCCATGACTTTTAGCCGCAATAGGGAAGGTTGGATCTGACAAGAGAAGAGTGTTGGGCTGACACTATTATCTTCTCAGATCTTTTCCCTATTGTTCCCGCCTTTTCTTCAGGCGTTGGTTCCTCAGACCTTCAATCACTTTGTTGGTTGAGGAGACTAGGGTTCAGTGAGTTCTTGTCCAACACTCACTGAACCATCATCTTCTTCTTTGGCTTAAGTCCTACTCAGGGAGTACTGCCTTCCTGAGTAGTGAATCCTTCTTCTTGAATTCGCCTTAAGCATCCTGAAGATGACTCACTGAGAAGCTGTTCTCTCAGTGACTTGATTTGTTCTCGGTTTATGTTAACACTTAGTTAATTTGTGTCCAAATCATGTTTGAAGCATTCTTGGGTTTTTCATGACCTAACAGTATTTTCATCCAAAAGTCCATTAGTACTGCTTGAGGTAATAGCAGTACCAACATTTGAACTAGCAGTACCAACTGCTCCAGCAACTTGAATTTCTTCTACTGAACTTGAGGTACTGGGAGTTAAAACAAAGGCCAAATTCCCAGTGCTTGAGCTTGAGCTTGTTCCAGAAGACTTCTTTACATCATGCTCCACTATTTTGAAGTTGCTATAAAGATCCATCAGACTCATAGTATCTATGTCTGGCTTGTTTTTCCAGAAAAATACATGCATGGCCCATTCTGATGGTAGACTTCTCAGGAACTTTGAGTTGAGATCTTCTCGATGTATCTCAATTCCTAAAATAGCAAGTTGGCTTACTAGCTTCTGAAGCCTATTGAACATATGATCTAGTGATTCATTTCTTGTAGCTGAGAAGTTCTTAAATTGTTGCTTGAGAAAGGTCTTCTGAGTTTTCTTGGTTGCTTCATTCCCACCATATCTGGCAACAATAGCTTCAAACAAGGTCTTGGCACACTTGAACTTGCTGAAGTTCAAAAATTGATCATTAGGTATTGTCATCAGCAACATGCTTCTTGCCTTAAGATCATTCTTGTACTGGACCTTCTCTTCAGTAGTTAATGGCTTTGTCTGCACATTTGTTTCAGTCTTTCCCTCAACAACAGTTGTAGTCGTTGTAGGCTTAAAAGAGTTCCCTTCTTCTATGATTTCCCAGAGTGCATAGTCTTGCACCTGGAAGTATTGCTCTATCCTTAGCCTCCACATATCGAATTTATTAGGCTTAAGGATTGGCAACTTTGCAGTAACATTGGTTTGACTTGTCTCCGTGTCCATCTTCTTTCTTGGATCTTCTAATTCAAAGTATCAGAACCTGTCTCTGATACCACTTGACCGGATCTAAACACACGCCTTGTGTTAGATAGATACTTTGATTTGATACTAACTAGCACGCAGAATTTACTAGCTAATACTTAGAAGATATTGTTTGTACGATGTATGAATGGAACAGTGTTTATGTTTATGTATATGAATAATGAAACAGTGTATGAACAAGAGACAATGTTTTTCTTCCAAAATGATTCAATATTATATTAATAATACGAGTGGTCTCCTATCACTAGGGTTTACAACCTTGAATCTCGATCAATAATCGTTTTTCTATATCAACCTAGGATATCCTTTTATCGACCAAGGATTCCTGTACAAGTAAACTAATATTCATATAACTCTAATACTATAAGATATACAAAATATCTTTTCCATACTTATCCTATTACTCGTTTACAAAATCATAAGCAGTACTAACCATATATACTAGCAGTACTAACTGACTTAGTACTGTTAGTGTATTCTTCATCAGTTGTAACTTTTCCTCAGGCAGTACTAACTGTTTATGTTTAATTCGCAACATTAGGGTTTACAACCTTGAAGCTAATCGACTCTCAATTGATATGAGTCTATCTCAATACCCTAGGACCTCCTTTTATAGACTAGGGAGTCCTAGTCAGCTTACAATAACTTTCTATACAAGCTAATTTTTTTCTATATATCTTTTCTATACTTATCAAAAATTCTATACATATCTAAGCGACTCTAACACTTCAGCAGTAGTAACAATAAACCAACAGTCTTAATCTTTACTCTGGCAGCATTAACTCTGAAGCAGTTGTAAGTTGTAAGTTAGTACTAGCAGCACTAAGTTCTTCTAGCAGCACTAACTACTTAGTGTATTTTTCCATGAAGTTCTCAGAAGTTATAATATACACTAGCAGTCTTAAACTCCATAAGCAGTCTTAACTCTATAACCAACAACAGTAACACACTTAGAGCATTTTCATTAATTCCTGAGCAGTCTTAATCATATGAGCAGCATCAACTGAAGAAGCTTTAATTCCTAATAATCCTCCCCTAAACTTGATATTTTATCCTAAAATCATCAAGTTTCATTTAAAACTTGAACCATCACCCTGAAGATGCTTCCAAACACCTTATTTCTTCTTCTTCTCTTTTGGAATGAGAATCCTCTCCATTCTCTTGAGCAGCTGATAGGTCATTTCATCACAAACATCAATTTGAAGTCTAACTGTACCATTTAGCATCTGATGAACTATAGCATGATTCAAAGGATATATTTTATTCACCAACATGTATAACTGAAGCCCATCCATGCCCACAGTATATACTCCACAAGAATCATACAGCTTCCAACTCTTAACTATATTATTAAACTGATCATGCCATACTCTATCTTCATGATGTGGATCAAACATAACCTTCAAATCTCACCAGATAACTCTATCCAAGATGTCATCTGGCCTTGTAGATCCATACTTAGCCTTGACCAACTTCCATAAAGTTTCTAGATCTTCCCTGTCAAAGCTTTTGAGCTTCTGTCCAAAAGTAATAAACCTTTCACCAACTCTAACTATATCCCACCATGATGTCTTTCCATGATAGCCAGTCTTCCAATCAATGATAGGTACTTTTGTCTTTAAAGGAACCACATCAACTATTTCCTCTTCATTATCAGAAGAAATTACTATCAATTCTTGCATTGCAGCTCTGTCTTGGTTATCATCTTCTTGTTGCTCTTGTTCTATCTGCTCATCCACTGTTTGCTCATCAATCTTTTGTTTCTTGACCATTTCAGGCTCTAGCTCTAGCCCTGCTCTTTTAGAAATACTCTCTTGTGCTTTCTCTTCTTCCTCAGAACTCCCCACCACCTCCTCTGTATTTATAGCAATGAAAGTGTTGACCCTCTTGAGAACCTTGTCAAAAATAACCTTGACCTTCTAAAAACTCATGTTCTTGAACTGAGCTGGTTTCCATCCATCCTGGTTTCTCAAGTAAGTCATCATTAGTTGCTTTTGTTGAGCCTTAGTAGGTGGTTTATTCCTCTTTGCCTCTGCTCTCTTCTGGGCAAAGAACTTCCTTTGTTTTTCCAAGAGTTCCACATATAATTTTGCCTTTTCTTCCATGGACAACTCTTCCTGTTCTTCCTGCAACATCCTTTGAGCTAACTCTTGATCAGCCTCACATTTAGCTTGTATATCATCCCATTCTGATAATAATGCAAGACTGGCTTCTTCTTCTTGAGCATCAAGTTCAACTTGAACTTGCTTTGCTAGCTCTTCATATTGTTGTATCTGAGCTTGCTTGGATAAGGGTTTAATCACTGGTTCTTCTATCATTATTCCTTTCCCCTTACCCTGTATTAGTTGATGAACTATTGTTGTTGTTGTTGTTGTTGTTGTTGCTGTTGTTGTTGTTGGCTCCTTGATCACTACCCCTTCGACTGGTGGTTTCTTCGAAGTAGTAAGAGCTTGAGTCAAAGTAGTTAGTTCATCATCAGAACTTGTTGTTGTTGCTGCAACAGTAACATTTGTTGCAGCAGTATTAACTTCTGGCTCAGCAGCACTAATATTCTCACTAGCAGCATTAACTGGTACACTAGCAGCATTAAGTGTAGCAGTGTCAACCTTAAGCCCTGCAACAATATCAATTTCAACAACATTCCCTTGTTGGTCTTCAACAACAAACTCAGTAGCAGTATCAATCTCTTCATCAATCTACTTATCTACCATCTCCACATTCTCATCCTCCCCTGAAGCTTTGTGTTCATTCTTCCCCTATTTGGGAGCATCCTACCCCAAACTCTCAACACTATCAGAGGATTCAATTCTAGATGTGGTACCCACCTTATGCAACCTCTTGAGCTTGTGAGAGGTGAACATCTTTTTTCTCTCCAACTGTTTGACCCTCTTCCTCAACCTTATAATTCCAGCTTGTTGTAAGGAAGTGGTCTTCTTTAATATAGAGATATCTTTTTGCTGTGAGGAGGTGAGTTCCTTCAAATCAAAAACTTCCTTTTGCAAAGAGGTATATAGAGCCATCAATTCATTAAGTGGAAAGCTACCCTCAGCACTTCGGATTGTGTTACCTCTCCCGATTGGTGCATCATTGGGAATGTTAGACTCAGTCCCAAATCTAGTTTGAGCATTTGAGCCCCCATTGGTTTCTTGGCGCCTAGGGATTCCTTCACCTGAATCAGTTCCTTGGGAACTTGATCCATTACAAGTTGCCTTTGATTAGTTCTTATTGATGTTACTACTGTCCTGCTCTACATCTAAGCTAGTAGCAGTTGTAGCAGCCCTATCTAAATTGTCATCCTCCTCCTCCATGACAACCTCATCTGGTACAACATGAGTAGAAGCACTAGCCTGAGGTAGCTTAGTGTTCTTTCTACTATTCCTACGTGTATAGGTCTTTTGTTGTGTTGAGGAAATGGATAAAAATGTGGGTGTGTGTTGGGTTACAGTGGGGATAACTGAACCTTCACCCTGATTTTGAGCTTGTATCAATATTGTTGAAAATAAGGGTGTTACAATTCCTGAAAAATCTTTTCCCTCCCTCTTCATAGTTGTAAAAAAACTTTTTAGAATGAGAGGGGGCAACATAAGTTCTTTGATGAACTTTCTTTTCTGTAAACTGCCTGTCCAAAGCAATTGTAAAAACCATAGATATATGTAAAATTGTTTTGTTGAACTATCCAAGTTCTTAACCATACCATAAAAAATCATTTTTGAAAAATTAAACTTTTGATTTGTAGCTAAACAGATTATGGCAGAAGCCACATTGCTGCTAAACTCGTTCCATCCAGTTGTCTTTGGACTAAGACACTGTAAGATAGTATGGATTAAGAATTTCCACTGTGGGGAGAAGTTTGCTTTGTAAAATTTTAAAGAAATATTTTTCTTCTCATATCCCATCAGTGCAAGGTTTGCAAAAATTGCAGAATTTAAGAGACACTAAATAATGTCTTTTGCATCAGCTAGTCGAACAACTCTCCTAACAGATGTTTCAGTAATGAGTATCTTCTGCCCATCTACAAGGGCATGAATATGTTCTTCTCCATTAATAGTTTCGACCTTTGCCGTAGACTAAAACTGTTTAATGTGAGAAATATATATAGTAGGGTTTACTGTTAATGCATACCTTATAGGGTTTGCATTTAAGAAGTCAACAATCTCAGTAAAACCATCAGACTCTTTGGGGTTTTGCAAAAAGGCAATCATGTTGTGGGTAGAGGTGGTAAAATGGGCGGGTCGGGCAAGCACGGGCCAAACGGGTACGAGCTAAAACGGGCACGGTCCAAACAGGCAAATTATAATTCGGGCTAAACGGGCACGGACAAAAATGGGGAAATTAAAATTCGGATCAAATAAGCACGGATCAAAATGAGCTATTTAAAAAAACATCGAAAGACAAAATAAATTCCTAAACCAAATATTAAATTCGAATAAACATGAAATAAAACGTCTCCAATATTTAAACCTTCAAAAAACGAAATTAATTAAACATTTAACTTGAGTATAGAAAAAAAAAGCAACTAAACAAAATGTCTTCAAAATTTAATCAATATTATTCTTCCATATGCACTCGAGCTTAGACTTGTATAGAAGATGAGCAAAGAAGCACCATTTTGTAAAACATGTGTTCCTGAAATGAAGAAAAGTATTGATTGTAATCGAAAAAAATTATCATAAATTCAAAACTACATATTTGATACATACATCAAGATACTTCATAGCTATACTTTACTGAAACATGCTTGACATGTATATTGCAAAAGTCTATCGAGAATAGAAAATATAATCAGCCATACTTATTGACTTTGGGGAAAGCTAAATAAATTACAATATTATGATCCATTTTTTAAACTCTGCAAGTGCCATGAAAATGAGAATACTGTTGTATCTCAAACATTCAGGCAAGATGTGATTGGCTAATTAGCCACCATGTAACTACCTAACACCAGTAGACACGCAAATCTCTCATTAACTATAAGTCTACAAGTACCCACTAAGGCAATAACGCCCAACATGGTCTCTAGAAAACTACATATGATGAAATGGTGACCAGAATTTTCACTTACTCAGTTGCAAAATTTTTTTATTACTGAATCAGTAGGTTTTAGCACACTACAGATGACAGAACTAAAATCAGTACCCCTAGGAGATGCAATTTTTTCACTCCAATGCTAGAAATCTTTTGGAAAAAGATTATGTTGGAGATGCTGTTAGTTGACACCCACCCATTATAGTGTCCCGATCATAGAAAAACATTATGAATACGCGTACGATCATGAAGCAATGAACAACAGTCCTTGCTGTCATGAAATTCAGTTTCGACTTAAAAAAAATCAGCTAATTAATCATACAAAACATCATGAATATCTAAGGCTTCTACAAAGCGACAAACAACAACAAATAAAAACTATGCGTCCGTGCAACCGAGTATCAGTTAATTCAGATACAACTAACAGTTAGCCTAGCCTAATTCATCGCGCAAATTAACCTGATCATTACGCATTACGACACGTCTATACAATAAAAAAATCAGTTAATTCACTAAGCCGTAGATGTAGTTCATGCTAGACAAACTGATATGGATTGTTTGACAGTTTCTTTTTAGACCATTAACATATTATGCGTGCCCCTTCAGGGGATACATTTACAAGTAGAGAACGATAAGTCAAACCAAAAATTAAACAATGCAACTATTTAAATATATATATCTATCAATTAATTAGATTATAACTCTAAATTTAATTTGCAAATAATTAAACATACAAGGTTTTTTCTATTTTTCACATCATATATTATTTAATAATTAATAATTATGCATAAAATTATATAAAGATACCTGTGTAACTGTGTAGGTTTTGCTTCAAAGAAAGAAGGAAGCAGGGGACAAAAATATTCACATAGAAGTGTTAATTGTTAACTATGAAAGAAATTAAGAAAACGTTAAAGAAAGAAAACGGGCAAAAACGCCCGGTTACTTTCTCTATTGCGCCCATGTAGCTCGTTAGGTTTTAAAAAGTGTCAAAAAATGCCCGTTAGAGCCCATCAAAAAATACGTAGGGGGCAAAAAACGCCCATGACTTTTAAAAAGTGTCAAAAAACGCCCGAAAGTTACAATATGGGCAATATTTGCCACCTCTAGTTGTGGGTATCGGCAAAAGAAAAGTTCGACATTGTGATGATTTGGGGTTTTTGTGAGTAGATGATAAATTGAGTTAGGGTTTGCAATTTGAGAGCGTTTGTGAATTTTGAAATCCGATTATGTGAATTATTGGTGGTTATAAACCCTTAATCGAAGAATTTATGAAACAGTCCCTCGAACAAACTAGCAGTTGAAACCTTGGAAGCACTAAGTTATGCTAGCAGCACTAACTTATGCCTAGCAGTAGTCACTTTGAGAAAACAGCTTTAACTCCAATTTCAATCCAAACATCTTTTGCTTTACTAATCCTGCAAAATGTTACTTCCAAAACTACAAAAACACAAGCCGTAACACTTCACAATAATCATAACTTCTAATTATACTTAACAGTTCTAAGTACAACTGGCAACATTAACTAGCAGTTGTAAATATAACTAGCAGTACTAATAATACTTAATAGCTGAAACGCATATTGATTTGAATAACAGTACTAATCCATACAAAATTCTACAAAAACACAAAGAGATAAGTGGTTTTAAATATTTAACATTCCAATACTGGCAATTAAAAATTGAAATCTACCAACATCAAAAGCTTTTATGAGCAAATCTACAATATTATTGTCAGTATGGATTTAAACCATTTGAATTAACTTCTTTTCATTGCAATCTCTTATAAAATGGTGTCTTATCTTTATATGCTTTGTTTTTTTGTGATAAACATGATTTTTAATTATGCACATATTACTGCTATTATCAATAAAGATTTTGGTATGCATATAATTGTACCCATAATCCAGCAATTGATTCTGAATCCAGAGCACTTATCCATAGCAACTTGAAGCAGCCATATATTCAGCTTCTGTTGGGGAATTTGCAACCACAGTCTGTTTCTTTCACTGCTATGATATCAATCTACACCCAAGAAAATGACAACCTCCTATTTTAGATTTTCTATCCAAGCTTGCTCCAGCATAGTCACTATCAGTGTATGCTACCAAATCAAAAGGAGAATCTTTTCGATACCAAAGGCCCAACTTAGGTTGACCTTTTAAGTATATAAAAATTCTTTTCACATCATGAAGATGTGAAACTTTTGGTGTGACTTGGTATCTGGCACAGGCATACACTGCAAATATAATGTCAGGTCTTGAAGAAGTAAGATACATCAATGAACCAATCATTGATCTGTACATATGAACATCAACTTCTTTACCATTTTAATCCTTGAGCAATGGCTTACCAGTGACCATTGGTGTGCTAGCTGTCTTGAAATCTATATACTCAAACTTCTTTAAGATCTCAGCAACATACATATCTTGACTGATAAATATGCCATCTTCCTTCTGCTTCTCTTGCAATCCCAAAAAGAAAGTAAGTTCTCCCATAAAACTCATCTGGAACCTCTCATGCATCAATTTCTCAAACTCAATGCATAACTCCTTCTTTGTTGTACCAAATATAATATCATCCACATAAACCTGAACAAGCAGGATATCATTTTTGTATCTTCTGATAAACAAAGTCTTGTCAATCTTCCCCCTATGAAATCCATTTTCCAACAGGCAAGTGGACAATGTTTCATACTAAGCTCTGGGAGCTTGATGTAAACCATAAAGTACTTTTTCCACCTTGTATACTTTATCAGGAAAATTAGGATCTTCAAACCCTGGTTGTTGACAAACATATACTTCTTCTTCATTTTTCCCATACAGGAAAGCACTTTTTACATCCATCTGATACACCACAAAATCTTTGTATGAAGCATAAGCTAAGAACAACCTTATAGATTTAATTCTAGGAACTGGGGCAAAGACTTCATCATAGCCAATCCCTTCTTCTTGTGTGTATCCCAGAGCTACTAACCTTGCCTTGTTCCTTATCACAATACCTCTTTCATCCTTTTTACATCAGAAAACCCATTTAGTACCAATAGCCTTTTTACCATTAGGCAAATCTACCAGAGTCCAAACTTCTTGCAACTTGAATTATAGAAGCTCTTCATGCACAACCTCTACTCAGCTTGGATCCTGCAATGCTTTAAGTGCATTCTTGGGTTCTACTTGTGATTGAAAACAAGCAAACAAACAATTTTGAAGGACTTTATGACTGTTTCTTTGTTTAAGGGATCTAGCAAAGAAACCTTGTTCCTTCGAATCCTTTGTCATTCTTCTTGTTTGAACAGCATACTTCACATCTCCAATGATTTGTTCTTGAGGATGATTCTTGTGAATTTTGGTAGTTGGAATAGGACTGACAGGGATAGTATCATCCATATTGTTTATGATAGACTGCAGTAGTACACATATGTTTTGTTAACCTCTGTATCATCTCCTTCATCATCAATATCAATATATATATTTTCCAAATGAGGCATGTTTGGATCAAATGGATATTCATCCTCATTAACAGCAATGCCTTCCTTGTCAGCAGTATTAACAGTTTTATCTTTGTTAGTGTTGTTACTGGTGTCACCATTACTAGCAGCATTAACCTCATTAGAACAACTAACATTATTATCATTCTCTTGATCAAAATTTTCATTGTCTTTTCTTAGATCCTCATTTTCCTTCTCTTCGTTTGCATTAGAAGGTGTTGATCCATGATTCTTAGAATTCTTTGATCCTTGAGAATCATCATTCTTATCCTCTTGAGAACTCTTTGAACTTTGAGAGTATAGTGGATCGGCAGTCCATAATGGTCGCAAAATGCAATCTTTGCCAGGTCCTGTCTCCTTTCTAGCCTGACCTGCATCATTACTAGCTTTTGTACTTACAAAACCATTGGACTGTGTACCTGCAGCAACTGGCTCATAATTCATTGTTTTTGTTAGTGCATCAATATCAAACAGCCAGTCTGGTCCACTACCTATAACATTAGGTGTACTTTCACTAAACCTAATGTGTAAATTCTCTTTAGCAATTATGGTTCTACTATTGAATACCTTAAATGCCTTACTATTCAAGGAGTATCCAACAAAGAATCCTTCATCAGCCTTGCCATCAAACTTACCTAAGTGATCTATGGTATTGAGGATAGTAACAGGACACCCAAATGGTCTTAAAAAGCTTAACATTAGTGTTCTACCATGTAACAGTTCATAAGGGGTCTTGTTATGAGGCTTAACTACTAAACTTCTATTTTGCACATAGCAAGCAGTATTAACTGCTTCTACCTAAAAGGTAGTTGGCAACTCAGAATCTGCTAACACAGTCCTAGCAGGCTCAATTAGTGTCCTAATTCTCCACTCAGCAACACCATTTTTTTGAGGAATTCTAGCTACACTATACTGTCTCATAATACCTTTCATCTCACAAAACTGATTCATATCCTTATTCTTGAACTCAGTTCCATTGTCACATCTTATAACTTTAACCTTATGATTAACTAGGTTTTGTATCCTGGTTATGATAGACTAAAGAACGCCACTGGTTTTATCCTTAATTGCTAAAAAGAAAACCCAAGTAAACCTACTAAAATCATCTGTGAAAACTAGGCAATACATTTTTTTCATTAAACTTTTCACAAATGTTGTTCCAAATAAATCCATTTGCAACATATGTAAAGGCTGACTTATTGAGTTCTCAGTTTTGGACTTACAAGAGGCTCTGTGCTTCTTTATCTTCTAACAAGCAACACAGGTTTCATCATTTTCAAAAACATTAGAAGGTAAACCTCTTACTAGATTTCCCTTAACCAACTTATTCATTGTTTTGAAATTTAAGTGCCCAAGCCTTCTATGCCAAAGTTTTGATTCATCAGACATGGCTTTTGCAAAGAGACAAGTTAAACCTCCTTTGGGAACCATGTTCTCTAAATCAACACTGTATATATTATCTCTTCTAGGAACTTTAAGCAAAACTTGACTTTCATCAGTTAACTTAAAGTCAGGAGACAAGACAATGCATTCAGTGTCATTAAAGAGAACACTTTTCTTTTTGTCACACATTTGTGAGACACTAAAGAGATTGAATTTTAGCTCTTTGACAAAATACACATTATCAAAATCAAGTTTAATAGTTCTTATAGTACCTTTACCTGTGATTTTCCCTCTTTTGGGATTACTCCCAAAAGAAATATATCCTCCATCAATTTCCTCATAATCAGTAAGATAGGACATGTTTCCTGTCATGTGCCTTGAGCATCCACGATCAATGACTCCTTGATCTTGTAATTCCACCTATGGATTGCCCTGCACATAAAGTAAGAAAATCAGTTTCTCTTGGGGACCCAAGCCATTACTGACTTGGATCTGCCTTGTGCATCAACATAATCAAATTTCTTTAAAATTATTGATGCACTGTTGTGTTTGGAAACATGGTCTAAAACTTTAATTTTTGTTTTCCAAACCCAACAAGCTGAGGCATTAACAGCATAAAAATAATTTCCCTAGACAGTATCAATTACTGCTTTTGGCTTAGCAGTAGTAACTACTGCTTTTGGCTTAGCAGTATTAACAACTGTATTCGTTTGAATGGGCCTTTTTACAGTTGAATGTGCTATTTTTGAAAGATGTGTCATTGATTTAGCACCATTCACAGTTTGTTTTGGTTGAGCAGTATTAACTGGTCTAGCAGTATTAGCCAATACTGATGTTTTAGAAATATTTTGCTTGGCAGTATTAACTGATACTAACCCAGATTTCATTAACACTGCTCTTGGAACCATATTTCTTTTAGCATTGGGGTGAGTATTTTTAGAAAAGCTTTGGTGATTCACCCTCTGAGCATAGTTCCAAACAGGTTTTTGATAGTAATGACAATCATACTGTAGGTGTTCAAAACTACCACAGAAATAACAAGCCTTATTAAACATCTCAAACTGACTACCTAATCTTTGAGAAATCATGTCATTCCAATTCCTTTGGTTCCCTATAGGCCTATTAGTGTGCAACCTAGGTTGCTCAACTTGATTGATAGTGTTCCTAGTATTTTGTCCTTGTAAATTAGGTTTGACAAACTTTATCTTTTCAACACTAGGTTTAATTGTTTTTCTTTCAATCTCAGGTTGAGGTACTTCCTTATTCTCATCATCTGACTCCCAATCTTCAATAATTGAGGCATTAGGCCTCCTAACTATCTTAGACTCTTCTACCTTTGTCATCTCAACTACATGCTCCTTCAACTCTTCTATACCAGTAAAAGACAAATCCTTTGTTGGAGGCAAAAACTTTCCTGTAATAGGAGGGGGAACTTCATTATAACCTAAACCTGTTTTGCATTTGTTAACAATTTGACACTCTATTATTTTGTTAACACTTTTAGATGCATGTTCATACTTATTAACTGTAAGCTGAATACTTTCTTTTTTCTTATGAACTACATCTTTTTCTTTTTTGAGCTACTTCATTTCTTCTTCTAAGCTCTTTAATAAGTTCATCTCTTACATAATTTTAACTCTTTAAAACATTAATCTTTTCTGCATATTCAGACTCATTTGTTTTAAAGAATTCAAGTCTTTTCTTGACTGACTCTAATCCTAATTTATAACCTAAACACTGCAATTCAGACTTTCTTAAATCTTCTATCAGTTTATTATTCTGAGTTTTAAGTGACTCAACATTATCTAAACAAGATTTATAAGAACAACCAGAATTATTAGATACCTCAGAGTTAGAACTTGAAGATGAAGATGTGTAAGCCATCAAAGCATAGTTAGGTCCTTCTTCAGCTTGGTCACTCCAATCATAGCCACCCAAACCATCATAAAATACCAAAGCTGTGGAATTACTTGTTTTCATAGACACAGTTCTCCTAAAGCTTTCTCCATTCTTGTAGTCTTGGATCTTTAGTGCCCTGTACTCTCTAGCAAAGTGTCCTCTTTTGTGACAGTTATAACATTCCACCTTGGACTTGTGAAAGCCAATGTTATCATTCCCATTGACTGTTTGTTTCCTTCCAGTTTTCTTCAAGAATCTCCTAGCTCTCATTGTCAACATAGCCATCTGCCATCTTAAATCTATTTCTTCCACATCATCTGGATGAATTTGTTCCAGATCCTCATTAATCAGCTGAGGACTATTGGGTTGACTAGCCAATAAAGCATAAATCACAGCATCACTCAAGTTGTCAATATTTGTTGAGTTAGCAGCAGTCACTTGAGTGCTAGCGGTAGTAACTCCATGAGCAGTAGTAACTGCTTCATTGGTACTGCTAGTGTTATTATTAGCAGAGGACATGAATGCCATATTTTGTGAGTTTGTACTTGAGCTAGATGATCCTTTGACCTCTGATTCATACACCTTTAAATTATTGTAAAGATCATCCATGCTCATTGTGTCAAGATCAGGTTTGTTTCTCCACACAACAACATGTGTGTTCCATTCAGAGGACAAGCTTCTCAAAAGCTTATAAGTCAACTGATGTTTCAAGAGATTCTTCTTTGTCTTCATTACCTCCAAACCTCTTTTCAATAGCTTCCATTAGAGACTTGGCATCTATAATGGAGTGGAAGTTCAACTGATGTTCATTAGGAATGGCCATCATCAAAGTACTCATTGCTTTAACTTCCAATCTTCTTTGAGCTTTTTCCTCAGCAGTTTTAAGAGGCACTATTATAATAACACCTTCTGCAGATTTGGTTGTTTTTGGTGGTTCGTTTCCATTCTCAATGACATCCCAAAGTTGGAAATTGGTATGTGCTTAATCACATACCTTTATTCGACCAAAACCGGACCCGAATAGACCAAAAACTAACCAATTATGCCAAATATTTCGTGTTTTTGTGTTTATGTTTGTGCAGGCAACGGATAAACGAAATAGGGACAAAATCAAGCAAAATCAGGGAACCCAAGCACGAGATTTGGAAGAGATATTTATAGCCATTGCCGGGAAGTTTTATGTCATTCATATCCTTTAAGAATCATCAATTCACAAAAGAAGACCTTGGATTAAGTTTACAAGATTGGCAGAAATAGTCCATGGAGTTTCAAGAATTACACCTTTAGTCCTTGTACTTTACCTAAACCTAAAATCATAAAAATCTATACTACACTTATTATCCGGATTATTAAAATCCAAATCCAATCCCATAAACAAATCCAATCCAACACACAAACAAATCCAATCCACGGCCCAATCCCAAATAACCGAGCCTAACCTTTTTCTTTAAACCCTCAACTCGTTTTATCACCCACGACCCAACTCCAAAACCGGGTCAACTACCGGTCAAACAATAGTTAAATAAATAAAAAAATTAAAAAAAAAAAAAAAAAAAAAAAAAAAAAAAAAAACTTACCCGCGCTATGTTCATCCCCCTTTCCAAAAGTTACCCAGACACTATGAACCCTAATCCTTAACCGTACAAAATTACTGCAATTAAGGGTATAATTGTCCAATCATTGGGTGTCGGAATGTCAGAACTAGCACAGAAACACACGAATGGGCTACGTGGCAGCATACTATTGGACATGACACCTCATGGGAATTGATCAAACGGCTATAATGATTGGGGGATTGATCTGAGGTTTGATAAGAGCTCAAAGAAGCACAAATTCACACGGATTGATGATGTGGCAAGCCTGGAACCTTCATCAGTGGCTATAAATTGAGAGCTCTCCTCATGAGCTAGGGTTGTCCAATTTTTATGTTTTAAAAAATTGTTACCACTTTATTTTCTCGTCAAATTTACTGCTTTTCTTAGTGTAATCATTTACATTTCATTTGTAATTTTCAATTTCATTTTTTAATTTGAAGTTTGATTAATGAAAGTTCATTTTTAATTTCTTATGATTCTGTTCCTTTAAAGTTGTTAATCTCTTATTAGCTTAAATTTAGTTTCAGTAGCTTAATATAAATTTACTAAGCTTTTATACTTCATAGTTATTCAAAATATTTCAAAAACCCAATAATATTCAAAAATACATTCAAAAATAAATAAAAAAAGTATGTATCACAGCTTCAATAAGCTGTTTTTCCATTTGTATAAGCTTATATAAGCTTAATAGCTTAGTGTGAGCTTTTGGTAGAGGTTCAAAACTGATTTTATCTCAAAAGTCAAAAAGTCAACTGTGGGAGGTCAAAATAAGCTGTGGATAAGCTGAGGGTATAAGCTGGTCTTGGGGTGTTATTATTGGCTTATTAAGATAAGCCTGGGTTGTGTATTGATTCCGAGTTCATTATTTTCCTGCTGGAACAATTTGTAAGCTTCATTTCATTATAGCTTATCTTTTTGCTTATTGAATTAGCTTGTTCTTTTTCTAGCTTATTTGACTTTTGCTTTCTGTTTTTAGATTAGAAATAGCCTAGAATATACTAGAGTAGCATAAATTTCAGGTGAAAAGTAATTAGATCTAAGTTAAATTGCAAAAACTGTTTTGATAGGGGTGTTTGGTTTATAGGGTATCTAGCTAATATACTGTTCATTTTCACTTTCCTGGAATCAATATAACTGAGTTAAGGTGTAATAGGCTTGAATCAGTAGGTGTTTAAGGTTTTATAGCTCACTATAGACATCTGGCCTTTTGGAGGATTTTTGAGGCATAATCTGCCCTCAATAAGCTCAGTATAAGCTGAGCTTATCTGAAACCCCACTTTGGCATTTTATAGTTGCTTTTAGGTGTTAAAGTAGGATTGCAAAAGCTGGTTTCATTTGGTCAAGGTTTGCAAGTGTTTTACACCAAATTTCCATTTCTGCTGTCACAGAAACTTTAGTGCATAACCTAGGATTATAGCTGCTAATCTATGTGCATTTGTGGCTTAACCAGACAAGATTAGGTCATCATTTTTGGTTTATAATTAGTTTGATTAGCAAGGTTTAAGTGCATTATCTGGGATTTAAGTTTTGAGCTTATTCAATAGCTTAAAAACAGGTCTGCAATAAGCCCCTTAGAGCCGTTCTGAACTTGCATCAGTTTTAGCTTTCTTGATCACTTGTTCTAGGCTCTATTTCAAGTAGCAATTGTTCACAGAATTTGGGAATTTTCAGTTTGATAGTAGCTTGTAGTATAGGCTTTTAGTTTCTGCCTTTGGTTTTCCCCGATTAGCTTTTTATCAGCTTGTAGCCTTATTCAAAGTAGGTGCATTAGTCATTCAAATCTGTCATAAGTAATCAATTGTGCAGTTGCTTACTGGCTTATTACTTGAGCTTATTTGAACTTTTTGAGTTGGATTAAGCTTAAACAAGTCCTTTGCACTAGTCCTGAGTTTCTGACAATTTTTGGCACTGATTTGCTTATTTTGAGCTTATTTGCAAACTGCTCATTCGCCTATTCTGCTTATTAGGGTTTAATTAGATTCTGATTTTATTTTTCCTAGTTAGAAAATTTAATTTTAGAATTACCTTAAATTTTTCAGATTTTTCAAAAGTCTTTTATTATTTTTAAATCAATTAAATATTCTATTTTAGTTTTAAATTCATAAAAAATAAATAAAAAGTCAAAAAAATATGTATATATTTTTCTTTTTCCCAAAATTTTCTTTTTATATTTAGAATTTAGGAAAATTATTTTCATAATTTTAGGGCTTAGAAGTTAGAAAATCACTTTTAATTTACGTTTTTTTTTTTAAAATTAGTCGCGTAACGTTTTTAAAATTAGATTTTCGTTTTAGGAATACGTGCTTAGTATAATTGTACCCTTAGCTTAATTAGTTGTTTTCATTTGCTATTTCATTATTCGTAGTATAAAAATCCCAAAAATTCACTTGTTCACTCACATTCACAACACATATTCGACACCGATAACGAAAACTCGAATTCAACCTTCGTTGGGACTACGACCCGGGGAAATACATCTGTTGTATTCTCCTTGGAAAATAAATATACTTAAAACGACAAATCAGAAACCAATCATCAGGATGTACTGCTCAATTCGCATTCTCCAGATCTCATACTCACCAGCCTTGAGCATTGGAACCTTTGATGCAGCAACCCTATGTGCAGAGTCTTGATCCATCTTTGTCCGCAAAATCTTGTGTGTTTAAACAAATTCTTCTTTGAGTTGATCACAGCTTCTAGAACCACAAGCTCTGATACCACTTGTTGATCCCAGTTATATACTTGATCGTATTCCCTTAGCTTGTAAAGGTTAGGTTATCTTAGATAAATCTAAAACAACTTATGTAGAAACTGTCTTGAGTTAATCAAATACTATGCGGAATCTAGTATTCAATATTAAGAAGAATGTTTAATAAAACTGTACACACAAGAACACAATAATATTAAACAATAACAGCCTAAATATTATTAAGCAAATAATACGAATACTCTCCTAGTATTAGGGTTTACAACCTTGAAGCTAATCGACTCTCTATTGATATGTGTCTATCTCAATGCCCTAGGACCTCCTTTTATAGACTAAGGAGTCCTAGTCGGCTTACAATAACATTCTATACAAGTTAAATCTTTTCTATACTCATCAAAACATTCTATACATATCTAACCGACTCTAACACTTCAATGGTAGTAACAATAAACCAACAGTCTTAATCTTTACTCTGGCAGCATTAACTCTGAAGTAGTTGTAAGTTAGTACTAGCAGCACTAAATTTTCTTCTATCAGCACTAACTACTTAGTGTATTTTTCCTTGAAGTTCTCAGAAGTTACAATATACACTAGCAGTTTTAACCTCCATAAGCAGTCCTAACTCTATAACCAGCAGTAGTAACACACTTAGAGCATTTTCATTTATTCCTGAGCAATCTTAATCATATGAGCAACATCAACTGAAGAAGCTTTAATTCCCAACATATGTTTTTATGAAAGCAGTTTAAAATCTCGGGTTTTAGAAGAGTGGGCAGAATTAGTTACTAGTCAACTAACCCAAAACTAATTATAACTTAATTAAACTAATTAAAAAGAGAAAATACAATTGGTGACTTCTTATGATAGGGAAAAGCGTGTTTACTTAGATTAAATTACTCTCTAGTTGTCTCCTACTGATCAGTCGAATTGTGACGTCCTTGTTGCATCTGAAGCATTGTATTCCTTAATATCGGTCGTGGGGAGGTGCCGAAGTCCCCAACTCTATGAATCTTAGTCTCCCCTAAAAACCTTAAAGTCTATTAAGTTTTCTAGGATCTACAAGCCACAATTCATGCAATAAATACAACGAGAAAAACCGATAGTGCACTATACGATTGCGTTTCTAAGACGTTCAAGCTAGTTAAATATAAGAGGTCAGCCAGTTTTCCTAGCCTAACGCGAAATAATCAACTAAACAAGAGACAACAAATCAATATTCAACAACTAGGTTTCATTAGATCTAAGCAAACACTAAATAATTTAAGCTAGCATTTTAAAGCAAAGAAAAGATAAACACATAATCAAACGATATAAAGACATAACGAATGATTAAAGGGATACCTTATCTCTATTGAAACAAGAAGTTCGAGGGCAGTAAAAGCCTTACAATAGCTGCTAAAATCGTTCCCAAAACCCTACTTAAAGATGTTACCCGAATTAATGAAAACGTACGAAAGTATATATAGGATTACAATTCTGACAGTGTCAGCTTATAGGTTCTGTAAAACCCTAAAATCTAAAATGTGCAAAAAGACCAAAATGCCCCTATAACTTAAAAGTTAATTTAAAGCTTATTAAGGTACCAAATGAATTCCCAACTTTGAAAAATGATCAAGCATGAAGTAAAATAAATTTCCTTTGCAACATTTGACATTTGTGAAGCTCCAAAATTTTGTTATACACAACATAATGGTTCGAAATACTTTGTAGTAATAATAATAATATTTAACTTATAATATATATTTAAAATACATTTAAAATACATAACTAAGTAAGGAAAGATTATCAACATTGAATGGGTCTTTATCCCACTCGTTTTTCCAGCCCATAATTCCTCTAATTTCGGTACAAATCTCCCTAATTGATTCATTCCCTTCAAGCCCTATTTTTATATTGCCGACTAGAACAAAAACCATCCAAAAATCCCTAAAACTTTCATTCGAAATTCTGGAGGTGCAAGCATAATTTTCTAGTGTTAGTCGAAGTCCAAGGGAGTGTAGAAAAATTGGTGTGGGTCGTGGTCTTTGCTATTTCGATCGCTAGAGGTTTATTTGCAATTCGATAGGTAATTTCCAAATCCTTTGAACCGATCATTATACACTTGTTTTGATAATTTTCTCATGATCCTCACACCCTATTCGACCTATTAAAAATAGCTTTGGAGCTGTTGTGGGTTGGATTCGATCATAGAGAATTAATCTTCTAGGCGCACTACATTCTAAGGTAAGTTCTAAATCAATTCATACGAGCCTTGTAAAATTCGTCTATCATTTTTCTTGTGATCCTTACATCACGTATACTCTGTGAAAAATAATGTCAAGGTCGCGGTGAAGCTTTTGGAGTCATATTGGAATTTTGGTTCGATTTTTCTTATACGCATAGGAATAATTCGTTCAGCCTCTTTCGCACGTTAAACCTCTGAATTGGTATTTTTCCTATGATCCTATAATCTCATATAACTCATATAAAATAAGAAATTCGATCCATGCACACCCTATGAATGATTTACGAATTAAATCTTTAAAACATGCATAATAACTAAATAATTCAATCCGAATTTTAGAGGCTTCATAATTATTTTATTTGGACTCTACATAATCATATTAGCCTGGGAAAAATGCTATTTCGATTTGTTAAGGCCTAATCTAATTATTTTTGATTTAATGGTTTAATCGGATTTAAGTTAGATAAAGAAGGAAAAGAAAATAAAATATGTCGATTAGGGTTTTGGCAATCTAGGGCTTGTTCTTGATAGATAAAATAATGATTGATGATGATGTAACGATTTGATGATTGTTGGTAATTTTAGAGTTAGGGTTTTATATATGAAAAGGGGTAATCGGTTAGTAATTAAATTATGAGGGGGTGTTTTGTAACTTTTAAAACTAATGGGTTATTTTTAGAACTTAATTTGGAATGAGTAAAATTCGAATAAAATATAAGTGGAAGGGGTTTAGTGTCATTTTTGTAATTTAAAGGGTTAAAATGTCTTTATTATTAATTTGTAATTCGATTTGTAAATATTTAAAATAGAGGGACCAAACATGTAAATTCTGAAAAGTTGAGGTCGAATTGAGTAATAAATGATATTCAGGGGCTAATGTGAAAATTTGGATATTTATTGGACTAATATGTAATTATTATTAATTAATGATTTAAATGTAAACTTTAAGGACTAAAAATGTAACTTTGATAACTTGAGGGACCTATTGTGTAAATTATGAATACTTAAGAGTAGATTCGTATAAAATGATAAAATAAGTAATCATTGTGTAATTTTGATAAACTAAGGGTCTAATGTGCAATTATGAATATTATAAGGTTTAAAGTGTAAATTATGAAACTTAAGGGTGTAAAGTGTAAAATTGGGAAACTTGAGGGGCTGAATTGGTTAACTTGATAAATATGGATTCAAAACAGGTCACTTGAGATATTTTCATAATTGAACCTTATCTTTGATATAATTACACTTAAAACCCTAATTTATGTAAAGTTGTCATTAGTAACCCTAAACTTTTGTGACTTGTTAAAATCCACCCTAAGACCATAATATGTTGTGATAATGACTTAACCTAAATGAGAATATGGGAATCTTTCTAATTATGGAACTTTCTAAAAATAGAAACTTACCAAATATGGAAACTTACTTAAAATGGAAAGTTACTTAAAATGGAAAGGTTTGTAATTCTGTTCTACCCCTCTAGGTGTGAAGAAGGAGAGGAGCTGATTCCTATCCCATCTATTTCCTGTTTGGTTTGTGATTTGCTTTGCTTCGAAATAAGGTACAGATATTCTGCCCTTTTTAATAAGGTGCCTTCAGTCTCTTGAACACTGATTTGATTTGACCTTGACCTTTGCTATGAACTTTTGACATTTGAACCTTTGGCATATGAACCTTTGATATGAACCTTGAGATTCGGACTATGACTATATGAACTTTTGCTTTGATATGAACCCTTTGCTATGCACCTTTGATATATGAACCTTTGACCTTTGACCCCAGTTTGATACTACGAGCCAAATTTGTTTCCTAGCCATGAAGGTAACATGGCCATGCCATTGATGCACCAATGGCATGACTCTTGTGTGGTCAGAGTGATTAACCACACCGTCCCCATTTTGATTTGATATGAGCTCACTATGATTTGTTATGGCCAATATGATTTGTTTGGGGGGCGTATGGATGCATCCTAGATTTGATTTGTATGTGATTTGATATATTTGTAATTGGTGACTGATGATGGGTGCAATCCACGTCTTTCACAAGATTTGGGAGCTGATCACTCCAATTTGATACATGAGGACACCCCTCATATTATCTGGTTACTATAGAGGCATCCCCTCTGGACTACTACAGGATTTGGATATTTGATTTGTTTGGGCTCGTGGTGGATTACTGTCCTAACCTTTACTCTTGTACCTTATTTATATCTCTTCCATTATGTTTCGTTTGTTTCGTTTCCGTTTATTATATATATCTGTTCACTGGGCTTTTTAAGCTCAGCCGCGTTTCTTTTCCCGCGGCAGGTATCTAAGCTAGGAGCTTTTGGATTATGCTTTGGATGGGATGAGAGTTAGATGAAGCTTTGACCTTAGATGACCACCTTTATCTTATGACTTTGTTTGGCATGGATTTCCTTTGTATTCGTACCTTTGGATTATTTCCTTTCCTTGAACTTATGTATTATTCAAGTCGTGTTGACTTGACTTTTCCTTTGAATTATTTATTAAGACTTCCGCTGTGTGTTTATGTATGCTTTGATTTGTCACCATAATGTGATGCTTCTACCCTTGTCGGGTTGGGGTGTTACAATTATGGTATCAGAGCCAGGTTGCGACCTGCAGTACATAAGTCATGGCCTGTGAGTCTTATGGACCCTAGGATTTGACCCTTAAGGCTTAAGTTTTGACTGGTGAGGTTTTGGGGTAGTCATAAGTTCTGTTTCGTCTTCCATTTCGTGCTTATTCCTTTATATTGTTGCTAATCGTTTTCGAAATCATTCAGATGGTGAACACTCGACATCAGGAAGACCTTAAGGCCATGATAGCAGAAGCTTTGGCCAACGCTCTTCCTACCTTGGTGACTCAGGTTACCAACAATATTCAGAATGGGGCAGGTTCTTCCGGAGGTGGTGGTGCAGGTTCAGGTCCAGGTAATGGTGGTGGAGGTGCTCCACCAATGGGTATCCATGTCTGGATTGAGAAGTTTAACAAGCTGAAACCCCTCTCTTTCCGTAAAGCTGCCGTCCCCACTGAGGCGGAAGATTGGATTATCCACATGGAAAAGCTATTTAAAGTTTTGGGTTGTCCAGATGAGTTTAAGACTAGATTGGCTGCCTTTAAGTTTGAAGGCGATGCACAGAGCTGGTGGACAGCTTATGTCCAGGCTCAGGAGCAGGGTTTTGAGGAGACTTGTACTTGGGAGGATTTTATGGGTATCTTTTATAAGCAGTACATTCCAGTGGCTGAACAGCAGCGATATGAGCGGGAGTATGGGAACATCCGTCAGGGGGACCAAGAGACTACTGGGGAATTTATGCAGCGATTTATGAGGCTGGCCAGTTTCGTTGGGCCAGATATTACGGGAGATGCTTTCCGTCAGGCTAAGACGTTTAAGTGGGCGTTAAAGAAATGGATACTGAACCAGATAGTGAATACGCAGTATGATGATGTGGCGGCGGTTGCGAACGACGCTCGCAACATCGAGATGTTGCATAGTGATAGCAGTGGTTTTAATAAGCGTGATAGGGATGGCAACCGAGTGCATTCCAGGGGACAGAGTCAGCAGGGTCAGGATTTCAGAGGTAGACAGGATCAGGCATCCGAGCAGAGGGGTCGACAGGACCATAGATATGATCAGCGTGGTCGCCAGGACCGGGACTACAGTCAGAGGCGACAGGATTCTCGGGGTTATGATCGGCAGGTTTCTGGGAGGAGTGGGTACAACAACAACAACAACCCACGTCAGTATCGGGATCAGACTACTCGGGGTGCTCAGTCGGGTTATCAGGCAGGTTCTTCTGGGCAAAAGAGGACTAATGAAGTGTTACCTCCTCCACCGCTTTGTTCCACATGTGGAAAGCCCCATCCGGGGCCATGTCACAGGGTTACTGGTGGTTGCTTCACATGCGGGTCTCTTTCTCATCGAGTGAAGGACTGCCCACAGGGAAAGCAGGTTGTTCCATCAGGTTCGGGTAGGCCAGCTCCTACTTCTGGTCGGGTTTATTCTCTCACACGTGATCAGGCGGCAGGCACGTCAGGTACCATTACCGGTTATCTTTATGTTGGAGATCATATTGTTTTTGTTTTATTTGACACCGGTGCCACACACTCTATAGTATCTAATACGCTTGCCAAGAAAATAAAAGTAACTCCAACACCATTGAATAATCTTATATCTATCTCTACTCCTATGAAAACCCAAGTCACCATCGATTGTGAATATGTAAATTGTCCACTAAAATTTGATGATTGTGTTCGTCCGGCTAATTTGCTTCCCCTCGACATGATTGATTTTGATATAATTTTGGGAATGGACTGGTTGTCTTCCCATAAGGCCTCTATCGATTGTCATGCCAGATGTGTAAGATTTGGTGATATCCATCATCCGGATTTTGTTTATCATGGTTCTCAGCCCTTGAAATCTGTTAAACTTATTTCTGCTATGAAGGCGCGGACTCTTATCTCTCATGGTTGCCAAGGGTTTTTGGCCTCAGTTAAAGATACTTCTTCTGAGGGACCTGACATTAGTAGTGTTCCCATTGTTCGGGAATTTGTTGATGTTTTTCCCGAGGAGCTTCCTGGCCTTCCTCCGGCTAGGGAAGTAGAATTCAGTATCGATCTTATTCCTGGTGCCGAGCCCATCTCCAAGGCTCCGTATCGGATGGCTCCTATAGAATTGAAGGAACTTAAAGTTCAGTTGGAAGAGATGTTAGAAAATGGTTTCATTCGCCCTAGTGTTTCTCCATGGGGCGCTCCGGTCTTATTTGTGAAAAAGAAGGATGGTAGTATGTGTCTTTGTATCGACTACCGCGAGCTTAATCGTATTACCGTTCGTAACCGATATCCTCTCCCACGCATAGATGACTTGTTCGACCAGTTGCAGGGGGCGAGTCATTTTTCCAAGATTGATCTTCGTTCTGGTTACCATCAGCTCCGTGTGAAGGAGCAAGACATCCCTAAGACTGCTTTTCGCACCCGCTATGGTCATTACGAATTCCTGGTTATGCCTTTCGGCTTGACCAATGCTCCGGCCGTTTTTATGGACCTTATGAACCGGGTTTTCCATGAGTTTCTCGATAAATTTGTCATTGTCTTCATCGATGATATTCTTGTCTATTCGAAATCTAAGGAGGAGCACGAACAGCATCTTCGGACTGTGTTGGAGATTCTTAGACAGAAGAAGTTGTACGCGAAGTTTTCTAAGTGTGAATTCTGGTTGAGTCAGGTCGCTTTTCTGGGTCACGTTGTTTCTGCGGAGGGTATCACTATGGACCCAGCGAAGGTCGAGGCTATCACTAAGTGGCCTAGACCTACAAATGTGACTGAGGTGAGAAGTTTTCTGGGACTCGCGGGTTATTATCGTCGTTTCGTTGAGGGTTTCTCGCGGCTAGCCTTACCATTGACCCAGTTGATGAGAAAAGGGGAGAAATTTGTATGGACTGAGGAGAGGGAGAACAGTTTTGAGGAGCTTAAGCAGAGATTAGTGTCGGCACCTATTCTGACTCTTCCGTCTGGTTCGGGTGGTTACCAGATCTATAGTGACGCATCTAAAAAGGGTTTGGGTTGCGTTTTAATGCAGCATGGGAAAGTCATCGCCTATGCTTCGAGACAACTGAAACCGTATGAAGAAAATTATCCGACACACGATTTGGAATTGGCTGCGGTGGTTTTCGCTCTTAAAATATGGCGGCATTATCTATACGGCGAGTCATGTGACATTTTCACCGACCACAAAAGCCTCAAATATATTTTCACGCAGAAGGAGCTAAATATGAGACAGAGGCGATGGTTGGAGCTCTTAAAAGATTACGATACCCACATCCAGTATCACCCCGGCAAGGCAAATGTTGTTGCCGACGCTCTTAGCCGGAAGTCGGGTATGGTCGCTAGTCTAAATTTTGAGCCTCGGATTCTAAATGATTTGGAGATTCTTGATGTTGAGTTTTGTGTTCGGGGTTGTGGCGGTTACTGGGCTAGTCTAAAGGTTGAGTCCAATCTCATCCTGCGGATTAAAGACGCCCAGAAAGATGACGGTGAACTCTGGGCTATTGTGCAGAATGTGGAAGATGGAAAGCAATCTGAGTTCCGGGTTGATGAGTTTGGTGTGGTATGGTTCGAGGATCGTCTTTGTGTTCCCAACGATCCTGATTTACGAGAGGCTGTTTTGTCAGAGGCGCATAGTTCTCCCTTTACTATACATCCGGGTTCTACCAAGATGTACCGAGACCTGAAGCAGCATTTCTGGTGGAACGGTATGAAACATGATGTGGCATCTTTTGTAGCTAGGTGTTTGGTTTGTCAGCAGGTCAAGATCGAGCACCAGAGAGCTGGTGGGTTATTACAGCCGTTAGATATTCCGACTTGGAAATGGGAGGAAGTTACGATGGATTTTGTTATGGGATTACCTATTACCAGAAGGAAACATGACGCGATTTGGGTAGTAGTTGATCGGCTGACTAAGTCTGCTCATTTCATACCCATTCGTGTGAAGTACGGTGTTAATAAGTTGGCGGAAATCTTTAGGCAGGAGATTGTTAGGCTTCACGGTATGCCCACGGCCATTATTTCTGATAGAGATCCACGTTTTACTTCTAGATTCTGGAGGGGTTTACACAAGGCTTGGGGTGCACGACTCAAATTCAGTACGGCTTTCCACCCTCAGACAGATGGTCAGTCAGAGCGGACCATCCAGACATTGGAGGACATGCTGAGGGCATGTGCGTTAGAGTGGACGGGTAATTGGGACGAGTATCTTTGTTTGGTAGAGTTCGCTTACAACAACAGCTGGCATGCTAGTATTCGGATGGCTCCTTTCGAGATGTTGTATGGGCGGAAATGTAGAGCACCCGTTTGTTGGAACGAAGTAGGAGAACGTGCTATTGAGGGTCCGGAGTTGGTTCAGATCACGAATGAGAAGGTAGATGTGGCTAAGGAGAAGTTGAAAGAAGCTCGGGCACGTCAGAAAAATTATGCGGATAAACACCGTCGTGATTTGGAGTTTCAGGTGGGCGATCGGGTTTTCCTTAAGGTTTCACCGTTCCGAGGAGTTAAACGTTTTGGAATCAAGGGCAAGCTGAGTCCTCGATTCATCGGACCATTCGAGATTTTGGAACGTATTGGAGAGGTTTCCTACCGTCTAGCTTTACCTCCCCAGCTTTCGCATGTGCATGATGTATTCCATGTATCTCTTCTACGGGGATACAACTATCATCCTCTTCATGTAGTATCTTATCCTCTCGATCAGATTCAGCCGGATATGTCTCTTCCGGAGGAGCCGGAAGCGGTTCTGGATCGCCAAGAGCGAGTTATGAGACGAAAAGTAATTCCATTCGTTAAGATTCTTTGGCGGAACCACCCAGAGCGGGAAGCTACCTGGGAGACTGAGGAGTCTATTCGTGCTAGTTATCCTCATTTTGTATTCTGATCTGGTATGTCTCTGTTTTGTTTCCGTTTCATTTCATTTCCTCTTCTTTGCAAATTTCGAGGACGAAATTTTTTTCGTTTAGAGGGGAAGAGTTGTAAAACCCTAAAATCTAAAATGTGCAAAAAGACCAAAATGCCCCTATAACTTAAAAGTTAATTTAAAGCTTATTAAGGTACCAAATGAATTCCCAACTTTGAAAAATGATCAAGCATGAAGTAAAATAAATTTCCTTTGCAACATTTGACATTTGTGAAGCTCCAAAATTTTGTTATACACAACATAATGGTTCGAAATACTTTGTAGTAATAATAATAATATTTAACTTATAATATATATTTAAAATACATTTAAAATACATAACTAAGTAAGGAAAGATTATCAACATTGAATGGGTCTTTATCCCACTCGTTTTTCCAGCCCATAATTCCTCTAATTTCGGTACAAATCTCCCTAATTGATTCATTCCCTTCAAGCCCTATTTTTATATTGCCGACTAGAACAAAAACCATCCAAAAATCCCTAAAACTTTCATTCGAAATTCTGGAGGTGCAAGCATAATTTTCTAGTGTTAGTCGAAGTCCAAGGGAGTGTAGAAAAATTGGTGTGGGTCGTGGTCTTTGCTATTTCGATCGCTAGAGGTTTATTTGCAATTCGATAGGTAATTTCCAAATCCTTTGAACCGATCATTATACACTTGTTTTGATAATTTTCTCATGATCCTCACACCCTATTCGACCTATTAAAAATAGCTTTGGAGCTGTTGTGGGTTGGATTCGATCATAGAGAATTAATCTTCTAGGCGCACTACATTCTAAGGTAAGTTCTAAATCAATTCATACGAGCCTTGTAAAATTCGTCTATCATTTTTCTTGTGATCCTTACATCACGTATACTATGTGAAAAATAATGTCAAGGTCGCGGTGAAGCTTTTGGAGTCATATTGGAATTTTGGTTCGATTTTTCTTATACGCATAGGAATAATTCGTTCAGCCTCTTTCGCACGTTAAACCTCTGAATTGGTATTTTTCCTATGATCCTATAATCTCATATAACTCATATAAAATAAGAAATTCGATCCATGCACACCCTATGAATGATTTACGAATTAAATCTTTAAAACATGCATAATAACTAAATAATTCAATCCGAATTTTAGAGGCTTCATAATTATTTTATTTGGACTCTACATAATCATATTAGCCTGGGAAAAATGCTATTTCGATTTGTTAAGGCCTAATCTAATTATTTTTGATTTAATGGTTTAATCGGATTTAAGTTAGATAAAGAAGGAAAAGAAAATAAAATATGTCGATTAGGGTTTTGGCAATCTAGGGCTTGTTCTTGATAGATAAAATAATGATTGATGATGATGTAATGATTTGATGATTGTTGGTAATTTTAGAGTTAGGGTTTTATATATGAAAAGGGGTAATCGGTTAGTAATTAAATTATGAGGGGGTGTTTTGTAACTTTTAAAACTAATGGGTTATTTTTAGAACTTAATTTGGAATGAGTAAAATTCGAATAAAATATAAGTGGAAGGGGTTTAGTGTCATTTTTGTAATTTAAAGGGTTAAAATGTCTTTATTATTAATTTGTAATTCGATTTGTAAATATTTAAAATAGAGGGACCAAACATGTAAATTCTGAAAAGTTGAGGTCGAATTGAGTAATAAATGATATTCAGGGGCTAATGTGAAAATTTGGATATTTATTGGACTAATATGTAATTATTATTAATTAATGATTTAAATGTAAACTTTAAGGACTAAAAATGTAACTTTGATAACTTGAGGGACCTATTGTGTAAATTATGAATACTTAAGAGTAGATTCGTATAAAATGATAAAATAAGTAATCATTGTGTAATTTTGATAAACTAAGGGTCTAATGTGCAATTATGAATATTATAAGGTTTAAAGTGTAAATTATGAAACTTAAGGGTGTAAAGTGTAAAATTGGGAAACTTGAGGGGCTGAATTGGTTAACTTGATAAATATGGATTCAAAACAGGTCACTTGAGATATTTTCATAATTGAACCTTATCTTTGATATAATTACACTTAAAACCCTAATTTATGTAAAGTTGTCATTAGTAACCCTAAACTTTTGTGACTTGTTAAAATCCACCCTAAGACCATAATATGTTGTGATAATGACTTAACCTAAATGAGAATATGGGAATCTTTCTAATTATGGAACTTTCTAAAAATAGAAACTTACCAAATATGGAAACTTACTTAAAATGGAAAGTTACTTAAAATGGAAAGGTTTGTAATTCTGTTCTACCCCTCTAGGTGTGAAGAAGGAGAGGAGCTGATTCCTATCCCATCTATTTCCTGTTTGGTTTGTGATTTGCTTTGCTTCGAAATAAGGTACAGATATTCTGCCCTTTTTAATAAGGTGCCTTCAGTCTCTTGAACACTGATTTGATTTGACCTTGACCTTTGCTATGAACTTTTGACATTTGAACCTTTGGCATATGAACCTTTGATATGAACCTTGAGATTCGGACTATGACTATATGAACTTTTGCTTTGATATGAACCCTTTGCTATGTACCTTTGATATATGAACCTTTGACCTTTGACCCCAGTTTGATACTACGAGCCAAATTTGTTTCCTAGCCATGAAGGTAACATGGCCGTGCCATTGATGCACCAATGGCATGACTCTTGTGTGGTCAGAGTGATTAACCACACCGTCCCCATTTTGATTTGATATGAGCTCACTATGATTTGTTATGGCCAATATGATTTGTTTGGGGGGCGTATGGATGCATCCTAGATTTGATTTGTATGTGATTTGATATATTTGTAATTGGTGACTGATGATGGGTGCAATCCACGTCTTTCACAAGATTTGGGAGCTGATCACTCCAATTTGATACATGAGGACACCCCTCATATTATCTGGTTACTATAGAGGCATCCCCTCTGGACTACTACAGGATTTGGATATTTGATTTGTTTGGGCTCGTGGTGGATTACTGTCCTAACCTTTACTCTTGTACCTTATTTATATCTCTTCCATTATGTTTCGTTTGTTTCGTTTCCGTTTATTATATATATCTGTTCACTGGGCTTTTTAAGCTCAGCCGCGTTTCTTTTCCCGCGGCAGGTATCTAAGCTAGGAGCTTTTGGATTATGCTTTGGATGGGATGAGAGTTAGATGAAGCTTTGACCTTAGATGACCACCTTTATCTTATGACTTTGTTTGGCATGGATTTCCTTTGTATTCGTACCTTTGGATTATTTCCTTTCCTTGAACTTATGTATTATTCAAGTCGTGTTGACTTGACTTTTCCTTTGAATTATTTATTAAGACTTCCGCTGTGTGTTTATGTATGCTTTGATTTGTCACCATAATGTGATGCTTCTACCCTTGTCGGGTTGGGGTGTCAGCTTATAGGTTCTGACGCCGTCAGCTTGCCGTGATTAGGGTTTCGTCTTGTGCAAGTCGACGTTTTGACGGCGTCACCTTGTAACCTCTGACGCCGTCATCTTATTAAGTGTCTGGGACGTCTCTTGTTAGCTTAACACGTGACTCTTATCTTCAATTAACACATGACGCCGTTAGGTTGTAGATATTCAAAATTCACCTGAGGAATCTCTTGTTAATCTTGAACCTAAAAATCCAGCTTTAGCAACAAGTGACGGCGTCACGTTGTAGCGTGTGACACCGTCAGATCTTCATATCTGACAGAATTTCGCGACTTCATCGTTTTTTTCACTTTTTCATCCAAATACGTCCAAAAAGTGCCGATTTCCATATTTTCCATCCCAAGTACCTAAAATGTAAAAAAAAAAAACGATTTGAGGCAATATTTGATCATATTAATACGATTTTGGGCTTAAATGACCCCTTAAAAAGGTAACAGATAAATGATTATCAACATTTTGTTAGGATGTTTAAGTCACATATACATGGGCGGAAAATATATTGGAAAGATAAGTGAAAGGTACTTATTAAAAAGTCAAGATGTACTATAGTTGATAAAAAGGTACAAACAATTGTCTCAATTGTTCCCAAAAGTAAGGTAATACTAGTCCTAGGAATGGAAGGATAGTACTACACTACAAAACAGTTGACACGTGCCTTTTACCCCACGAGTATCCACATTGGTAATCACCTATAAATAGAATGTTGTAAAGGAGTAATTTATATCTCTTGTATTAAAATTTATTAACACTTTCAAGACTCAAATTTCTTGGTCGAATTTTAGTGCTTTGAAAAATCTGGCACTAAAATTTTGCAACGTTTGTACTATAAAAAGTACGAATAACACTGAGTGTTAAAATTTTGAATTTTGCAACGTTTGTACTATAAAAAGTACGAATTTTGCAACGTTTGTACTATAAAATTTTGAATAAGCTTATTAGGTCTTAAAAGTGTTAAAAGTGTTAAAGAAAGAATAACACTGAGTAATCCACAAATCTGGCAAAATTTTGGTGTTTTTTCTAGCTTATAAAAGTGTTAAAGTTTGCAACGTTTCTTGGTCGAATTTTAGTGCTTTGAAAAATCTGGCAAAATTTCGAATAGGTAAAAACCCCAAAAATTTCGAATAAGCCCTTAAACCCAAAAGTTTCTAATAACTAAAACCCTAAAATTTCGAATAAGCATTCGCGGAAGTTTCTTCAGGATTTGTGGATTACTCAGTGTTATTCTTTCTTGTATAAGCTAGAAAAACACATCGACTCGTGGGAATACTTCTAATTTGTACTAATTAGAAAGTGGTAAATTTCGAATAAGCTGAAAAGTTTGGAATAAGGCAGAAAATTTCGAATAGGCAAAGTTTCTAATAAGCAGAAAATTTTTCTAATAAGAAAAGTTTTGAGTAAGTGTTGACAAAACATCAAACAGCTATAACTTTTGAACCGTAACTCCATTTTTGACGTACTACCCATCAAAACTAGAGTTCATTCAACCCAACCTTCGAAGCCCAAAAACGCTCAGAAACGAAGTTATCAACGTTTTTAAGTTTTAAGACCAAATTTTCACCACAACAAAGGAACTTTACTTTCACCAAACTCAACTCCTACTTCATTGAACCGATCCAAGATCAACTTTATCATACATAACTTCATCAATGGCAACTCAGCAAGATATTCACGCAGCTGGTGCGGAAAACCGACCTCCCATGCGGTCAAAGGGTGGATACTCACAGTTGGCTAGTCGTATGATGCGCTATCTTAAGATAAAACAAAACGGAAAACTTCTTATCAAATCTGTTTTGGAACGCCCTAGTACAACCATTCTACAGAGATCAGACTGAGGCTGAGTACACTAAGGAAGAAAAACTACAAGTTGCATCTGATTATCAGGCATTTCATCTAGTTGTTCTTGGGCTACCTGAAACGACTTATGCAACTGTTGATAGTGAAGGAAGTGCTCATGCAGTCTGGGAAAGAGTCAAGATGTTAATGTATGGGACAGACATCGGGAAGCAAGAAAGGAAAACTCAATTGCTCAAGGAACTACACAAATTCACTTCCATTGTTGGTGAATCAATAGAGTCGTACTATCACAGGTTCTGTAAGATCATGAATGACTTATCCAGACACAACCTGAAACAGAAGAACATATCTAACAACACCAAGTTTTTGAACGTGTTACAACCAGAATGGGGAAGATACGTCACCATTGTTTATCAGACAAAGAACTTGCATGAAGTTAACTATGATCAGCTTTACGAATTCTTAAAGTAGAACCAAGCTGAGGCAAATGAAGTTAGGGCATAATTACTTGCTAAAAGGCATGATCCTCTCGCACTCATTGCTAACACACCCCAACACCTTTACCTGTGAACACAACACATCAACCATCATCATCCACTCACAACTACATGCAACAACAGTACAATTCACAACAAAACTACTGTCATCCCACAACAACAATTCTACCCACAACAACAACATGTTATTCCACAACAACAATATCCATAATTCCAAGAACCTGAGTTCACTGACAATGATGAATCTAATGCTGCATTAACACAAGCATTTACTTTTCTGATAAAGGCATTCCCAGGACGCTATTCTACACCAACAAACAACAACAAAAGGATTTCATCAAACACTCGCAATAAGCAGATTGCTCAGCCGAGTTTCAATATGGGTCAAGGAAGACAAATGGTTTGAGTTATTGGGAATTAGAAGGGATATGCTACTGGATTTCACATGGGTAATCAGAATATGAAGAATGCAGGATAGTATGCAGGGAATCAGTTGCGTCAGTATGCAGGAAAACAGATGGGTCCGTTTGTTGGAAATCAGAGGGGTCAGAATATTGGGCATCAGACAGTGGGTAATCAGATTGGGAATGTTACAGCTCCAGTTGTCGGGAATTATGGAAATGTGAATGAGGGTAATCCGATGAAGTGTTTCAACTGTCAAGGTGTAGGTCACATTGCAAGGAACTATCCTACTAAGCCGAGAAAGAAGGATACATCGCATCTGCAGAAAGCGTTGCTGTTGGCAGATAAGGAATATGCAGGGTTTCAAATGAACGCTGAGGAAAATGATTTTTGGGTCTCATGGATGAAATGGAAGATCGATAGGATATCAATGCAAACTACATCTTTATGGAAAATCTTCAGGAGGCTAAGTACGACACGGACTGTGACACACCTCCTATTTATGACACCAGTGCTTTCTCTGAGGTACCAACCTTCAATACATGTCACGATAATGATATATTTGATATGTCTCATCATGAGCAACAACATTCTGAGACTCCAGCACCCACTTATGATACATTTCTGGATACGCCGAGTAGTAGCAATAATCCTTCAGCAACTCCAGATATGAATCATAGTGGAGGCTCAGTTTCACAGCATGCTGAGAATGATGAGGAAACACGTGCTCTATTTGAATCATTATTGAACAATTGTAGTATTAAAATTGAGAAAGTGAAAAAGGTCAATCGCGATGTTAAGGCCGTGAATGAGAAATAGACCGCTGAGCTTGAGAGATACAAGGAAAATGAAAAAAGCTTTCAAATTGACACTTAACATGAGTCAGAATTTGAAATTGGGTATAAAAAGTTACTTGTTAAAGGTAGGGAATTGCAAAACAAATTTGATAGTCTTCAAATTAGTTCAAAGAAAACCATCATGTAACACCCCAACCCGGCAAGGGTAAAGATATCACAACAATGGCTTCATATCAGATTACAAGCATAAAATCCAAAACATCATAAGTCCATAACATTAATGGTCAAAGGAAATAAGTCAACATAACTTATGCCCAAAACAGAAATAAACTGAAGTACATAAATCCAAAATGCCTAAACAATGGCATAACAGAGACAGAATCCAAAATGGTATAACTAGGATGTCTAAGGTCTAAACTTCACACAGTTGCTCTCATCCCCGAAGCTAAAACCCAGATCCAAGCTTAAATACCTGCCGTACATGAAAAGAAAACGTACGGCTGAGCTTAAAAAGCCCAGTGAACAGATACATATACAAAGCAATAATAATGAAACAGAACTGAAATATGGTGCACGGGGAATATCATGAAGTATAAACAAAGAGACAGAAAATATAAAAGAATAGGATAGTCATCCACCACGAGCCCAGAACATATCAGATAGTAACCATAATAATCTAGAGGGGATGCCTCTTAAGTAACCAGATAATATGAGGGGTGTCCTCATGTATCAAATGGAGTGATCAGCTCCCAGAAATATGTGAAAGGCGTATATTGCACACAAGCACCAGTCACCAGGACATAAATCATATCATATATAGTTAAATCCACTAACAGAACAGATCTAGGATGCATCCATACGCCCCCCAGAAACATATATAATCCATAATCAAAGTAATGCGCATATCATAAATCAGAATGGGGACGTGGCGGAACATCACTCTACCGCCCTAGAGTCATGCCATTGGTGCATCAATGACACGGACATGGAACCCCAATGCCTAGTGAAATGGCTCGGGTATCAAACTAAGAGTCAGATATCATATCATAATCAGAAGGTCATATATCAAAGGTCAAATCAGATGGTCCATAATAGATGGTTCATAACAGATATATCAGATGAAATACCAAGGGTCCAAATCAGAGTTTAATCAGAAAGGTTCATAACAAAAAGGGATCATAGCAATGGCTTTGGGAATCTTAAACGAATCAGAATCATATCAATGAGATAGGACACCCTTACTGAAAAAGGGCAGAGTATCTGTACCTTATTGCAAAGCAAAACAAAAACCAGAAATAGCAAATACTGACAGGCTCAGGACCTCTCCTTCTTCACACCTAAGAGAGTAGAAGAGTATTATAATTGATTCTTAATCATTCATTTTATCTCGTCTTTCCATTTATGGTAACTTCCCATTTTTAGCAGTTTTCCGGATTTAGTAAGTTTCTTATTTAGTTAGCAGAATTACTCATTTCATCATATTTCACTTAGTTATAGGTTCACGTACTTTCAATAATTGATTTATGTATTTGTAGGGTTTATTTCTATAATTAAATATAAGTTAGGGATCCAATTGGAAATATAATTAAAGTATAAGGTTTTAAATGTAAATATCACAGTTTTATCTTTTAGCAAGACCAGCCCCTTAACTATATATTTTACTCATATAAACCTCGTAGTTTAATAATTTACGATTTAAACCCTCAAGTTTAAGAAATTACAAAACATAACCCTAACTTTAATAATTTAATTCGAATACCCTTTTACATGACCATATTAACACAACAAGCCCTTAACCTTTTCAATTTACCGAAAATAACCATATTCTATATGTTGTACGAATTAGTCCACAACTTTTCATAATTTACACATTTAGTCCTTTAATGAAATAATTTACCATTCGATCCATAATTATTTTATATTTACACTTTAAATCCCTTTAATACTCAAAGTTACACATCAAGTCCCTCATGAACATATTTATACGAATGACCACAGGTTTCCCAAAATTACAAAACAACTCCTCCTATTTTAAATAAATTCCATTCGAATTATATTCTTTCCATAATTTACAATTTAAATCCTCTACGTCATATATTTACACATAGACCCTTCATTTTATATTTTATTCACATTTGTCACAGTTAAATACACCTTACAAAAATGGTCCAAAGCTTTCAGAAATTACCGAATGCACCCTATAGTTTATAAAAGTTCAAATCGCATATGTAACAATTCGAAAACCCTAATTCAATTTAGCAAAACATGAACCAATCATAAATCCATCATTACTCTATCATTTTACTGCATTGATTATTCCCAAGAAACATTCCAACTTTACCCTAATCGAACCTAGGGTTTTATTTCAATTCGATCCAACCCTTTTTCATTTTAGCGATATGAACAAAATTATACCACGATCAAATCCAGAATCAAATATTCAATTTCTTATTTTTCCCAGGCCACTTAGGTCGTGTAGAGTCTACGAAAAATGATCACAACACCAGAAACATTCGCATACAATATATTAAGTTTTATACGCTTTTAATCATTTTAATTCATGCGATTTGATTTAAGTTGCATGCATCGAATTTTATATTTTATCTGAGTTATATGAGGTTGATAGATCATAGGAAAAATACCGAATCAGAGGATGAACGTGTGAACGAGCCAAAACGGATTTACACCTTAGCGAATGGATTTGAGCACCAAAAATCCCTAGCGATCAACCTCAACCTCCACGACCTTAGAGCAATTTTATACAGAGTATACATGACGTAAGGAACATGAGAAAATTGATAAAAGAATTTTAGATAGTCGCATGAATTAGTTTGGGATTTTTACCTATCGGATGATAATTAATATCTAGCGATCGAATGAGTGAGAGCCATGACCAAAACCAAATTTTCTAACCTTCCTTAGACCACGAACAACACCAGAAAAATGCTCCTTGAGTTCCAGAAAATCGGATGAAGTTGCTATGTATTTTAGTGTGTTTTTCTTTTAGTCGGCAATTAGGAATACTAGGGTTTTTGATAAGGTTAATTATATTGGGTATCATAGGCGCGTCAAAGGGGAGGGGAAACAGCCCAAAATCATGGAAAATTGATATGGCCATCAATGTGATTTAATTCCTCATTTAAGTGTAATTTTATTGCCTTTTAAAATCTAAATAATTGCTAATTATTCCAATCGGTTCATCAAAGGGTATTTTGGTAATTTCGTAACTTGTATAAATATTAATCGAAGTTGTCAAAATTATTTTGTATCATATCTTGTTCTTTTCCAGAAGTTTGGGATCGATTCGGTACTTTATAAGCTTTTAAATAATTTTATAACTTGTAGGGGCAATATGGTCATTTTACATGTTTTGGATTTTTAGGTGTTACAACTTCTTCCCCTCTAACAGAAAAATTTCGTCCTCGAAATTTGCAAAGAAGTACAGATGAAATGAAACGGAAGACAAGGCAAAGACATACCAGATCAGAATACAAAGTGAGGATAACTAGCACGAATCGATTCTTCAGTTTCCCAGGTAGCCTCGCGCTCTGGGTGATTCTTCCAAAGAACTTTTACGAATGGAATGACTTTATTCCTCATGACCCGCTCTTGCCGGTCCAGAATAGCCTCCGGCTCTTCGGATAAAGACATATCCGGCTGAATCTGATCAAGTGGATAAGACACCACATGTAATGGGTGATAGTTGTATCCCCTCAGAAGAGATACATGGAAAACATTATGCACATGAGATAGCTGAGGAGGTAAGGCCAGACGATAAGAAACCTCCCCAATACGATCCAGAATTTCAAAGGGACCAATAAATCGAGTACTCAACTTTCCCTTAATTCCAAAACGCTTAACCCCGCGGGAAAGGAGATACTTTCAGAAATACCCGGTCACCAACATTAAACTCTAGGTCACGACGGTGCTTGTCAGCATAGCTCTTCTGACGAGCACGGGCCTCCTTTAACTTTTCCCTAGCAACAGCTACCTTTTCGTTGGTGTCCTGAACCAACTCCGGACCCTCAATAATACGCTCCCCTACTTCGTTCCAACAAACCGGCGCCCTACACTTGCGCCCATATAACATCTCGAAAGGAGCCATCCGAATACTAGCATGCCAACTGTTATTATACGCAAACTCCACCAAACATAAATACTCGTCCCAACTACCGGTCCATTCCAAGGCACAAGATCGTAACATGTCTTCCAAAGTCTGAATGGTCCTCTCCGACTGACCATCAGTTTGGGGATGAAAAGCGGTACTAAACTTAAGGCGAGCGCCCCAAGACTTATGAAGTCCCTTCCAGAAACGCGAAGTGAAACGAGGATCACGATCAGAAACAATAGATGAAGGCATACCATGCAATCTGACAATCTCCTGCTGAAAGATTTCCGCCAACTTACTGATACTATAGGTCATACGGATAGGTAAGAAATGAGCAGATTTAGTTAGTCGATCAACGACCACCCAAATCGCATCATGTCTTTTACGAGTCAAAGGCAAACCAGAAACGAAATCCATGGAGATCTCATCCCACTTCCAAGTAGGAATCTCCAGAGGCTGCAACAGACCACTAGCTCGCTGATGCTCAATCTTAACTTGCTGGCAGGTCAAACATCTAGCAACAAATAACGCCACATCTTGCTTCATACCGTTCCACCAGAAATGCTGCTTTAGATCCCGATACATTTTGGTAGAACCAGGATGTATAGAGAAAGGAGAACTGTGAGCCTCAGTCAAAACAGCCTCACGCAAGTCAGAATCATTAGGCACGCATAAACGATCCTCAATGAACTCTGCCCACGAACAAGTCTCAGCAAAATCATCCCCCTTTGCCTGCACAAGAGCAGTCCACCAGTTCTGAGCATCACCCTCCAGCTTGAATGTAGCCAAACGAGTTTTAAACTCGTCAGCACATCCGAGAACCCGAAACAATTTCTCCACGTGCGTAATCCAGTCCTCTGCCTCATGAGGAGTGGCAGCGGACTTGAACGAGAGAGGCTTGAGCTTGTTGAACCACTCAATCCACACATGAATACCGACCGGTGGAGCAGCGGGTGGATCACCGCCACCACCACTTCCCGAAGGACCTGCCCCATTACGGATGTTGTTGGTGACCTCGGTTACCACCTGAGCAGAAAGGTTAGGAAGGACGTTTTTCAAAGCCTCAGCAATCATGGCTTCGAAATTTGGAGCGTCATACTCATTAAAGCGCGTGTTCACCATCTGAACGATTACAAAAAGAATTAGCAATTCAGATAGAATATGACAGAGCAGATCAAGAATAAATGACAGAGCAAAACAGGAAAAGAGTGCGCAAAAGGAAACCTAATTTCTACCCAATCCTCACAGGTCACGAGCCTAAGCTCTAAGGGTTTCGGATAACCTGTCTCTCTGATACCATAAATTGTAACACCCCAACCCGGCAAGGGTAAAGATATCACAACAATGGCTTCATATCAGATTACAAGCATAAAATCCAAAACATCATAAGTCCATAACATTAATGGTCAAAGGAAATAAGTCAACATAACTTATGCCCAAAACAGAAATAAACTGAAGTACATAAATCCAAAATGCCTAAACAATGGCATAACAGAGACAGAATCCAAAATGGTATAACTAGGATGTCTAAGGTCTAAACTTCACACAGTTGCTCTCATCCCCGAAGCTAAAACCCAGATCCAAGCTTAAATACCTGCCGTACATGAAAAGAAAACGTACGGCTGAGCTTAAAAAGCGCAGTGAACAGATACATATACAAAGCAATAATAATGAAACAGAACTGAAATATGGTGCACGGGGAATATCATGAAGTATAAACAAAGAGACAGAAAATATAAAAGAATAGGATAGTCATCCACCACGAGCCCAGAACATATCAGATAGTAACCATAATAATCTAGAGGGGATGCCTCTTAAGTAACCAGATAATATGAGGGGTGTCCTCATGTATCAAATGGAGTGATCAGCTCCCAGAAATATGTGAAAGGCGTGTATTGCACACAAGCACCAGTCACCAGGACAGAAATCATATCATATATAGTTAAATCCACTAACAGAACAGATCTAGGATGCATCCATACGCCCCCCAGAAACATATATAATCCATAATCAAAGTAATGCGCATATCATAAATCAGAATGGGGACGTGGCGGAACATCACTCTACCGCCCTAGAGTCATGCCATTGGTGCATCAATGACACGGACATGGAACCCCAATGCCTAGTGAAATGGCTCGGGTATCAAACTAAGAGTCAGATATCATATCATAATCAGAAGGTCATATATCAAAGGTCAAATCAGATGGTCCATAATAGATGGTTCATAACAGATATATCAGATGAAATACCAAGGGTCCAAATCAGAGTTTAATCAGAAAGGTTCATAACAAAAAGGGATCATAGCAATGGCTTTGGGAATCTTAAACGAATCAGAATCATATCAATGAGATAGGACACCCTTACTGAAAAAGGGCAGAGTATATGTACCTTATTGCAAAGCAAAACAAAAACCAGAAATAGCAAATACTGACAGGCTCAGGACCTCTCCTTCTTCACACCTAAGAGAGTAGAAGAGTATTATAATTGATTCTTAATCATTCATTTTATCTCGTCTTTCCATTTATGGTAACTTCCCATTTTTAGCAGTTTTCCGGATTTAGTAAGTTTCTTATTTAGTTAGCAGAATTACTCATTTCATCAGATTTCACTTAGTTATAGGTTCACGTACTTTCAATAATTGATTTATGTATTTGTAGGGTTTATTTCTATAATTAAATATAAGTTAGGGATCCAATTGGAAATATAATTAAAGTATAAGGTTTTAAATGTAAATATCACAGTTTTATCTTTTAGCAAGACCAGCCCCTTAACTATATATTTTACTCATATAAACCTCGTAGTTTAATAATTTACGATTTAAACCCTCAAGTTTACCAAATTACAAAAAATAACCCTAACTTTAATAATTTAATTCGAATACCCTTTTACATGACCATATTAACACAACAAGCCCTTAACCTTTTCAATTTACCGAAAATAACCATATTCTATATGTTGTACGAATTAGTCGACAACTTTTCATAATTTACACATTTAGTCCTTTAATGAAATAATTTACCATTCGATCAATAATTATTTTATATTTACACTTTAAATCCCTTTAATACTCAAAGTTACATATCAAGTCCCTCATGAACATATTTATACGAATGACCACAGGTTTCCCAAAATTACAAAACAAGTCCTCCTATTTTAAATAAATTCCATTCGAATTATATTCTTTCCATAATTTACAATTTAAATCCTCTACGTCATATATTTACACATAGACCCTTCATTTTATATTTTATTCACATTTGTCACAGTTAAATACACCTTACAAAAATGGTCCAAAGCTTTCAGAAATTACCGAATGCACCCTATAGTTTATAAAAGTTCAAAGCGCATATGTAACAATTCGAAAACCCTAATTCAATTTAGCAAAACATGAACCAATCATAAATCCATCATTACTCTATCATTTTACTGCATTGATTATTCCCAGGAAACATTCCAACTTTACCCTAATCGAACCTAGGGTTTTATTTCAATTCGATCCAACCCTTTTTCATTTTAGCGATATGAACAAAATTATACCACGATCAAATCCAGATTCAAATATTCAATTTCTTATTTTTCCCAGGCCACTTAGGTCGTGTAGAGTCTACGAAAAATGATCACAACACCAGAAACATTCGCATACAATATATTAAGTTTTATACGCTTTTTAGTCATTTTAATTCATGCGATTTGATTTAAGTTGCATGCATCGAATTTTATATTTTATCTGAGTTATATGAGGTTGATAGATCATAGGAAAAATACCGAATCAGAGGATGAACGTGTGAACGAGCCAAAACGGATTTACACCTTAGCGAATGGATTTGAGCACCAAAAATCCCTAGCGATCAACCTCGACCTCCACGACCTTAGAGCAATTTTATACAGAGTATACATGACGTAAGGAACATGAGAAAATTGATAAAAGAATTTTAGATAGTCGCATGAATTAGTTTGGGATTTTTACTTATCGGATGATAATTAATTTCTAGCGATCGAATGAGTGAGAGCCACGACCAAAACCGAATTTTCTAACCTTCCTTAGACCACGAACAACACCAGAAAAATGCTCCTTGAGTTCCAGAAAATCGGATGAAGTTGCTATGTATTTTAGTGTGTTTTTCTTTTAGTCGGCAATTAGGAATACTAGGGTTTTTGATAAGGTTAATTATATTGGGTATCATAGGCGCGTCAAAGGGGAGGGGAAACAGCCCAAAATCATGGAGAATTGATATGGCCATCAATGTGATTTAATTCCTCATTTAAGTGTAATTTTATTGCCTTTTAAAATCTAAATAATTGCTAATTATTCCAATCGGTTCATCCAAAGGTATTTTGGTAATTTCGTAACTTGTATAAATATTAATCGAAGTTGTAAAAATTATTTTGTATCATATCTTGTTCTTTTCCAGAAGTTTGGGATCGATTCGGTACTTTATAAGCTTTTAAATAATTTTATAACTTGTAGGGGCAATATGGTCATTTTACATGTTTTGGATTTTTAGGTGTTACACATCAACTCTTTAAAACAAGAAATTTCTGATTTAACAAACCAACTTTTATAAAAAAAATAGCTTATACCAATCTTGAAAAAGAACGGGATGAGTTGAAAAAGGACATTTCAAAGAAAGAAGATAAAGTTTTGGATGAAATCATAGAGTCAGAACATATGATCGAAAAACTTGAAAACTTACTGGTTAAAACGGGTCATTCAAGTCAAACAATTCATATGATTACTAGTCAAACTGATCCGATTTACAATACAAAAAAAATGGCTATAGGTAACAAAACTCCTTACAATCTCAAGAAAGGTCAGAAAGAACAGAATGTTTTATACAATGGAAATGTTATATATACCATACATGATCATCCTATTGTTCGTGACACATGATCCTCCTATAGACTAGAAATCCATTGATTACAACAAACTGAACAAACTTTCCGGAATTACTTTTGTTCCACAAAAACAAACATCTGAGTTTTTCAAAAACCGAGGCTTCTCAACACTAGTTTCTAAACAA
>CP139508.1:129532942-129574682 GCA_021014915.2 Artemisia tridentata subsp. tridentata
AACGTAGATAAAAACGTATATAAAAACGTAGATAAAAATGTGTATAAAAACGTATATAAAAGCGTAGATAAAAACGTATATAAAAGTGTATATAATGGCGTTGATAAAAACGTAGATATATAAATAAAATATATATACAAAAACGTATAATAAAAGGTAGATAAAAACGTATATAAAAGCATAAATAAAAACATAGATTAAAACGTAGATAAAAACGTATATCAAAACATATTTAAAAACTTAGATAAAAACATAGAACGTAGATAAAAACGTATATAAAACGTAGATAAAAACGTATATAAAAACGTAGATAAAAACGTATATAAAAACGTATATAAATGCGTAGATAAAAACATATATAAAAATGTATATAATAGTGTTGATAAAAACGTAGATATATAAAAAAATATATATAAAAAACGTATAATAAAAGGTAGATAAAAACGTATATAAAAGCGTAAATAAAAACATAGATTAAAACGTAGATAAAAATGTATATAAAAACTTAGATAAAAATGTATATAAAAACATAGATAAAAACGTATATAAAACGTAGATAAAAACATATATAAAAACGTAGATAAAAACGTATATAAAAATGTATATAAAAGCGTTGATAAAAACGTATATAAAAATGTATATAACAGCTTTGATAAAAACGTAAATATATAAAAAAAAAATGTATACAAAAACGTATAATAAAAGGTAGATAAAAACGTATATAAAAGCGTAAATAAAAACATTGATTAAAACGTAGATAAAAACTTATATAAAAACATATTTAAAAATGTGTATAAAAATGTGCGTAAAAACTTATATAAAAACGTAGATAAAAGCGTAGATAAAAACGAGTATAAAAATGTATATAAAAGTGTTGATAAAAACGTAGATATATAAAAACGTATATAAAAGTCTAAATAAAAACATAGATTAAAACCTAAATAAAAACATAAGTAAAAATGTATATAAAGTGAAACACTCGACAAACCACAAGGACCAAAAATAATGTAGTTAACTCTTGTATTTAACAATATAAATGAAAAGACAAAGATGCCCTCAGATTTAACAGTCAAAATTGGTCAAACTAACGGTGGACAAAAATTGGACTAAACCTGTTACGGGTCGTCGGATTTTGGACAGGATCCGTAACTTTTAAACTATTGGATCAAAATCGTTATACCCGGTAAACCACAAGGACCAAAAATGTAATTAACTCTATAATTTTTTAAATGAAAAGACAAAGATGCCCTCAGATTTAACAGTCAAAATTGGTCAAACTAACGGTGGACAAAAATTGGACTAAACCTGTTACGGGTCGTCGGATTTTGGACAGGATCCGTAACTTTTAAACTATTGGATCAAAATCGTTATACCCGGTAAACCACAAGGACCAAAAATGTAATTAACTCTATAATTTTTTATCTCAAGTCTCAACGTTTATGCTGTATACTAAAACCGTTATACTGACATATTGTTGGATGTTACTACTCCTTCCGTCTCATAAAAACTGTCTACTTTGACTTTTTTAAGTATTTCTTTTTCAACTTTGACCTTAAATATTTTTTTTGCGTTATATAATAATTGATGAAATTTATACCAATGAAAATGCATTTAAATCCTAATCCATTCATATATTTTTCATCAAGTGTTATATAACGCAAACATAAATATTTAATGTCAAAGTTGAAAAAGAAAGACTTAAAAAAGTCAAAGTGGATAGTTTTTATAGGACGGAGGTAGTACTTGACAAGACTAAGTGACTAACATTGATTATAAAGTCTAAAGTTTATCTTCAACAAAATTTTCCACGATACCTCGTCTTTTTCGAGACATCATTTAAAGACTCGTGTTCAAAAAAAAAAAAAAGCAAAAAAGCATTTAGATTTTAGATGAATTGTAAAAGTATGTCCTCTCGTTTACTTAGGATATTAACAAAAATATATTTGTCAAATGATAGTGGTGTCGTAGTGTTTGTGGCATTTGCCATCAATAGAAAGATAGTATTACTTACGTCACATATTAAGAGACTAATGAGTAGATATGCTATTTGATTGATGAAGAGTGTAGTTAATAAATTTTTTTTAAAACTTTGTGCATTATGATAGTGAACAATTATTATAAGATGGAAGGAGTAATTGATTTCAACTTCTACTAAATGAATAACGCTTTAACCAAGCTCCAATTGCAATTTTGAATTTTCCGTATCCAAGAACATTCCTTGAAACATAAGCACATTACACGACTTATTATATGCTTATTTAACAGCAAATTCTGATAAGCATGTATCTTAAAGTATTTATTTAAGATTTGGAAAGTAAAGAAAATATGCTAAAAAAATAAGGAGTTTTGGAAGTATCTCAAAAAGTCTGTCTTGATAGCTGTGGGTGGCATTATATCGATCAATTAGGGTTGTCTTTTTTTTTAATATAGAAAAATTTAGGGTTGTCTAGTGATCAATAAATTTGAGCTTTTAGTTCTACTTCTTCAAATAATTTTTCAAAGTAACTACGGGCTGGTTTACAAGGTGTAAGAGCATTAGGTATCACGACGAGAGGAGCTTGTCGTGCCTATGTGGCACCCTCGCCGACACACCGCCCCACCTCGTCGTGATCTCGCCGTGCAAACGACAAAAGATTTATATGTTTGAATGTGTACGACAAAAGATTTAAACGGTTTAATTAAAAAAAAAAGTATTTGTTGCCTTTTATTTATTTATAATTAATCCCACTTTACACACTATAAATACCACGCCATAACACAACATTTTTCACACAATTCTCTATAAAAAACCATTACTTTCAATAAGTGTTGCAAAAATAGGCTTAGGCGGCCGATTAATCGCTAGGCGGGGAATAACCGCCCCGATGTTCACTAATCGGCCTTATTAATCGGTTTGATCAAAAATCGGTCAACATACCCATTAATCGGATAAAAATGGGCCAAATCGGCCAAATCGGACAAAAAACGGATAAATCAACAAACTCGGTTACGGATTGAAATCGGCCAAATCAGTCATAAATCGGCCAAATCGAAAATAAATCGGCTAGATCAGCCAAATCGGGCATATAGTTTCAAAGTTTTATAATTTTATATATAAAATACCCAATTCGATTAATCCCTGATTAATCTTTGCCTAACCGATTAATTGCTAGGTGGTACCCGGCCGCCCAGCTACCGCCTAGCGATTTTTGCAACCTTGCTTTCAATATCTTAACACACACAAAAAATGTCTCAAAGTCTAAATGACGGGTATTTTACTTCGCTTCTCAACTCTAACCCACAACAATGCTTGACTTCTTTGAATCCGTCTACCCCATCGTCACAAAAATCTAATTCTTCCTTGCAAATGATCCCTCCGTTTGGTACGCAAATGACACCCGAGCAAATTTATCAACAACAATTTGCGTATCAAGGATTCCAAAATTTCCAAAATCCAAGAAATACGACACCACAATTTTTTCACCCACAATCATCACAAGCACATTTTTTTCAATCTCAACCACAATTCTTTGAATTACAACCATCACAACCACAATTCAAAGTACCACAACCCCATCACAAGACAAACGTAAAGGAAAAAAAGTCGCGAAACCTTCAAAAACAAAAAAAGCACCCATGGTGAATTTGGACGCGGACGACGAGGATGACGTGGAGGAAATGACACGAGTAAATACCCGTTCGACACGCGACGAAGAAACGTTGCTATCTGAGACTTGGGTGGAAGTTTCCTAGGACGCCGAGATCGGAAATGACCGTTCCAAGGAAGCGTTTTGGAACCAGATTATGGAGGATTTCAACACGGCTACAAAACGTGATTCTCGTACCAAAAATATGATCACGGGGAAATGGAGCAGGCTTAACGGTGATTGCCAAAAGTTCAATGCTATTTACAAACATTTACAACATAGAAGCGGCCGAAAATAAGGGTGATCATATCAAAAATGCAAAGCTTAATTTTAGTCAACATTTTGGTGGGAGAAGCTTCCTATATGTTCACGGGTGGGAGGTTTTGAAAAAAATACCCCAAATGGGATGCGGAGGACCCGATTCATTTGACAAATCTTGAGGATCTATTCGGCCCTGACAAACGACCTCGTCCCGCCGGCAAATCTCGAGCCGCAAAAAAAGCCAAGTCGATAGAGAAGTCGAGCACCGGGGGGAGCGTTGGGGGGAGCTCCGGGGGAGTGAAACGGAGTCTTTTTCGGGACTTTTATCTTTCGAGTATAGACGTAAAGCTGAAGCTCAAACAACCGCGTACGAGCCGAGGAGACAAAAAGAACTGGGATTCCTGGAGATGAAAGAGTTGGAGTTTCTCATGCTTGATCCCGAAGTGACCACACCGGCCAAAGCCGCTTACATCTGGAGGAAACAAGAAGAAATATTGAAGAAATATCCGTCAAACTGACCGGCCAATAAAATGTTTAAGTTTAATATGTTTTTTCTAAGTTGTATGTTTTTTTTCCGTATCGTTTTTTTTCGTATTGTTATTTTTATGTTTCGTATGTTTTTTAATATGTTGTATTGTAATTTTATTTTAATGAATGAATTTTAGTTTATTTGAAAAATGAAAAAAAATGGAAGTGGTGGGACCCAAATGAAACGGTTGTGTTGTGTTATTATAGATGGGATATTTTGAAGTGGTAGTGTTATGGTGATGTGGCACCTCTTGGGACCCAAATGAAGAGGGGAAACTTGTCATGATACCTAATGCTCTAAGAAACATTAAACCTATCAACTGAAAATATTTAATTTAGAGGAAAGGTGCTTACTTACTATATGCGGCAAATTCTGATAAGCAAAGATCTTAAAAAGTCGGCCTTGATCCTGAAGCACCACCACGAACGCTACTATAAGGGTGCTAGCCTTGACTAATATAATAAAAAGTAAGGCACTTCTCTGTTCTACCTTTGCTTTGGTTTTGAAACTCTTTTCGTTTTATAATTGAACAAAAGAGAGTAGGCGAAGCTACTTTACCCATATTGTCTTATCCAGATGTACACGGGCATGGTTAAATAGGTAAATGAAGGCTCTCTGTTAGGAATTATTCACTAACAGTTTATACTGCCAGGTTTAAAGTTTGTACTGCTGAAGATATAACTAACATTACTAACTGAGTTAGTACTGCTAGTATAAAAGTTTGTACTGCTAGTTTGCTTGAAGACTGCTTATTATGAAGATGGTACTGCTATAGAAGACACATTTTGTGATAAGTATAGAATAGATTCAGTGTATATCAATAAGATTAGAAGATACGAATATTGTAGTTATCTTGTAAAGGACTCCTTGTGCTTATAAAAGGAGGTTCTAGGTTAAGGTGTTAGACATCTTTAACCGTATACTTTTTGTTAAGATTCAAGGTTGTAAACCCTAGTGATATTAAGATTACTCGTATTATTTGCTTAATAATATTGAATCATTTTGGTTATAACTATTTCATAAGTTACTGTTTCATTGATCATACTACATTGTTTATGTTCTTCTAATCACTAAAAAGTAGATTCCGCATACTTTTTGGTGTGCAACAAAGTTTCTAACAATCTCAACAAGATCCGTGTTTAAGGACTCACAAGTGGTATCAGAGCTAAAGGCTCTGAAACTTTGCCCTAGAAGAAACATACCAGAAGAACTCAACTTTCATTCAAGAAGATGGACCTTGAAACAACACAAACTACAACCACAGCTAAACTGCCTTTGCTCAAACATAATGACTACGAGATGTGGAGGTTCAGGATTGAGCAGTACTTCCAAGTGCAAGATTATGCACTATAGGACATTATTGAGAATGGAAACTCCTTCACTCCCAAAACTACTGAATCAACAGGAGAAGATGGCGTTAAAACCATAACTGTATCTGGTGCAGTTACTGCTGATGAGAAGCTCCAGAAGAAAAACAATGTTAAAGCTAGGGAGCATTCTATTAATGGCTATCCCTAATGAGCAACTGCTGATTTTCAGCAAATACAAGGATGCCAAAAACCTTGTTTGAAGCAATAACAACACGGTTTGGTGGCAATGAAGCTACCAAAAAGACACAGAAGACTCTGCTCAAGCAGATGTATGAAAACTTTATTGCTTCAAGCACTAAATCACTTGACCATATCTTCAATAGGCTTCAGAAGATAGTGAGCCAACTGGCTATGTTGGGTGTTGAGATCCCACAGGAGGATCTAAACTTAAAGTTCTTGAGAAGCTTACCTGCTGAATGGAAAACTCATGTAGTGGTCTGGAGAAACAAGCCAGATCTTGACACTATGAGTTTTGATGATTTGTACAACAAATTCAAAATTGTTGAACAGGAGATCAAGAAGTCTGGAAGCTCAAGTTCTAACACTGGGAACATGGCATTTGTGTCATCTCTCAGTAATAGCAGTCCAGAGGAGGTTCATGTTGCTTCAGGGGTTAGTACTGCTAGCCCTAAAGTTAGTACTGCTAGTTCTCAAACTAGTACTGCTAGCTTAGGAGATGATACTGTTTATGCTTTTCTGGCTAGTCAATCTAATGGGTCACAACTTGTGCATGAAGACCTAATTCAAATTCATGAAGATGATCTGGAAGAGATGGATTTGAAATGGCAATTAGCTTTGCTGAGCATGAGGGCCAAGAGATTCTTTCAGAGGACAGGGAAGAAGATCACTATCAATGGTAGTGATACTGCTGGATTTGATAAATCAAAGGTAGAGTGTTACAACTGCCATAAGTTGGGACACTTTGCTAGAGAATGTAGAGGGCCTAAAAACAAGGAAATCAGAAGCAGAGGATCAAGGAATCAAGAGAGCAACAGGAAAGATGTAAGTCAGGAGGAGTCTTCTTCAAAGGCAAGGGTGGCTATAGATGGACTTGGTTTTGATTGGAGCTTCATGGTTGAGGAAGAAGCACCAAATGTGATGGCACATATGGCTTTCTCTGACTCTGAGGTACATACTATTAAAGCTTGTTCAAAATCATGCTTAGCTTTAAAAGACTATTAAACACTTAAAAAACAGTATGATAACTTGAGAATAGAGCTAAACCAATCCAATTATCATTTAGCAAATCATAAAAGAGGCTTAGCTGTTGTTGAAGAACAACTAGTGTTCTATAAAAAGAATGAAATTGTTTTCACTGAGGGCATAGCTGTGTTGAAAAGAGATGTCATGTTTAAAGATATAGAGATTAAAGAGCTCAAAAATCAGCTAGAAAAGATTAAGCTTGAAAAAGATAGCATTGAGATGAATATAGAGAGATATGCAGAAGCAACTAAAAGCTTAGATAAAATTGTAGAGTGTCAACTTACAAATAATTTTAAGAAAGGTCTAGGTTATAAGAGTGTTGCACTACCACATAGAGGGAACTTTCCAGGTCCAAAGCTTGATCTGTCACATCTTGAGGAAGAAAATGAACTTGAATCTAAAGAAGTTAAGAGTGATAGTGAGGATAGTTTCAAAGAGGTTGGTGAAACTTTTGACACATCTTCTGTTGAGAAGAAGGTGTTAGAAGAAAAGATGAATTCAGATGCACCAACTATTGAAGATTGGGAATCTAATGATGAGGATCAGGTTGAGTCTACACCTGAGGTAGAAAAACAAAATACTGTTCCTAGTGATACTAAGGTAAAAACTGTTAAACCTAAAGAGCAAGTGAAACCAGCTAGGAAAACAGTCAAATATGCTTAGATGTATAGATCACACAGGCCTAGGGGTAACCAGAGAAATTGGAACAATCTAAAATCCCAACAATTAGGTAGTGATTTTGTTATGTACAATAAGGCTTGCTATAATTGTGGTAGTTTTAATCATATGCAGGCTTATTGTGACTACCACCAAAGGGAAAGGGTGGTAAATAGGAATACAAGGTTGAATACAAATAGCTTTGCTAAATCTACTAATCCTTGTGTTAACAGAAATATTGTAACACCTCCAAAATATCACAGCGGAAGATTGTGTCACTAGGGTATTACTTCATTGGTCACAGTACAAGTTACAAAAAATGACTCTAAATGAGACGTTTTGAAATAATTTATCATTCGATTAAAATATCAGAGATTACAAAGAGGTCCCACAAGTTTACAAAATGTACAACATAAAAGTTGTAAACTTTTTTGAATGATAATATATGCATCGTCTTCAAAATATTTTTCGTGCGCCTTCACATGCCAACTAATTCCTTTCGTACCTGAGATAAACATGCTAAAAAGTCAACACAAAGGTTGAGTGAATTCATAGGTTTATAGTAAAGCAGTTGATCACAAGATTGCAAGTTTAATAGACAGTGGGCTACGTTGTTATACACCCATAATTCACAAAGCAGTATATTATTGCATCTAAGCTTATGGCACTCAAACTGACGGTATATATATCAATACGTGATATATATAGAATAATAATTGCCCCGTGTAGGTACATGCCAAATACCTAGAGTTACAAATATTGTACGTTTGGTTACTTATCCAACTAACACAAACGGGACTCGTCAATCCCGATAGGCCTATCTACTATATTCGCGTTCACTCGCAAGTGATTAATGGTCCATGATGTGGGGAACTTATGGCATAAGAGAACTTAGATACAAGCAATAATATATTCAGTTCAGAACACAGTTTTCAAACAATTGTGATCATAATAAAAGTAGTAGCATGTATCCCCCCCAAAGTAGTTCAAAACGAATAAAAGTAGGGGCTATGAACTCACCGTAGTGTTCAGCAGTAGATTATAGCAACATATAGTGTATGGCGAGACCACGATCTTTAACAATGACCTACGAAAGTATAGTGATCACGTCTTAATATAGAGTACGATATGAGTGTACAAGTATATGTAAAGACATTGACTTGATTAAGATGTTGTACATATGCCCTATGTTGTGTAGATGAGTGAAGCATCCTTAAAGTATGGTTTGGCTATTAGCCTTTTATAAATGACATCGTATTATCGTTCGGGCTATCAGAATCTAGATGTCATGTAGTGAATGTATGAGGAGCCAGGACACTTTAATTCGTAAATCCATAACTCGGCGATACGACACCCAAAGAGGCCTCTTATGATAATGAAACTGCCTATTATTGCAGTACTTATGATTTATAAGTAAAAAGTATTTGACAAGACAAATTTTGTATAAAACATTTGTCATGTTTCATCAAAGACTATTGGTTGAACTAGTTATTATAATTTCGCGGATCAAGTGTAAGTTGCGACTTTGAGGACATGATATGCATATAGTTAATATGTGATATGATCATTTTTATAAGTTGCCGGAGTAAAAAAGAATGAGTCAATTAAGTGATCAAGTCTCAATAACAAGTTTCGGGTCATCAAACCCAAGCTAGCCGTGCGGCTAGACTTATAACTTGAAGACAACAACCAAGGCCATAGCCATGGCTATGTCTCGGCTAGAAGGCCTTAAGACATGATCCTTGGCTGTTTGAAACAGTATCCTTGGCTGTGTTTTGGTCTCAAGTTGTCAAAATGCTACAATGGTTCTTAGGTCATGGCAATCTTTGGGTCAAAACAGGTCTAGTTGACTTTTAAGGTCTACAGCCTTCATTTTTCACTTTCAGCTTACGTGTACCCTTGTTTTTGTATAAAACATCATTCTGAGCAGCTTTTGTGTTTTACACTTTCAGTGGTTCGGATCAGAAAAGGGTGAAAATCGCGTTTTAAAATCAGATCAGTGCACTATTTTTAAACATGTAATTAAGTGCAGGAAATTGGACAGCACTCTGTAGTCCAGCGGCAAAGGCAATATCTTGAGTTCTACAACACTTTAGGATGTGATACTTTTTCCTACTTTTAAGTTTATGTCTTAGCTTCATATCATAAAACTACAACGAGTTCCAGAAACGGCCAGAACAGTCCCGTTTTGTCCAATGAATTATGTTAGTCAGATTTTGACATGTCTTACCATTTTAGTTCTAGTTTATTCATCGGGATGAGTTATGAGGTGCGCCACCCGGCGAAATGACCACAAGACATAGCTCTACCGGCTTATCTTATTGCCTTAACCTAAAAGTTTACTGAGATGATAAGTTTGCTCAATCTTTGGGGCTGCTCAGAATTCTAGCTTCATAAGTCTTATCTAGAGCTTGTTCTAGTTTATTTTTGTGTTACAACCCTCATGTAAAACATCAAATCAAGTCATAATATCATTTACAACTTATACAAGGTATATAAATACCAAAATGAAAGAATAATATAGAACTTGACATAATTCTTACAATTCTTGGGATGGAAACACAAGATCACAAGAATAACTAATCAAACTCTTAAAACTCTAACTTCAAATCTTCAAGCCAAGTCTCCCAATCTTCAACTCAATCTTTAACCCTTGTTCTAACCTTGATATAGCCCTTGTAAAATCCTTAGAACTACAGCCCCTTTACACCTTTGTGTATCTCCAAATTCAGCCATGGGATCATCAAAACAATACTTGGACTATGTAGAGATAACTAAGGTCTTCATCTTTCTCTTGAACTTGAAGCTTGAAATCAAGAAATGGATGGTGATGGTGATTTGATTTTGGTACAGTAAGGAGAGGGAGACAAAGAGATATTGAGAGAATTTTATACATAGATAACATGGTATCTTAGAAGTGAAGAATCCTTGGATAAGCATGAGGTGGTGTAGTGCTTGCTTGCTAGCTTACGAGGTAGCTTCAAGGTGAAGCTAGGTTCCTACGGGGTATAGTTTGGTCCCGGTAATTACTAATGTTAAACCGTTAAGTCTCAAAACTTAAAACTGGGCAACATAAAAATGTAATACTTATAAAAATGTCAAAACTTATCAATATACCTCAACTAAGTATATTAAAAGTGTGATAAGTTTAATGGAGAGCGTATACGATGATAAAACCTAATAACTTAGGTTTGGGCACACGTATTACGTAAGAATTATAATGCTCACGTAAAAATGACAAAATGACAATAGTTCATATAAAATATGACTATTGGTGAGATTTGAGTATTTTGGACACATAGACTTATCCTAGTCTTGTGTTGGTAGCGAGGAAAGTTTACACGATTAAACTTTCACAATTAATATAAGTAATAATATTAAATAATAAAATTAATATTATTTAATATAAAAGTAGTTATAATTAACATTAAATAGTTAATTATAGATAGAGGTGAACGAAAACGTTCAGAGAGTAATAATTCAAAGAAGAGTGAATTATTTAAATTGGAATATTACCGGTTACTGTATTTGCTTTTACGTTACAGTAAAAGTCAAATGCTCAAAAGTCAAAGTCAAAGTCATCTTTAAAAAGTCAAAGGGTAAAATAGTCATTTTGCTTTATGAGAATTTACGGGTTGCTACAGTCTCCACCCGTTAAGGGAATCATGTCCTCATGATTTAATTTGTGTTATGAGTTGATGATGTGCATCAAAAGAGGTGGGGGTACTTCGGTCGCATTTGGTCTTCTCGTTCCCAAGTATATTCAAACTTTGGCGAGAATTCCGGCAATTTTAAAAATAGGAGTGCGACTTTGCTTAAGTCATTTGACCTTATGGTCTATGATTTCGATAGGTTCTTTAGTGAAGTTCAGGCATTCGTCAATCTGGATCTTTTCTAGAGGAATAGTGAGTGTCTCAACAGTATGACACTTCTTCATATTGCTCAAATGAAAGATGTTGTATACACTGCTAAGTTCTAGTAGTAGCTCAAGTGTGCAAGCTACCGAACCAATCCTAATCAGGATCTTGAATAGTCTGATGTTGAGCTGTCTAGGAAAAATGTGAGTATTTATGGTGAATTCTGATATCACGCTCTCAGGTGAGATCAGGAACTCATTTAAAGTTTTGATAGGTAAGCAAGAGTGCTCTGATTAACATTAGGACCCAACTGGAGGGCCTAATATTGTAGTGTTAGTTGGAGTCGCCGAATGAGTAAATGTTGTACTGGTGGTTAAAGGCTGCTCTTACAAAGATTTCATTAGTTGTAGGCTCACTAATTTCAAAAGCATAGAAGGAGCGGTTGGTTTAGCTCGTTTGTTTGGGAGGACAGAGTCAGTATTTCTAATCAGCAAATGTGCTGAATACTGCAAGGTCAAATATGCCACAAGCACATTTCTGAACAATGTTTTGTCATGGTGGAATGTTGTTGCTCAATCTATTAGTATTGAGAATACTTACAAGATTGCTTGGACCAAGTTGAAGAAGTTATTAATCAAGAAGTATTGCCCTCAGAATGAGGTGCAAGAAATGGAGGTGAAGTTTTCTTGCTGTCAGTGGTGTTGATATCACGACTTATATCCGTCGCTTTCAAGAGTTGGCAATAGTGTGCCTAATGATAGTCTCAACCAATGAGATGTTATTGGAAAAGTTCATCTGTGAACTTCCACTCAATATTCAAGGGATCGTAACTTCGTTTGATCCACTCACACTGGATGTAACAATCCCGATGTCTTGTAATCCAGTGGATCAAGTTGTGCGAGCTTGGTCTACTCAAGGACCCAACAATAGCAAAACAGAAGGCAAGAGAATGCCAGAGCCTATGATGTCGTTGCCTCAACTGAAAGAAAAGGTTATGTCAGGAATAAACCATTATGTCATCAATGCAAGTTGCATCATATTGGTTCTTGCACTGTTAGGTGCAGAAGTTGCTAGAAGGTAAGCCATATGACCAAAGATTATAAGGGTAAGAATCCCGTTAATGGTGGTAATGCTCAACTAGTGGTAACTTACCTTGGATGTGAGGATATTTCAAGAGGCACTGTTCCCAGAACATGGGCCAACAAGTAAGATGAGCTCGTGGGAGAGCTTATGTGTAGGTGTCATCACACTTAAGAAAAGTAGGCATCTTACGTACCCAAGTAAGTAAGTGGAATATCGTACTCAGTCTGTTAGTTCGAGATTGAACCAAGTCAAGAGTGTAACAAGTCTGTTAACTTAATAAATAGCTCATGATTATAAAGATTTGTAATGACAAAAGTGATAACTTAAGAATGAACTCAGGTAGTTCAAATGAGATCTTAAGATTTTTGCTGAGTGGTAGAATACTGGTGATTCTCAAGTTCAAGTTCATACTCATGTTATATCGGATACAAATAAGCCCACTTATTTATAATTCATTATTTACATAGAGAGGCGTGCCAAACAATGTAAATAAAGAAATATAAACTTATGGTTCGGCGATTTACAATATATTTATTTAAATAAAAAGGCGTCCCAATCCATTTAAATAAGGATATTATAAATCATCCTACTTAAGAATTCCTGAAAAAACACTCATACTTAACCGATAAGTTACAAGGCGGTGTGTTACGAGACGTCATAAGTATTCTGAAAGTATGGAATGAATGTTCACACTCATCCTCGAAGATGAGGAGTAAAATAATTAGAGGAAATCGACATATCGTTCAAAAGAGTTGGTGAGTTCAGTGTTATGAAATCGTTTTCTCACAATGTTTGAGAAATACTAGACTCACAATGTCGAAAAAATAAACAAGACTAACGTGTATCTCTCAATTTATGAGAAATAGATAAGACTATTGTGTGTCTCTCAATGTCTGAGACATATAAATAAGCAAGTTGTGTATCTCACAATGTTTGAGACATATGAGTAACCAAGTAGTGTATCTCACAATGTCTGAGATATATGAGTAATCAAGTTGTGTATCTCACAATGTCTGAGATATATGAGTAATCAAGTTGTGTATCTCACAATGTCTGAGATATATGAATAATCAAGTTGTGTATCTCACAATTCCTGAGATATATGAATGGTAATTATATCAATTACAATGTCTCGAGTAATTTCGTAGATCACAATAAAATTTGTATGATCGGGGAAATCTGGTTGTGCCGTAATGCCTTTGAATAGGCATACGCAGTCATATTTAGTCAATCGTTCATATAAACAGTCTGTATATAAACAATACAGTATTGTGTTAAGGAGTAAGCATGGCGCACAGAATGTTGAAGATGATAATGAGTAACGCGAGTCTTAATGTAAAGAGTAGTTATAGTCTATGTTCAAATGCAACCTGGTTCTCTATAACTGTAGCTCTGATGCCAATCTGTAACACCCCTAAAATATCGCAGCGGAAGATTGTGTAACTGGGGTATTACTTCATTGGTTACAGTACAAGTTACAGAAAACGACTCTAAATGAGACGTTTTGAAATAATTTATCATTCGATTAAAATATCAGAGATTACAAAGAGGTCCCACAAGTTTACAAAATGTACAACATAAAAGTTGTAAAGTTTTTCGAATGATAATATATGCATCATCGTCAAAATGTTTTCCGTGCGCCTTCACATGCCAGCTAATTCCTTTCGTACCTGAGATAAACATGCTAAAAAGTCAACACAAAGGTTGAGTGAATTCACAGGTTTATAGTAAAGCAGTTGATCACAAGATTGCAAGTTTAATAGACAGTGGGCTACGTTGTTATACACCCATAATTCGCAAAGCAGTATATTATTGCATCTAAGCTCATGGCACTCAAACTGACGGTATATATATCAATACGTGATATATATAGAATAATAATTGCCCAGTGTAGGTACATGCCAAATACCTAGAGTTACAAATATAGTACGTTTGGTTACTTATACAGCTAACACAAACGGGACTCGTCAATCCCGATAGGCCTATCTACTATATTCGCATTTACTCGCAAGTGATTAATGGTCCATGATGTGGGGGACTTATGGCATAAGGGAACTTAGACACAAGCAATAATATATTCAGTTCAGAACACAGTTTTCAAACAATTGTGATCATAATAAAAGTAGTAGCATGTATCCCCCCAAAGTAGTTCAAAACGAATAAAAGTAGGGGCTATGAACTCACCGTAGTGTTCAGCAGTAGATTATAGCAACAAATAGTGTATGGTGAGACCACGATCTTTAACAATGACCTACGAAAGTATTGTGATCGCGTCTTAATATAGAGTACGATATGAGTGTACAAGTATAAGTAAAGACATTGACTTGATTAAGATGTTGTACATATGCCATATGTTGTGTAGATGAGTGAAGCATGCTTAAAGTATGGTTTGGCTGTCACAACTCGTAATTTCAGGTCATTTTCCAAACCTCGACAATACACTATTCATAAAACACTATTCACTGATCACAATTCATCATTTCACTATTTATCGTTTTTGAATCCAGTTTGAGACTTTGAGAAGTCGTCAAAATTTTTACTATTCACATGACACTATTCATTCCCGGATGGAAATCACTGTTCATGCCCATAAATAGTGCATCATTCATCATGTCGTAAACTAGGTTTACGAGGATTCAAATGCGCGTAACCAGTTAGGTTTAGCTGCGTATTCATGCATCATCAGTAAGGACACATCATACAGACTAGAGTAGTCTGCATATCATCAGTAATATCAGTACCATATCAGTACATGTATGTGTCTGTGTGATTTTCATTAACGTATGCAAAATTGTTTAATTAACGTTACCACTCAGTCATTTCTACCAACAGTAAATCAAATACTCCAGACAATGATCCTAATACATTTTCAAGCTAATTATAATGATATAGAGATTATATTATTACTTTACCCAGTGTTTTTAAACCAATCGTTACATTTTTCATTTGACGCTTATAACTCCGTCGGTTTACGAAATTTCAATCCGATTATCATTCTAACACCCGATTCTTGCAAGGAACATGATTTTACAATTTTTACAACTTCGTCGTATCTCATTTCACCTCGTCACGAGTTATTTCTAGTTAACTCGGTACTCGATAACACTCAATGTATACACAAATTAGCTAAACACTTACACTAAGTGGGACACTTGGCACAATTACATCAAACCCTTCCATTTAACCCATGTGTGCCGCCCCCCTACCATCCCATTTAGGCTAATACTCAAAACTTCATTAATTAAATTTCCATGATTTAATTTCACTTCCACTAGCACAAACACATACACAACACATTTTAGGTAACAAAAAGATCAAACCCTCTCCATCTTCATCCACCCCATTCGGCCAACATCAAGAACACACCAAAAATCCATCACTTTTTCAAGAACAATTCATAAACATACTCCATTTACCTTCCTAGTTAAAGCCTTGTGATCAAAACCTCAAGTTATTGCACCTTTCTCATCAAATCACTCCAAGATTGTAAGTAAACTTCAAGAACATCATTTTGATCTTTTTATTCTTTTATTTACTTCATATGATCATGTATTTTCAAGATTATACTAGTTACTTTTGCAAGTTACTTATGTTTTGATACCATTTTGTTTATAAACTATCACAAACACTAGATCTATAAGTTTCACTAATAACCACATGAGATCCACCAAGATTGGTGATGTTTAGGACCCCATGACACTCTAAGATGGTGTATGGTAGGATTTGCAAACTTGTGGAGTTGGTTTGAGGTTCTATGATCAAGATTAGAACCATAGAAATGAGTTTTTAAAACATATATATACCTACTGTCCAAAATCGTGTAAACTGGAAAAATCAGTAATTTTTGGAATATTTTGGCCTTCATATTCAGAAATTTCTTTCAAAAACGAAACCGTGGCCGCAAGAATCACTAAAATCCGACTTATAACGAAGGAGATATGATCGTTCGAAGTTAGACGACGAAAACTAATTTTCTGAAAATAAGCATGCTGTTAGCCGAACTTTAAAGGACCAAACGAGGCGTCAGACGTGATCTAGGAGAGCCGAGCTACTGAGATTATGTTAGTTCATATTATGACGAATCCGTGGATATAAAGAATGTAGAAAACGAGCTTTTAACGACCGAGTTATACACGTTCGAAGCCGACGAACTCTATTTTGTCAACTCTAATAGAAAGTATATTTTTAAGTATATACGTTAACATTTTTACAAGCCATTACATTGATAGCCGGTTTTCTATCTATTCAAGACGCGTATGATTTAAAAGTCCAATAACACGACACGAAAAAATTGTAACGTTTCATTTTCAAGGACGTCAAATTCATTCACAACACTTATCGTGCACTAATTCGCGACTAGTTTTGCGAGGCCGTTTTGGATATATTTTCACAAGTATGAAAAGTATTGCTTTGCGACGAAAACATTATATTCGCCAATAGAACACCAAACAAGGATCATGGAGTGTAGTTTTATCATATTTACGCGAAATGTGGTTTATAACTTAACAAGACGTCAAAATGTATTTTTCGACGATAAACATTGTTTTCAAAACTTTCGAGTGGTATCGATAATATACGTGTTTGCATGAGTAACATCATTTCATTTGCTTACCTTAGATCATATCATTCATGATAGGTCGTGGTTAGAGACCGAGCTTTGTTTCATCATATCCATTGTGATCATTGTTGCTTTATCATATCAGGTGAGTTTTCATAGCCCCGTTTTAAATTGTTTATTGATTTCTAAACTCTCGGGGGAGAATACATTGCACCATTTTATATGCGGACCAAAGTATACAAACTCATTACATTGCTTAAGTTACATCATTGCCCAGATTAAAGTCCCCTTATATTATCATGAACCGTTAATTGTTAGTAAGCGAGAGTGAGTGGATAGATCTATTGAGGGTGACTCCTCCGTTCGGGTTGGTAGCACCAACTGGTCAAACGAACGCATTTCATTTCTGTCATATTTGAGTGATTGGCAAACACTCGGTTGGGGCATTTCATTCAGTCTAGCTTCGGGGTCATGAGCTTAGAGCTAATGTATCATTTTTATGTGGCATGGATTTGTCATACACTTTATACTTGTGGTTTCCGTACAATCATTCATTTACATAAACCTATGATCTCACCAACATTTTTGTTGACCATTTTTAGCAAGGTATTTTCAGGTAATTAAGGTATCGCATGTTGGCTTGCATATGGACATCATGGAGTCACGGAGTCGACGCGTCTCACTTTATATTTTATGCACTTATCCATCGTTTGAATTGTATGAACTTGTTTTCTGAAAACTTGTTTCACCTTTTGGGACCTAGCTTTATAACTCTGAATGCTTTTAAATAATCAAAGGATGTATTTTCTAAACGATACTTTAGGTCATTCAATATAACTACAACTTTGGTGCTATGACCAGTCGTGCCCCTGAATGACTTATTCCGCTGCAAGTCACGAAATTTGGGGGTGTGACAGATTGGTACCAGAGCAAAGGTTATAGCGAACTAGGTTATTCATTATACCCTAGACTATAGCTGCACCATCATAGCATCTCATCATCGTGGCATAATTTCATATTCATTATATCACATGTAGTGATTGCGATTTCATACGTATATCATTTCATCATAACCCGCATTGTGTAAATGTTTATTTACTTTTATTTCACATCTGTTGTTTCAGTGATGTCTTCGGATTCACACCCTATTGTTATCTCGTCTGACTCTGAGTCAGCGGGCGATACTTCTTCACTACCCTCTATCATACTAGAGTCAGTTTCATCACCATCACTACCCACTATCATTTTATCATCAGTGGAGCCTACTCCACAGTCTTCACCAGTTATGTCAGAGGCTGAGACAGAACCCTTTGAGGAGGGGGAAGTCGTGCCTACACCACCAGTTTCACCTGTGATGAAGCGAAAAGTGTACCGCCTTTAAGGGGTCATTTAAGCCTTAAATCGTATTTATTTGATCAAATATTGCCCTAAATCGTTCCTTTTGTCATTTTAGGTACTTTTGAGGAGAAATCTGGAAAAGGAGGCATTTTGGACGTTTTTGGAGCATTAAAGTGAAGAAAACGGCAAAGTCTCAAAAATCGGCTAAAAGTTACTCTTGACGGCGTCAAGATTTACTCTAGACGGCGTCATGCCTTGGCAAGAAAAGTTGGACGTGAAATTTACTCATGACGGGCCAGTGAAAATGGCATGTGAATTCTGACGGCGTCACGCTTTAACTTGATCAAGGGCGTCATGGCTTAAATCATAAGGGGACGGCGTCACGTTCATGGTTAGACGGCGTCAAGCCTTGATAAGCCAGAATGGATTTTTGAAGAGCTAAAGAGGGACGGCGTCAAGAAGGTCATCCGGGAACCCTAAAAGCGGCGAGGTGACGGCGTCACACTCCATAAGGTGACGCCGTCAGATCCAAAAATCTATATATAGTTTTCTAATTTTTTGTCATTAAGGAGAGCTTAGTGTGTGGAATTTTGGGATAAAACCCTAAGACGATTTTAGCTACTTTTTCAGGGCTTTTTGCCTTGAGATCTTCCATGTTTCATTGAAAGATAAGTTATCAATTAATCATTCAATATGTCTATGTGTTGTTTGATTCTATCTTATTCTTGTCTTTTGTTTAACATGTTAGGCTAATTTTATCTTGTGTTTGCTTAGATCTAATGAAACCTAGCTATTGATTATTGGTTGTTAGTGTGTTATTAGTTGTATTGGATGATTGTTTATCTATGTTAGGCTTAAGAAAACTGGCTAACTTCCTATTCGGTAACTTGCTTGAACGTCTTAAGAAACATGAACCAAATGCGTACTAAAAGTTTTTATGGTTGTATTTAATGCACAAGCGAATTCTAGTGATCCCATGTTAGGAGCTTCCTAGCCGGCTCGACATAGGAGTGAAGTAGGAGCTTGTAGAGTTGGGGAAGTAAGTACGCCACCCCACGAATGGTATTAAGGAATACACCCGTCATCCACGCGACTAATACACACTAATTAACCGGTAAAAGATAGTTAGGGAGTAAGGAAATCTAAGTAAACACATTTCTCTACACATAAGTTTCTCACCACATTTCATTTTTGTTATTTTATTTTATTTGCATTCGTAGTAATTTGGGTTAGTTGACTAGCAACTAATTCCACCCACTCCTTCAAACCCGAGATTTTACTTGCTTTCATAAAAACTATAAAAACATAAAAAGAATCTTCCTCAACCCTTAGACCTAATTAGAGTAGCCTTTCATACCTAACGAACACTATTCCCTGTGGAGAACGATCAATCCCCCGTACTTACCACTACACTATACTACATCGGTCAGGTACACTGCCTGGTGGGGTTGTAAGCCTCTTGGGATCCCTCGAGAGGTAAAACCTGTTGTAAGGTTACAAAACCACGCAATCAAGTTTTTGGCGCCGCTGCCGGGGAATAGTTATTGTTTAGGTTGAATTTTTATTTCTATTAGGTCTACTCACTAGATTCCTTTCTAGTGAGATTTTTATTTTATTTTTCTAGGTTTTCTTTAGTCTATCTACTTTCTTTGTGTGTTTGTTCGTAATTGGTTCGTCACTATGGATAGGGAGATTAAGGCATTCAATGAGCTTAATGAGTTAATTGACAGAGAGAAGAGACTCGCCCGCCTTAGCACGAGCAGTGAGATTGAGCTTAGAGATGACTTAATGTTAGTTCACAATTCCTCACCAATTCTAGAAGGATTAAGTCACCATAAGTTTATCTTTAAATGTCCTTGCCCCGCTAAAAATCGTAAGTACCCATGGATTAGAAAGGGGGGTTATTTTAATGTGAAGGTTCCATGCATGATTGGTCACATGTTTAGGGAGCATACCTATATTGATCTCAAGGCACCAATGAATTTCATGTCTAGGCTTTACTATAACTGGATCATGAGCAATGAGCTGAACCCTAGACAAGACCCGTATGACCCCAATCAGATGTGCAATTTTGTAGGTCTAGCAAGTGGTTTACACGTCTTTATCGGAGATTTCGTTTACCAATGTGATTTTGTGATCCTAGAAGATATAAGGGGGATTATAGATCCGTATTTAGGCGAGATAGTTTTAGGAGAACCCTTCATAAGAACGTCCCAAGCAATTTATGATAAGAATGAAGGTAGTGTGACATTCTCCAGCGAAATAGGATGCATCAAGTACCTGATGCCCCATAATGTGTCTCGTTTCTCTAAGTTCGAACCAAAATTTAAGGGCATTAAGGGCTTGGATGTCGATAATATCCCAGCACTCGAGGTTGATAACAATAACCAAGGAAGGGCTAGAGTTAAGTATTCGATGTGTTTGGCCTTAGGTCCGGAATACAAGTGGGATGAAAGAGTGATACAAAGCTTTAAAACCATATTCTTTATGCAAAACGGAGTCACGTAATGTACGTGACTTTGAGTCTAGCTACAAGACTCGTTAATAAAGAAAAGCGCTTCTTGGGAGGCAACCCAAGCTTTATTTGTTTTATTTGCTTTGTGTGTTTATTTATTTGTTTGTTTGATTTTATTTGTTTCCGTATGTGTGTTTAATTTTTATTATTATTGATTCATGTTCAAAAGTAAATTGTGAAAATGCTTTATTTTGTTTTTAACTTCGTCTTAACTACATATAAAGGTATTTTGCAAAAGATAAGTGTAAGGGAAATCTAAATCGGTTTATTAGAACACAAATGAACATGAATCGTAATAATAATAAATTAGCATACATATTAGTGTTTGTTTGAGTCAAATGCTTGTATCGAGTCATAATGATGTTTTGCAGGATTTCCAGGAAGTAAGGTAAAGGTTTTTCCAGAAATTTTCCGGAAACTTAAAATGAAAATTTTTGTCAGGTCATTTCTGACGGCGTCAGGGTTTATAACCTGACGGCGTCAGATTTAATTTTCAGAAATTTTGAAAGTTTTGTTTTTAAAAAAGTTTTTATTAAAATCTCCAACTTATAATCTCCAGGAATCTGCAAAGTTATCATTCCACAAGCATTATATCCTTATATATAGATTTTTTCCCGCCGATGTTATGCAGGTTTTCGTGTTTGTTTTCTCAGGTTTAACAGGTTATTTTGGACAAGGAGATGTTTTTGGATCAAGCTTGTGGCGATGCATTAGTCATGGAGCTTCTACATTACTTTGGAGGAAGATTTAACCATGTAATTTCATTATCCACCGAGCGAATCAGGGGAGTATTTGATTTCATTCTTTTACCTTATTTACTTTTACATCTTGTTATTTGAACATTGGGGACAATGTTCATCTTAAGTGTAAGGGGGGGGGGGGTAAAAGTACGATTTTAGAGAATGCCATTGCGCTTGATTTTTGTTTGTTTAATAGTAGATGTGTAATAAAACTGAGAGAAATACTTGTTAAGGTAATTTTAGTGCCAAATTTAAAATTTTTTACAACATATAGGAGTGAAACTTTGATCTTAATGAGCGTCTCACGGATAGGAGTTATATGACTAGCACAAAACCGTACCACTAAAAAATTTTCCACCCCCAAATATGTGAGGTTCGCCCCTAGAATTGGTAGGAAAAGCATTTATGCTATGATGTGTGTACCGGTAGCACTTAGATTCTAGAACTTGCGTTAGGACCATTCCGAGGCCACAAGTGAGACTACATTCGTGTAGTTAGATTTACTACATGATAAGAGGCATTAGGATTAACCCATTGTTTTACACCTGTGTTTTTGTTATAATTATTTTGGCTACATTGGTCAAGTAATTCTCCCACACCCTTTGCGTTGTACTCATTTTTAGTACACGATACCCCTAGTACACCCCTCAGAGCCTATCTTTTCGTTTCGACCTTTAAGCATTTTACTTAAAGGAAGAATTTGTTACACCCCACTTAAATGTACACCCAAATCGCCTTAGCCTACCTTGTATGCACTTATTTTTAGTGCATTATTGTTACGACATTTGTTTAAACCCAAGTTAATTATCTAGTTGATTACATGGTTGCTAAGTCGAGTCATATCCTTGTACATATTGTTTTGGGACGATTGGGACTCATGGGTAAAGTACTAGTATAATGGAGTAATGGGGAAGAACATCATTTATTACCCCCATATGTGCTAAATATTTTAAAAGTACTCCAAGTTTTTCGATTATCTTAATTCGAGTCATTAGATTAGTATTTGTAAAGTTATGTAAAAATTCAAGTGTAAGGGGGATGCAATGCCCCTATGATGTATTATTTTGGATGGTAGGGCAAAAGTGTATGCAAAAAAAAAAAAAAAAAAAAAAAAAAAAAAAAAAAAAAAAAAAATCGAAAAAATCAAGAAAAATACAAAAAAATGAGAAAAAGAAAAGTAGAAAAAAAACATACGGACTACCATCCCGTTTCATTTTATGTTTATTTTATGTTTTTGTTATTTTGTTATTTCGTTTCTAGCTTAAGATCGAGTCTAGTCTTGGCTTAGCAACATTGTATAGTACATGTAATTGATCAAGATTTTTAACTCGCCACCAGTAAAATATCCTTTATCCAACAAAACCGTGTTTTCCTTTTCCCTACACCTAACGTTATAACCCATTTAAAAGCCCTCTTTGATAGTTTATCTTAGGTGCTTACGCCTAGTGGAGGAGGTTTTCGATCCTTTCCCAAGCCTATGGTAATCTATTTGCTATGACAGGTAGTGAGAGATATTTTCCGTTTTCATTTATGAGATTTATTTTGATGACACTTGAGAGATGTGAGTATCTAAACACTACTTGTGAGGTGCTAGTATGTAATCTCCGTGCTTATTATGATTGAAGTGGAACGATTATTTGTTGTAATTACTTTTATGTTAGCATTAAATGACCCCTAACTTGTATTTTGATTAGAATAAAAGCGCATTTGCTTGAGGACAAGCAAATCTCAAGTGTAAGGGTATTTGATGAAGCGAAAAGTGTACCGCTTTTAAGGGGTCATTTAAGCCTTAAATCGTATTTATTTGATCAAATATTGCCCTAAATCGTTCCTTTTGTCATTTTAGGTACTTTTGAGGAGAAATCTGGAAAAGGAGGCATTTTGGACGTTTTTGGAGCATTAAAGTGAAGAAAACGGCAAAGTCTCAAAAATCGGCTAAAAGTTACTCTTGACGGCGTCAAGATTTACTCTAGACGGCGTCATGCCTTGGCAAGAAAAGTTGGACGTGAAATTTACTCATGACGGGCCAGTGAAAATGGCATGTGAATTCTGACGGCGTCACGCTTTAACTTGATCAAGGGCGTCACGGCTTAAATCATAAGGGGACGGCGTCACGTTCATGGTTAGACGGCGTCAAGCCTTGATAAGCCAGAATGGATTTTTGAAGAGCTAAAGAGGGACGGCGTCAAGAAGGTCATCCGGAAACCCTAAAAGCGGCGAGGTGACGGCGTCACACTCCATAAGGTGACGCCGTCAGATCCAAAAATCTATATATAGTTTTCTAATTTTTTGTCATTAAGGAGAGCTTAGTGTGTGGAATTTTGGGATAAAACCCTAAGACGATTTTAGCTACTTTTTCAGGGCTTTTTGCCTTGAGATCTTCCATGTTTCATTGAAAGATAAGTTATCAATTAATCATTCAATATGTCTATGTGTTGTTTGATTCTATCTTATTCTTGTCTTTTGTTTAACATGTTAGGCTAATTTTATCTTGTGTTTGCTTAGATCTAATGAAACCTAGCTATTGATTATTGGTTGTTAGTGTGTTATTAGTTGTATTGGATGATTGTTTATCTATGTTAGGCTTAAGAAAACTGGCTAAATTCCTATTCGGTAACTTGCTTGAACGTCTTAAGAAACATGAACCAAATGCGTACTAAAGGTTTTTATGGTTGTATTTAATGCACAAGCGAATTCTAGTGATCCCATGTTAGGAGCTTCCTAGCCGGCTCGACATAGGAGTGAAGTAGGAGCTTGTAGAGTTGGGGAAGTAAGTACGCCACCCCACGAATGGTATTAAGGAATACACCCGTCATCCACGCGACTAATACACACTAATTAACCGGTAAAAGATAGTTAGGGAGTAAGGAAATCTAAGTAAACACATTTCTCTACACATAAGTTTCTCACCACATTTCATTTTTGTTATTTTATTTTATTTGCATTCGTAGTAATTTGGGTTAGTTGACTAGCAACTAATTCCGCCCACTCCTTCAAACCCGAGATTTTACTTGCTTTCATAAAAACTATAAAAACATAAAAAAGAATCTTCCTCAACCCTTAGACCTAATTAGAGTAGCCTTTCATACCTAACGAACACTATTCCCTGTGGAGAACGATCAATCCCCCGTACTTACCACTACACTATACTACATCGGTCAGGTACACTGCCTGGTGGGGTTGTAAGCCTCTTGGGATCCCTCGAGAGGTAAAACCTGTTGTAAGGTTACAAAACCACGCAATCACCTACACCACCAGTTTCACCTGTGATCCGTCGTGGTCCCAGAGTTGTTCCGGTCATTCAGCCGGGTGAGCAGATACCCTATGGTCAAGTTTACCGTACTTATCCAGGTGGGCCGCGCATGAAGCGTACTGTTGCTAAGCGGGTTCATCGTCTCACTGTCAGATCACCAGCTGCAGGGATACGAATGCAATGCGAGTTATCTTTACCACCATCATCATCACTTAATTCACCCCAGCCACTCCGTCGCCGCTTGACAGCGAGGAGGAGTGTGACATTCAGTACACCACCACCATTATCACCTTTACCATCCTTAGCATCATTGTCTCCACCATTGCCATCCCTATCAGCACCACAGATGCCATCAGCACCAGTCCACATCAGAGATCCTACTCCTACGTCAGACCTACCGCTCAAAAAGCGGGCTCTTCGTCTTGATATTTCATCTCCAGATACTTTAGATGCCATAGAGACAACACCACCCAGCGGATTCGAGGTTGGTGAGAGCTCGAGGGTTGCTGCTAACAGATTGACTACTGCTGCTACATTTGACTCACGACTAGATCAGCTTTAGGCATAGATTAAGAGAGCATTATCTCATCTAGACGAGACTCCAGTGAGCCGTATTGAGGCCATTGAGGAGGAGGTCGAGGGATTGATCCAGGGCAGGGTTGCCATTGATGTTTCACACCAGGGTTTAGAGGCTCGTCAGTTGGAGAGTTCAGAGCATATCACACAGCTTAGGCAGGAGGTGCCGGGGTTAGTTGACAGAGCACAAAGGTTCCAGGATGAGCATCACGGCCTAGTCGATGAGTTATCTTCAGTTCAGGCTAGATTTTCTGCATCAGAGACTAGAGAGACTGATCTTCAGATTCGAGTTCAGCACCTAGAGGAGATCGTTGTTGCGATGTCTAGGGATATTCAGAGGATTTTACGCAGGTTAGATGGAGCACCCGGAGGAGGTGCCTAGTGTTAGACTGTTATCATATAGCTTGTACATTATTATCCTAGTCCCGGGGTGTGGGACGTAGTTAGTACTTGTTGTATTTTGCTTGTAGTACAAACAAATATATCAAGTGTGACTCTACTATGCAGGATTTTCGTTGTGCTATTTTATGATATCGGTATGCGTAACCGAAATTTTCATGTATTATATTCATGTGCGATCTGATTATATTTATGATGTTTCGTTGTGGTTTCATTGTATTTATACATGCTGTGGTTGTATTTATACGTATTGTGGATGTATATACATGTTGTGGTTGTGTATATTGTGTATGAAGATCGTTTCCATTATGAGTTCTCATTGTTGTATTCTTTTGTGACTGTGAAGAATCATGCCACCCAAAAGAGCTACTCCTGCTATGACACCCGCCCAGATCAAGAGACTCGTTGCCGACAGTATTGAGGCAGCATTGGTAACTGAAAGAGCTGCCGTAGCTGTAGCTGCCGCTGAAGCCGCTTCGCGGGCAGAAACCGCGGAAGCCGCAGGAACAGATACTAATGGATAATATGGCCGTAAATGTACGTACAAAGATTTCAAGAGTGGTGATCCAGAAAAATTCAAAGGCACTGAAGGAGCCACTGCCATGATCCGATGGTTTGAAAAGACAGAATCAGTATTCCTTCTATGCAACTGTCCGGAAGACAACAAGGTTAAGTTTGCTAATAGTATACTCGTTGGGGAAGCTATGTCATGGTGGTATTCGTATGCAAAGCCCATGGGAATGGAGAATGCTCACAAGCTTACATGGGATGAATTCAAAAAGTTGCTAACAAAGAAGTTTTGCCCACGAACAGAAGTGAAAAAGATGGAAACATAGTTTTATGAGCTAGTGACAGCAGGTAATGATATTGAGGCTTATATCAGAAGATTCCAAGAATTGGCAGTATTATGTCCGACAATGGTTCCGGATACTGAGAAGCTATTGAAGAATTTCATTAGAGGATTACCTCACAACATCCGTGGTGATGTGATTTCTTTTGACCCACAAACATTGGATGAGGCAATCAGAATGTCTCAGAAACTCATGGCTCAGATAGTGAAGAAAGAACTGCTTCAGACAACAACAACACCAACAGTAACCGTAACTACAACAACCGTAACTCCAACGAAAACTACCGAAACAACAACTATAACAGCAACCGAAACAATTCCAATAACAATAACAACAAGAGAAATCGGGACAACAACCAGAGCAACAATGTTACTCAACCACCACCCAAGAGACAGGAAACTGCAAAGGCTTATGTTGCAGGTCAAACAGAGAAACGAGGTTACAGTGGTACTTTACCTAAGTGCAACAAATGTCAATCCCATCATAATCCTGGAAATTGTCCGAATCTGTGTGGAAACTGTAAGAAAGTTGGTCATTCAACCAGGGATTGCAAAGCTCCGATTGTGGTTGATAATCAGAAGCCCCCAATAACATGTTTTGGATGTGGAGAGGTTGGACACTTCAAGAAGGAATGTCCGAAAGGAAAAAATCAGGGAAACAATAACCAAGGTGGAACAGCTAGAGGAAGAGCTTATGTCCTTGGAGGAGAAGATGTCAGGGAGGACCCGAGTGTCGTTACGGGTACGTTCCTCATTAATAATCGTTATGCATCCATACTATTTGATTCAGGAGCCGATAGAAGTTTTGTTTCTACTGCATTTGCACCATTACTCAACATTGAACCAACCGCATTAGACACTCCATATCACATTGAACTAGCTAACGGTAGTTTAGTTGGTACCGACACGATTATTCATGGTTGCACTCTTAATTTACTCAATCGCCCATTCAATATAGACCTCATGCCAGTAGAACTTGGAGGTTTCGATATTGTCATCGGTATGGATTGGTTATCTCAACATCATGCCAGAATCATCTGTGATGAAAAAGTTGTTCATCTTCCTTATGATGGCGAAACATTGGTCGTTCGCGGAGAACGCAGTGGGTCTAGACTCAGCATCATTTCGTGCATTAAGATAGAGAAATACATAAAGAAGGGTTGTTATGCATTCTTGGCTCACATCACAGAAAAGAAGTCGGAAGAGAAGCGACTTGAGGATGTGCCAACAGTTAGAGATTTTCCAGAAGTTTTTCCAGAAGACTTACCAGGACTGCCACCTACTCGCCAAGTCGAATTTCAGATTGAATTAGTACCGGGAGCCGCACCAATTGCGCGAGCACCTTATCGACTTGCACCTTCAGAAATGCAAGAGTTGTCGAACCAATTGCAAGAGCTCTTGGATAAAGGATTCATTAGGCCGAGTTCATCGCCTTGGGGAGCACCAGTTTTGTTTGTAAAGAAGAAAGATGGATCTTTCAGAATGTGCATTAATTATCGAGAGCTAAACAAATTAACGGTGAAGAATCGTTATCCACTTCCCAGGATCGACGATTTATTCGATCAGTTGCAAGGTTCCAGTTATTACTCCAAGATCGATTTGAGATCGGGTTACCACCAGCTTAAAGTTCGGGAGGAGGATATCCCGAAGACAGCGTTCAGAACACGCTATGGTCATTATGAATTTCAGGTAATGCCGTTCGGATTAACCAACGCACCAGCTGTGTTCATGGATCTCATGAACAGGGTGTGCAAGCCATATCTAGATAAGTTTGTGATCGTATTCATTGACGATATCTTGATCTACTCAAGGAGCGAAGAAGAGCACCGAGAACACCTCAGAACAATCTTAGAACTGCTCAAGAAAGAGAAACTGTATGCCAAATTTTCCAAGTGTGATTTTTGGATCAGAAGAGTACAATTCCTTGGTCACGTCATTGATAGTCAAGGACTACAGGTTGATCCAGCAAAGATTGAGGCAGTTAAAGATTGGGCAACACCAAAAACTCCCACAGAAATTCGTCAATTCTTAGGACTTGCCGGATATTACAGAAGATTCATTGAAGGGTTTTCCAAAATAGCTAAGCCACTGACCAAGTTGACACAAAAGAACCAGAAGTACGATTGGGGAGAAAAGCAAGAGGCCGCTTTTCAGTTGTTGAAACAGAAACTTTGTAGCACGCCAATTTTGTCATTGCCAGAAGGGATTGAAAACTTCGTGGTATATTGCGATGCTTCACACAAAGGACTTGGAGCAGTGTTAATGCAAAACGAGAAGGTGATACCTTATTCATCTCGTCAGCTTAAGAAGCATGAGAAGAACTACACTACTCACGATTTAGAGTTGGGTGCCGTGGTTTTCGCACTCAAGATTTGGAGGCATTATCTTTATGGAACAAAGTGTTTAGTATTTACAGACCACAAAAGCCTACAGTACATTCTTGATCAGAAGGAACTTAACATGAGGCAACGTCGTTGGTTGGAACTACTTAGTGATTACGACTGCGAAATCAGATATCACCCAGGAAAAGCTAATGTTGTGGCAGATGCACTCAGTCGGAAAGAGAGACTCAAGCCTTTGAGAGTCAGATCATTGGGAATGTCAATTATTTCACCACTACCATCAAAGATCCTAGAGGCTCAGGTAGAAGCACTCAAGGAAGAAAACCTACCAAGTGAAACACTGAAAGGAATGCAAGATAATGTAAACGGTTTAGTAAGGAGATCAGATGGAACATTTTGCTTCAAGGATAGAAGTTGGATACCTCTCTATGGTGGAATACGAGAGTTGATCATGCACGAATCACATAAGTCGAAGAACTCTATTCATCCAGGTTCTGATAAGATGTATCAGGATCTCAAGAAGCTTTATTGGTGGCCCAATATGAAAGCAGAGATAGCTACGTATGTCAGTAAATGCCTTACTTGTGCTAAAGTGAAAGCCGAGTACCAGAAGCCATCAGGATTGCTTCAGCAACCAAAGATTCCCCAGTGGAAGTGGGAACGCATTACAATGGACTTTGTCACTAAACTTCCCAAAACATCAGGAGGTTTCGATGCTATTTGGGTAATAGTTGATCGTCTCACCAAGTCAGCTCATTTCATTCCAATCAAAGAGACTTACACTATGGATCAGCTAGCCAGACTTTACGTCAAGGAAATTGTGTTAAGGCACGGTGCACCAATTTCCATCATTTCTGACAGAGATAGTCGCTTTACTTCAAATTTTTGGGAATCATTGCAAGACTCATTTGGATCAAAGTTAGACATAAGTACCGCCTATCATCCTCAGACCGATGGTCAGAGCGAGAGAACTATTCAGACATTGGAAGACATGCTCAGGGCATGTGTCATTGACTTTGGAAATGGTTGGGCTAACCCTTTGCCATTGATCGAGTTCTCTTATAATAACAGTTATCATACGAGCATAAAAGCTGCACCATTCGAGGCACTCTACGGTCGTAAGTGCAGGTCCCCAGTTTGTTGGGCCGAAGTTGGTGATGTACAGCTAACAGGTCCAGAGTTGGTCAGAGAGACAACCGAAAAGATAATTCAGATTCGAGAAAGACTCCAAACAGCCAGAAGTCGACAGAAAAGTTACACCGATGTTCGACGCAAACCATTAGAATTTCAGGTTGGAGACAAAGTCATGTTGAAGGTCTCGCCTTGGAAGGGCGTGATACGATTCGGGAAGCGCGGTAAGTTGAACCCGAGATACATAGGACCATTCGAGATTCTGGAAAAGGTTGGTCCGGTAGCATACAGGCTGGAGCTTCCGTCAGAGCTTCCAATGGAATTACGAGTGTTCCGTCAGAGCTCAGCAATTCCATTGGAAGAAATTCAGATCGATGATAAGCTTAACTTTGTGGAAGAACCAGCAGAAATCATGGACCGGGAGGTCAAACAGTTGAAGCAAAGTCGAATTCCGATCGTCAAAGTTCGCTGGAATTCTCGCAGAGGTCCTGAGTTTACTTGGGAACGGGAAGACCAGATGCGACTCAAATACCCACATCTTTTCACCGAGACCACTCCAGAGAACAACATCAGCTGAATTCAGGGACTGAATTCCTTTTAGGGTGGTCGACTGTCACAACTCGTAATTTCAGGTCATTTTCCAAACCTCGACAATTTACTATTCATGAGTTACTATTCATAAAACACTATTCACTGATCACTATTCATCATTTCACTATTCATCATTTTTGAATCCAGTTTGAGACTTTGAGAAGTCGTCAAAAATTTTACTATTCACATGACACTATTCATTCCCGGAGGGAAATCACTGTTCATGCCCATAAATAGTGCATCATTCATCATGTCGTAAACTAGGTTTACGAGGATTCAAATGCGCGTAACCAGTTAGATTTAGCTGCGTATTCATGCATCATCAGTAAGGACACATCATACAGACTAGAGTAGTCTGCATATCATCAGTAATATCAGTACCATATCAGTACATGCATGTGTCTGTGTGATTTTCATTAACGTATGCAAAATTGTTTAATTAACGTTACCACTCAGTCATTTCTACCAACAGTAAATCAAATACTCCAGAAAATGATCCTAATACATTTTCAAGCTAATTATAATGATATAGAGATTATATTATTACTTTACCCGGTGTTTTTAAACCAATCGTTACATTTTTCATTTGACGCTTATAACTCCGTCGGTTTACGAAATTTCAATCCGATTATCATTCTAACACCCGACTCTTGCAAGGAACATGATTTTACAATTTTTACAACTTCGTCGTATCTCATTTCACCTCGTCACGAGTTATTTCTAGTTAACTCGGTACCCGATAACACTCAATGTATACACAAATTAGCTAAACACTTACACTAAGTGGGACACTTGGCACAATTACATCAAACCCTTCCATTTAACCCACGTGTGCCGACCCCCCTACCATCCCATTTAGGCTAATACTCCAAACTTCATTAATTGAATTTCCATGATTTAATTTCACTTCCACTTGCACAAACACATACACAACACATTTTAGCTAACAAAAAGATCAAACCCTCTCCATCTTCATCCACCCCATTCGGCCAACATCAAGAACACACCAAAAATCCATCACTTTTCAAGAACAATTCATGAACAAACTCCATTTACCTTCCTAGTTAAAGCCTTGTGATCAAAACCTCAAGTTATTGCACCTTTCTCATCAAATCACTCCAAGATTGTAAGTAAACTTGAAGAACATCATTTTGATCTTTTTATTCTTTTATTTACTTCATATGATCATGTATTTTCAAGATTATACTAGTTACTTTTGCAAGTTACTTATGTTTTGATACCATTTTGTTTATAAACTATCACAAACACTAGATCTATAAGTTTCACTAATAACCACATGAGATCCACCAAGATTGGTGATGTTTAGGACCCCATGACATTCTAAGAAGGTGTATGGTAGGATTTGCAAACTTGTGGAGTTGGTTTGAGGTTGTATGATCAAGATTAGAACCATAGAAATGAGTTTTTAAAACATATATATACCTACTGTCCAAAATCGTGTAAACTGGAAAACTCAGTAATTTTTGGCATATTTTGCCTTCATATTCAGAAAGTTCTTTCAAAACGAAACCGTGGCCGCAAGAATCACTAAAATCCGACTTATAACGAAGGAGATATGATCGTTCGAAGTTAGACGACGAAAACTAATTTTCTGAAAATAAGCATGCTGTTAGCCGAACTTTAAAGAACCAAACGAGGTGTCAGACGTGATCTAGGAGAGCCGAGCTACTGAGATTATGTTAGTTCATATTATGACGAATCCGTGGATATAAAGAACGTAGAAAACGAGCTTTTAACGACCGAGTTATACACGTTCGAAGCCGACGAACTCTATTTTGTCAACTCTAATAGAAAGTATATTTTTAAGTATATATGTTAACATTTTTACAAGCCATTACATTGATAGCCGGTTTTCTATTTATTCAAGACGCGTATGATTTAAAAGTCCAATAACACGACACGAAAAACTTGTAACAACGTTTCATTTTCAAGGACGTCAAATTCATTCACAACACTTATCGTGCACTAATTCGCGACTAGTTTTGCGAGGCCGTTTTGGATATATTTTCACAAGTATGAAAAGTATTGTTTTGCGACGAAAACATTATATTCGCCAATAGAACACCAAACAAGGATCATGGAGTGTAGTTTTATCATATTTACGCGAAATGTGGTTTATAACTTAACAAGACGTCAAAGTGTATTTTTCGACGATAAACATTGTTTTCAAAACTTTCGAGTGGTATCGATAACATACGTGTTTGCATGAGTAACATCATTTCATTTGCTTACCTTAGATCATATCATTCATGATAGGTCGTGGTTAGAGACCGAGCTTTGTTTCATCATATCCATTGTGATCATTGTTGCTTTATCATATCAGGTGAGTTTTCATAGCCCCATTTTAAATTGTTTATTGATTTCTAAACTCTCGGGGGAGAATACATTGCACCATTTTATATGCGGACCAAAGTATACAAACTCATTACATTGCTTAAGTTACATCATTTCCCAGATTAAAGTCCCCTTATATTATCATGAACCGTTAATTGTTAGTAAGCGAGAGTGAGTGGATAGATCTATTGAGGGTGACTCCTCCGTTCGGGTTGGTAGCACCAACTGGTCAAACGAACGCATTTCATTTCTGTCATATTTGAGTGATTGGCAAACACTCGGTTGGGGCATTTCATTCAGTCTAGCTTCGGGGTCATGAGCTTAGAGCTAATGTATCATTTTTATGTGGCATGGATTTGTCATACACTTTATACTTGTGGTTTCCATACAATCATTCATTTACATAAACCTATGATCTTACCAACATTTTTGTTGACCATTTTAAGCAATGTATTTTCAGGTAATTAAGGTATCGCATGTTGGCTTGCATATGGACATCATGGAGTTGCGGAGTCGACACGTCTCACTTTATATTTTATGCACTTATCCATCGTTTGAATTGTATGAACTTGTTTTCTGAAAACTTGTTTCACCTTATGGGACCTAGCTTTATAACTCTGAATGCTTTTAAATAATCAAACGATGTATTTTCTAAACGACACTTTAGGTCATTCAATATAACTACAACTTTGGTGCTACGACCAGTCGTGCCCCTGAATGACTTATTCCGCTGCAAGTCACGAAATTTGGGGGTGTGACATTGGCTATTAGCCTTTTATAAATGACATCGTATTACCGTTCGGGGTATAAAATTCTAGAGGTCATGTAGTGAACGTATGAGGAGCCAGGACACTTTAATTCGTAAATCCACAACTCGTCGATACGACACCCAAAGAGGCCTCTTATGATAATGAAACTGCCTATTATTGCAGTACTTATCATTTATAAGTGAAAAGTATTTGACAAGACAAATGTTGTATAAAACATTTTTCGTGTTTCATCAAAGACTATTGGTTGAACTAGTTATTATAATTTCGCGGATCAAGTGTAAGTTGCGACTTTGAGGACATGGTATGCATATAGTTAATATGTGATATGATCATTTTCATAAGTTTCCGGAGTCAAGAAGAATGAGTCAATTAAGTGATCAAGTCTCAATAACAAGTTTCGGGTCATCAAACCCAAGCTAGCCGTGTGGCTAGACTTATAACTTGAAGACAACAACCAAGGCCATAGCCATGGCTATGTCTCGGCTAGAAGGCCTTAAGACATGATTCTTGGCTGTTTGAAACAATATCCTTGGCTCTGTTTTGGTCTCAAGTGGTCAAAATGCTACAAAGGTTCTTAGGTCATGGCAATCTTTGGGTCAAAACAGGTCCAGTTGACTTTTAAGGTCTACATCCTTCGTTTTTCACTTTCAGCTTACGTGCTCACGTTTTTTTTTACAAAACATCATTCTAAGGAGCTCTTGTGTTTTACACTTTCAGTGGTTCGGACCAGAAAAGGGTGAAAATCGCGTTTTAAAATCAGATCAGTGCACTATTTTTAAACTTGTGATTAAGTGCATGAAATTGGACAGCACTCTATAGTCCCGCGGCAAAGGACATATCTTGAGTTCTACAACACTTTAGGACATGAGGATTTTTCATACGTTTAAGCTTATTTCTTAGCTTCGTATCATAAAACTACGACGAGTTCCAGAAATGGCCAAAACTGTCCCGTTTTGTCCAATGAATTCTGTTGGTCAGATTTTGACATGTCTTACCATTTTAGCTCTAGTTTATTCATCGGGATGAGTTATGAGGTGCGCCACATGGCGAAACGACCACAAGACATAGCTCTACCGGCTTATCTTATTGCGTTAACCTCAAAGTTTACTGAGATGATCAGTTTGCTCAATCTTTGGGGCTGCTCAGAATTCTAGCTTCATAAGTCTTATCTAGAGCTTGTTCTAGTTTATTTTTGTGTTACAACCATCATGAACAACATCAAATCAAGTCATAATATCATTTACAACTTATACAAGGTATATAAATACCAAAATGAAAGAATAATATAGAACTAGACATAATTCTTACAATTCTTGGGATGGAAACACAAGATCACAAGAATAACTAATCAAACTCTTAAAACTCTAACTTCAAATCTTCAAGCCAAGTCTCCCAATCTTCAACTCAATCTTTAACCCTTGTTCTAACCTTGATATAGCCCTTGTAAAATCCTTAGAACCACAGCCCCTTTACACCTTTGTGTATCTCCAAATTCAGCCATGGGATCATCAAAACAATACTTGGACTATGTAGAGATAACTAAGGCCTTCATCTTTCTCTTGAACTTGAAGCTTGAAATCAAGAAATGGATGGTGATGGTGATTTGATTTTGGTACAGCAAGGAGAGGGAGACAAAGAGATATTGAGAGAATTTTATAAATAGATAATATAGTATCTTAGCAGTGAAGAATCCTTGGATAATAATGAGATAGGATAAGAAACTGTGATCTTATTATCTATAGAAACGCCACCTCAAGCATGAGGTGGTGTAGTGCTTGCTTGCTAGCTTATGAGGTAGCTTCAAGGTGAAGCTAGGTTCCTACGGGGTATAGTTTGGTCCCGATAATTATTAATGTTAAACCGTTAAGTCTCAAAACTTAAAACTGGGCAACACAAAAATGTCATACTTATAAAAATTTTAAAACTTATCAATATACCTCAACTAAGTATATTAAAAGTGTGATAAGTTTAATGGAGAGCGTATACGATGATAAAACCTAATAACTTAGGTTTGGGCACACGTATTACGTAAGAATTATAATGCTCACGTAAAAATGACAAATTGACAATAGTTCTGACCGGATCTACACACACTCCTTGTGTTAGATGTGATACGTAGAATTATACTTAGTCTAGCACGCGGAATTTACTAGCTAGCACTTAGAGGATCTTATGTGCTTTGTATGAATTGAATAAACAAAGAAACACAGAATAAATAACTTCCAACGATTCAATATTATTAGCAAATAATACGAGTGATCTTCCTATCACTAGGGTTTACAACCTTGAATCTTTCTAATACGTATGAACTCACTTCTCTCTGTATCAATCGTATATTCGTGTATTGTATATCTAAAACCTTAATCTAGGTAATCCTTTTATAGACCAAGGATTCCTGTACAAGATAACTATCAATCTATTCTTATATGATATACACAATATATTTTCCATAATTATCTACTTTACATAAATTATAAACCATCTTAACTTCTTCTCTCAGCAGTCTTAACTTCTTCACTCAGCAGTCTTAACTGCTCATGTCTTCAACACTCTTCAGCAGTCTTAACTTCAATCTTCAACAGTTCTAACTGTTACCTCCAACAGTCTTAACTGCTTAAGCTTAATTCCTAACAATCCTCCCCTAAACTTATGATTACTTCCCAAATCACTAAGTTTCTTCTAATTAAGCTTCTTCTTCTTAATGCTGAAAATTCTTTCAAATACCCATAAAGCAAATCTCTTCGATCTAGCTTTTACTTCTTGTGCAAGGTTGAATATCTTAGTTACCAGCATATTAGCCATCTCAGATTCTTCATTAGCTTCTAGTTTAGTAAATACCAGCATTGTCAAAACTCCTGATCTAAGTGGATAATTCTTTTCAACCAGTATATATATCTCTATTCCTTCCTTTGTAGATACTCTGTGTACTCCACAAGTACCAAATAACTTCCAAGAGATATCCTTGACTTGAGCTTGAAATCTCCAAATCGATTCTCCACCATCTGGTTCATACAATCTCTTCAATTGAACCCATAGTTCTTTGTCTTTATCTTCAACTGGATCAATATCTCTGAACTTCTCTTTTACTAAACTCCAAAGTTGATTTAGATCTTCTCTGTCAAAGTCTTTAAGCAAATCTTCAAACAACTTATATCTTTCAGAAATATCTCCTAATCTGATAATCTTCCATCCCTTCATTCTACCATCAGTAACACTTCCCAGTCAATAATTTGATGTTTGACCTGCAAAGGTTTAATGTGAGAATACTCTTGAATAATCATCATCATGCTTTTGATCTTCTCATCAGTTAATCCTTCTTCATCAGACTTTTGTTTCTTAGCAACTTCTGATTCCATAGACTCTGCTTCCCTCTTCTTACCTGTTTTGAAACTTCTTCTTGGAGAATTCAAAATAGCATAAGTTTCACAGAATTCTTTTTCAATTATAGCATAAGACATTCCCTTGAAATCTTTCATTGAGTAATTTGCTGAGTTCTTCAAATAATGCTTCATATCCTCAACAAGTTCTCTCTTTGCAGGTAACTTTGTCTTGTACCCTGACTTCTGGCTTTCTCTTATTCTATGAATCAGATCTTCCCACTTTGTAACTCCATTCTTCTTGAGTATAAATTCCTTAAGCTCCTCTGTCTTCTCATCTTCATTCAATTCTTGATCTTTAAGAACCAGAGAAGCTTGTGCTCTTACCATCACATCAGAATCTAGAAATTATTGCAACTGTTCATTGAATTCTTCTTGATCTACTTCATTTGATCTTTTTCTTTCCATGAATTCAGCTATATTCCTTATATCATCAGCAGCCAATTTCCTTGCAAATTCTTCATCATGATCCATCTGAGCTTGTTTAGCTTCCTTTTCAGCTTCCTTATCAGCCAAATCTTCTTCTAACATTTGCCTTGCAACCTCTGCATCATGATCTATCTGTTCTTTAGTTTTTGGTTTCAACCTTTTAAGCCTTTCAAGTTCTTGAACAGCAGCCACTTCTTCAGATGTCATAGGATTCTTTCCTTTATCTGCTCTTCTCTTGAAATCTTTTTCATCAGAAGTTTCTTCAGTTGGAACTGCTTGTTGTTCTGACTCAGCAGTTTGAACTGTTACTTGCTCTGTCTCAGCAGTTTGAACTGCTTCTTCATTTGCAACTGCTAGATGTGTTTCAGCTGTTTCTTCATGAACATGACCAGTACCTGAACCAATATCAAAACCTTGATCTTGTTCAGAACTTTCTTCATACCTCCCCTGAGATCCTGATCTATCCTTATCTTCAAATTTCCTCTCTTTACCAGATTTCCTCCCCTGTTTGGAAGAATTTTCATCATCCACTTCAGAGCCATCTGAATCATCATCATCAGAGTCATCATCTAATACCACTCTTGCCCTTTTATTCTTCAACTGTTCTTCAAGTTTCTTCACCCTTTTTGTTAGCTTTGTATAAACTTTGGCAAAAGTCTCCTTGTGAGCTTTGAATTCCTCCTTGGTTTGCTTTAGCTCCTTTTCCAAAGTATCAATCTTGTTTACTAACTTGGTACATAAAGCCGTCAATTCAGTTTGTGAAGAACTACCCTCATCACTTCTAGCTGTATTACCTGCTATGAGAGGTGAATCTTTGGGCAAGGATTCAGTCACAACCCTAGTTAGACTAGGTTTAGACCTTCTCCTATAAGTGATAGGTGGTTGTTGGGTTGTTTCAAATACTTGAGTGGATGTGTGATGGGGATCAGTTGGAACTGCTAAACCTTCACCCAACTCAGTTTGAATCATTTGAGGAAATAATGGAACTGGTTCCCCTTGAAAAAGTTTACTAGCCATAGTCATATTTTGAAAAACCTTTGATTGTAGACCAGGCGTAGGAAAAATTTCAGTTGGTTCTGTAAGCAGGTTTTTCTTTTTATTTAAAATTGTTTGAACAAACCTGGGATACATTAAAAACTTTGTTTTACTATCAACATTTGATGCCATACCCTCAAAAATATATTTTGAAAAGTTAAAAACCCTGTTTGTAGAAAAACAAATGAGAGCAATAGCAATATTGCTACTGAACTGTTCCAAAGCAGTCGTTTTATTACTTAAACAACACAGAAGAGTATGTATCAAAAATCTCCATTGGGGTGAAAAACATGCCTTTTGAAAAGTCAATTTATGTTCAGATGTATTATACCCCATTTTTTTAAGTTCTTCCCAAATTTCAGTATTTAGCATAGTGTGGATACCATCCGAGTCATTTAATTTAAGATGTCTCCTAAGTATAGACTCGGTAACAACAAATTTAATGCCATCTACTTTAGTATGAATTTCTAAGTTTCCATCATCACTTGTCAAGATAGATGAATTCTGCCAGAACTGTGTGATGTGCGAAACATAAAGAGTAGGAGAAACAGTTAGAGCATACCTTATGTGAGAGTGATTGAGAAAATCCACAATCTCATAAAATTTTGGCCCATCTCCTTGCTCTGTTCTCTCTAAAAACGCAACCTGGTTGTGACGTTTAACAAACTCCAATCTTGCCATTCTTAGCAGTAAATATTAGTTAACAGTCGTGAATAGTAATAATGTTGAGTGAAAAGATAGAAGATGAAAGTAATATTGAGAGTTTATGGAGAGAGTTAGGGTTTTAAGTTGACCGACTTAAAGAATATGGTAACTAGTTATTTTAGTATAAGGATATAATAAAATAAAATTTAAAATATCTATAAGAGGATCCCTCGAAATCCGTAATTCATCCAGTAAAAATCGCAACAAACCGCCAACGGCTAGTTTTTACCTCAAAATTAATTACCGACCCGTCAGTCATAACGGCTAGTTGAACCGTACCAATATTTTGTACTAACCGTCTCAACTGTTGAAAAAATTTTATTGAGCCGTCCCAACTTTTTGAAATAAGAATTTTAAAATAACATGGCTCATACATAGTTTTTAGCAAACTATCAGCTATCAACGGATTTGATATGTCTTTACCAATAGCCGTTTGCTTTGGACTAGCCAACTCTTCACATTTAGATATGGTGAGCTGATAACCATACAATTTTTGGTAAATTGTCAACCATAAACGGATTTGATTAGTCTTTACCAGAAACCGTTTGCTCTGGACTAGTTGGTTCTTATGTAGATAAGACATGGTGAACCAATTACCATTTGTTGTATGCAAGAATCACATACTAATCTCCAGAACACCATTTAGTCCAAAACATCAAGCATTCATAATTCCTTGGTGTTTTCTCTCCAATCCTGCAATTGTTAGTCCAAAAACAAAGAAACCAAATACAAGCATATGACTAACAATGCATATAACAAGAAAAATTAGTTTTCTTGTCGAACCCAAGCCAAAACAGACTTAGGCTTTCCTCTAGCATCAACATAATTCATTCTTTTCAAAACAGTCTTAGCACCATTAGGTTGAATTGGTCTCCATACCCAACATGCTGAAGCATTCACCCCATTACCCATGTTTCCCTTAGCAGTGTTTTTATTCACACCAATACCAATTACCCTGCTAGCAGTTGGAACTGCTGGCTTGGCAGTTGTTACCTTAGGTTTCCAAACTTGGTTTTTCACCACTGCTTTCTCATAAAAAGTTCTTTTACCAGTTTTGTATGATGGTTTAAAAACATTTATTGGTTTTTGAACTGGTGGTCTTGGGTGAATCTGTCTCATAGGTCTGACAGTTGGAACTGCTGGTCTAGCAGTTTGAACTGCTCTAGGTCCAGACCTCAAAAGAACTGATCTGGGTATCATCTTATCATTCCTAGGAGGAGTTTTAGGTCTCTCTAGACACATGCTCTTGTTTGAATACCCTCTAACATACTTATCACAAAAAGCTGCAAGATGATCAAAGCTACCACAAGAGTAACAAGCTTTCCTATAGCACACAAAATCCTTTCCTAATTGATGGGATTTGAGGTCATTCCAATTCCTCTGGTTACCTCTTGGCTTGTTTTTGGTCCTATACATCTCTGCATACCTAACTGTTGGTCTAAAAGGTTTGGCATTTGAACTAGGCCTAACAGTCTCAGGTTTAACCATCTTTGGAACTTTTGATTCCTCCACTTTATCACTAACAGGCTTAACCACATCCTGATCATCCTCATCATCAGAAGTCCATTCCTTAATTGTTGGAGCATCTGAGTCCTTAGGTGAGGACCTATCAGAAGACACCTTGTCCTCAGATAGTGATTTATCACTTGCACTAACAAACACAGGTTTATCAACTACTTCCTTCTTAGGTTGAGGACCATAGTTAAGTTCAGGTAATTGAAATTCAGGCAGTCCTGTATGTTCTAAGTCTATACCTTTAGGTGATGGAATTCCTCTATAAGGAGGTGGGACAGACTTATATCCTAGGCCTGACTTAGCTTTATTTTGAATCTGACTCTCAATTATCTTTTTAACACCTTGTGATGTGTATTCAAGTGTATCTACACTCATCTGTATGTTCTCCTTAGCCTTCTTAACTTGTTCTAGCTCATGTTTTAACACAGTGATTTCATTCTCTCTAAACATTAAGTCTCTCTTAACAATAATCATATCATCAGAAAACTTAGACTCATTGTTTTGATAATGAATAATTTTCTCCTCTAACACAGCTAAAGCTCTCTTATGATTTGCTAAGCTAAAAGCAGTTTCTTTTAATTCTTTCCACTGACTCTCATATCTTGTTTTAAGTGTTTCTAGTTCTTTTAAAGATTCACAAGATTTAGAACATTTTGAAACTTGTACCTCAGAATC
>CP139508.1:129574782-129605955 GCA_021014915.2 Artemisia tridentata subsp. tridentata
GGTCATATTTTTCTCAACTATAAAAATTTTCATGTCAAAACGTTTTCACAATTGATATCCATCAACCCTTTGTGCCACTTCGCTCTTTTATCGCCCTATTTAAACTTTCATGTATGCGTACTTTTATACTATTATATACTTGAATTTTCCGCTGCTACCTTACTTTATATAAAACTATTTTCATAAACTGTTGGCAACGCTTAAAGTGACGATCATTATCGAGCCAATGAGTCTTGTAATATGGTCATGTAATAGCTCATTAGAATCGTAAAAGTATAGTCTACGTATGCTAGAAGTATGTTGTCTAGTTTAGTCATAGTATTTACATTAATGTCAAATGAGTAAATGATGTAACAACGACACACTTCATTATCCTACCTTATGTAATGACTATTTAAGGTCATAACCTCTTATTTGAGAAGTGTTGATTGTGAATGAAATAGAGAAATTCTCTCTACTTTCTCTCTAGTTACTCTCTCTCTCTAAACTGATCATCTATCTCTCTTTAATACATAATTTATGTGTAGAATGATATTAGAAGGGATCCTAATAACAATTGGTATCATGAGTTAGAAGATGATATAGAAGTTATTTTTGTTTTCTAAAGTATTCGTTTTGCTTATTTCGAACTTATTGTCTTATCCGTAGCTTATTTCAGCTTATTTTCGTGCTTATTTAATTTAAAACAAAAACTTTGTTAAACTTATTGAGTTTATTTGGTTTAAATCTATAGCTTATTCTGAGCTTATTTTTCGGTCCAAATTGCTTATTTTTCGAGGTTAACTGGTAAAACAGAACCTTTTTGTTGTTTATTTTAAGCTTATTTCTGATTATTCAGTCCAAACAGTCAAGAGTTAAGTCTTTTTCTCCAAAAATGCTTGTTGTTGTGCTTATTTAGTGTAGTAATTCAGTCAAACAAAAACGTACATGTGCTTATTTTGAGTCCAAAAAGGTTGCTTACCTTGAGTTTTTGTGGTCAAAAAGTGGCCGGAAAAGTACAAAACAAAGGTTCCTCAAACTTCTTCAAAGGACTTCTTCTTCACGATTCGAGGTTTACTCGGTACTTCTCTAGCTTGTATAAGCTTGTAGAATACCTCAACAACGGGAATTTCTTCTAGCTTGTATAAGTTAGAATAATACTCATCGAACTTTTGATTAAGGGTTCATCGAACTTTTGATTGAGGGTTCATCGAACATTTGATTGAGGGTTCATCAAACTTTTGATTGAGGGTTCATTGAACTTTTTATTGAGGGTTGGACTCATCGAACTTTTAGGTCATCGAACTTTTGGGTCACCAAAGTTTTGGGTCATCGAACTTTTGACAAGGGGTCATCGAACGTTTGACAAGGGGTCATCGAAATTTTGGGTTGTCGAACTTTGGGGTTGTCAAACTCAGCTTATCGATTTGTTCTAAAACTAAAAAAGAAAAGAAAGAACGAGCAGAGGAGATGTAAAACTCATAAACACAAACCAAAACAAATCCATCATCTAATCCTATAACACACCTCACGTCTACAACTTCAGCTCCTAACCTTAACTAGACTCGAACAAGCAAATGGATCTCAGTTGTGGTATCCTTTGATACTAATCTTTTAAAGATTTTTTGTGTGAACCAAAAACCATCACAGATCCGTGAGGAGGCACAAGCCTTTGTTTAATATTCGAAAATCATTAAGAAAGCACAAAGACAAGGGTGTCTCTTTCTTTCTTATTTTCGTTCGGGTCAATCTTAAACAACAAAATCTCAGTGTTTATCTTTCTTGCTTCATAATAGAATTAAAGATCTCAAAGATCTTCACACAACGAAAGAAAAATAACATCACCAATCTTAAACAAAAAATCCAAACAACAACATCAATCCTAGACCTAGACACAACCATAACCCTCACATCACTCCATCAACTCTCAACTAGATCTAATCAACAAACAAGATTCGTACATAAATCAAAAGAGTTAGATCTACAAGATCTCAGTTTTTTGTTTTCGTGTATAACAAATACGTAAAGACCTTTAGAAGATCAATAACACGAAAGAAAACTCATCATCGATCTTTGTGAAGCAAGGCTTCATTATTTATATCCGAAAAAAATAAAGAAGTAAACAATAACAAGAGTTTTATCATTCCTCCTTTTGATCGGTTACACATAACACTTACCTGTGATATTTAACAAGATTAAAGGGTGCATCTGTGGTGATTGGCTCTCCTATAAGAAAATAACCACGAAAAATTCTACGTGGGTTGTGGTTTTATCTGAGCAGATTACAAGGAAAGGAGGGTGACGATTATTATTATTTTTTTTTATCCTAGAACTAAGTTTGGTGAGAGAGTGTTGGTGATTGCGTTTTTTTATCGAAGTGATTAGGGTTTGTGAAATTAGGGTTGTGGTGATCAGTGTTGTCATACCCCGCCAATGCGGAACCGCGAAGCATAACAGAAATGAATCGTCATAACACATGGTTAAAAAAAATAGAGAATATACTAAATGGAAATAATACCAAATGTCATAACGACGCCAGACACAAGTAGGGGACTTGTATCATGGTTAGTTGAACCACACCCACATAGTCGTATAATAAACCATGAAGTCTCCCAAACTGGGCAAAATTATTCCAAACAATGCAACATAATCCAAAAACAACAAAAATGTCTCAAATAGAAATAATAGCAATCCACGAAGATAATGCCTAAGGTCTCTCGCTAAGCCACTCAAGAATCAAACTTCCTTAAGCTGTCTTATTTTCATCACCTGAAAATGCATACTCGAAAATGTCAACATAATGTTGGTGAGTTCGTGAATTTAAAGTAAGGAAAACCAATTACCGTGCATAATATATAAGTAGGACAAGTGTGCAAATAATAATGATAAAGCGTAGGGCAAGCTGTTATACCATGGCTAATCCGGTAACCACCTACTTGGCTAATCAGGTAACCACCCATAACACATATGTACTACACGTATGCCTACCAACTGGAGCTAAAACATGAGTACTCCCATGTCAAAAAGATTACACCCAAGACATGAGACCACACAGCAATACCATACAAGAATATCCACACAACCAAACCCACTAGTGCACCTATATACACAAAATTGTCCAAAAATAATAAAACAAACATTTAAGCACGACATAGAAATTGAAATACTTTGAGTATCATTTTCCCCCAAGAAAAAGTATAAGTAAAATGGGGCCACGAATACTCACTTTAACACTGAAGAGAAAATGAGATAAGTGCAAGCAACTAAAACAAAGATATCCCAAGCTACTCCTTCTTCGATGTATCTACATAAATTATAACCATAAATTAATCATAAATTTTCTTTAATGCCTTATCGGATTTTGATACTTGTTGTTAGTCATATTAACACATTTAGGGTTATCTCATCTTAGTCAATCATATGTTAAATATATTCTAAAATTAAAAATTAACATATATAAATTTTAAGGCTTATCTTAATTCAGTACTTGACCAACTTAGGGATAATGCATTCTCATTTAGAATTACTTAGGTTAAATGTTTAAGCTGAGTCACAATTTGAAGTTTGTCGAATTAGGAACTTATGGTATCGAATAAGAAAAAGAGAAGGGAACTTAACCTACCCATGAACACAAACATGTATGCACACACAAGTTTCATTTTGATTACCCAACAACATGTCGTGCACACTACCCTACACCTTGACACACGAATGCTTATTCAATTTCAAGGCAAATGTGCCAATACCAACACATGAACTCAAGACACCATGCATGCACTTTACACGTGAAACCACAACTTTAAACCTCCGTTTACCCATGCGACCCACACTCCTAATATCTTTAAATTCTGGTTTTAAATCAGACGTGTGTTTGGACTACACTCGACCCACACGCAAATGATCTGTATACGAATCTTATTCCTGCTAAAAACCCATTAGACTCACATGACGCACCCCCAAACGTACTCACCCAAACCCCAGCTTCGTTCCTTGTTTAACCCATGACACAAACATAGTTTGACATACACAACTGCAAACAGGAGCTACTACCCCAAAACCCCATGCTGGACACCTAGGGTTTCCCTTTTTAATACCTTTTAATGTGTCATTAATGGGTTGGTTAAGGTTTGGTTTGGTTTAATTGTGGGTCGACTAGGGATTCCATTGTTAGACGCCAACAACACACCTTAGATTACCCACACATAACACAACTCGACACCAGGCTTAGTGAGACAATACATCAAATGAAATCATAAGTTCACGCCCAAATTCCACCCCTAAGTCTCTCGTTAACATTTATATTAGGGTTTCCAGATTTGTAGCCAAGGTTTAATGAGCATTCATGTGGTCTAAATAAGGTGCTAATGATGTAGGTTAGGACTGGGGTTTAGGCCGAAAAGCTGAGCAAAACATGGGTCGACATCAGGTTCACACAAGGTTCGAAGTGGCGTATTATTATTATTATTTCATGCGTGTTTTAATGTGACAATACAACAAAGCATACAACAACATACTACATGATTTTAAACGTTTATATAGCCTGGTCCTTAGACTGTTTCAGAGCCGTGTTAAGTGTCAACAAGAGGCTGGAAAAGTGGCATAAAATGGTCCACATAAACTCGACACAAAACAGTGCATGCTCTTTATTATTTCATGTGGTGTTAACGTGACAAGTTTAACAAGGTAACCCATATGTATATACGAGCATGATATACACGACTACTTAGCGTGGTTTTAATCCTGTTAGACCTGGTATACATCGAGTGAAGCGAAAGCAAGTAAGAGGTCGAACCTGGTCGATTTGGTAAGGGAAGAAACTGATCAGAGAGACAAGCCTAGTACCCGTATCGCACTAACAAACACCCCACGATAACACCCTCTTCGGTCACCCACACTTCTTGTTCTCTTTTATTCTTTCTTGGCAGCGAAACAAGGGATGAATGGTGTGTGTTTCTTTATGTTAGTTTCGATGTGAAGAAAGGGATAAATAAGGGAGTATATACGGTTTGGTGGGGTGAGGTAAACAAAGAAACTTTATAACCAAAATGGAAATACGTGTGAACATTTTGAAGTGTGTAATCTTCTAATTTGTGAAGTTAATATGGCTATTCTTATCTTCTTATTGTAACCAATCAAAGGAAAAAAAAAAAAAAAAAATAACTAGGAAATCAGTTCTAAATATTTGAGACTAAAATAACGTGTAACATCCTTTTTTATTTTATGTACAAATTGTTTGGCATAATGAACTTAGGATAGGATTTTGTTTAGGAAATTTTTAAGTTATAATTATTTGGTTTTAGGATTTAATTTATATTATGTATTATTAGTTATAATGTATAGTTTATATTTATAATCCATACTTAGGAAAGATTTCAAAATGGTGCAAACGATGATTTATATTTTAGAGTGTATGTTAAATACTAGGCCGAGGTCAACGTTGACTAACCAGATTAGGTGAGGGTTCTCACAGTATCACATCGTTAGGAGAATTTTATCCCGAAATTCAACTGGATCCACTGTCAGGACTCTGCTCAACGAACAGGTGCGGGTATTTGGCTTTCATGTGATCTTCACGTTCACATGTAAACTCGGGTCCCCGCCTCGAGTTCCAACGAACTTTGACTATAGGAATCTTACTGCGTTTTAGTTTCTTTACTTCCCTATCAATGATCTCAACCGGTTCTTCTACGAAGCGTAAATTACTGTTTATTTTAATTTCATCTAAGGGCACATGTAGATTTGTATTTGCCAGGTATTTCTTCAGGTTTGACACGTGAAACGTGTCATGAACATTACTCAACTCCTGCGGTAATATTAGTCGATAGGCTCCAGGGCCAATACGTTCAAGTATCTCGAACGGTCCCACATACCTTGGTGCTAACTTTCCCTTATTGCCAAAATGTACCACGCCTTTCCAAGGTGACACCTTGAGTAGTACATGATCGCCGACGTTGAATTCCAATGGCCTACGTCGCTTATCAGCATAGCTCTTTTGACGATCTCTTGCCGCCTTGAGCCTTTCTTGAATCTGGAATATTTTATCGGTGGTATCTTGCACAATTTCAGGGCCAATCAACTGACTCTCTCCAACTTCAGCCCAAAGTATAGGTGATCTACACTTCCTTCCATAAAGCTAATGGGAGATGAGTGTGCCAACTTCCCCCAAAATCCATAACACATGCTCTGAGCATGTCCTCCAAGGTCTGAATAGTCCGCTCGCTCTGCCCGTCAGTCTGCGGATGATATGCTGTACTCATGTCTAAACGTGTCCCTAAAGCCTCCTGCAGTGATTGCCAGAATCGTGAGGTAAACCGACTATCACGGTCTGATATGATGGATATAGGCACTCCATGCCTTGGCACTATCTCATTGATGTAAATCCTTGCTAGCTTCTCCATTTCATAGTCTTCACGGATAGCTAGGAAGTGAGCAGACTTTTTCATCTTGTCTACAATGACCCAGATTGCATTGTGTCCACTACTGGTTTGAGGAAGTTTAGTAATAAAATCCATGGTTATCCTCTCCCATTTCCATTCGGGAATTTTCGGCTGCTATAACAATCTCGATGGTTTTTGATGCTCTGACTTGACCTTTGAACACGTCAAGCACTTGCTAACAAATGTGGCTATGTCTTTCTTCATTCCTGGCCACCAGTACGCATCTCTCAAATCATAGTACATCTTGTCGGATCCTGGATGAATGGAGTACTTAGTTTTGTGAGCTTCATCCATGATCAAGCTCCTTACATCACCAGTTAACGGAACCCAAATTCGATCCAAGAAGTATAATCCGCCATCCCCTCTTTTCTCCATCTGTTGGCCCAAACCACGTAGCATCTCTGTCAAAATGTTCTCATCCTTGCATGCCTCGACCTGAGCTTCCAATATCTTGTTCTTAATACCTGATTGTATTGTCATACTCATAGCTCGAATTTGTTTTTGCTTGATTCTCTCCTTCCTACTCAATGCGTCAGCCACAACATTGGCCTTACCCGGATGGTAACGAATCTCACAGTCATAATCATTAAACAACTCTATCCATCTTCTCTGACGCATATTCAGCTCCTTCTGATCAAAGATATGCTGAAGACTTTTATGGTACGTATAGATAATACTCTTCGTTCCGTACAGATAATGTCTCCAGCTTTTTAGGGTGAAAACCACTGCTCCTAGTTCTAAGTCGTGAGTAGTGTAATTCTTCTCGTGAATCTTTAACTGTCGGGAGGCATATGCAATCACTTTACCCCTTTGCATCAATACACATCCGAAACCTTGGTTTGATGCGTCACAATACACTACAAAATCATGTGGCCTATTGGGGAGTGTCAAGATTGGGGCATTACATAGATTATCCTTCAAAGTCTGGAAGGCTTCTTCTTGTTCTCCGCCCCACTCAAACCTTTGGTTTTTCTGCGTTAACGAAGTGAGAGGTTTCACAATTTTAGAGAAGTTGACAATGAACCTACGGTAGTAACCTACCAATCCTAGGAAAGAACGTATTTCTGATGGTGTAGTAGGGGGTTTCCAATCTTTTACTGCTTTGATCTTTTTGGGGTCCACCTGGATCCCTTTGCTGTTCACCACGTGTCTGAGAAAGTGTACTTCTTGTAACCAAAACTCACACTTAGAGAAATTGGCAAACAACTTCTCCCTTTTAAGCAATTCTAGAATTAGTTTTAAGTGGTTCTCGTGTTCCACCTTCGACTTCGAATAGATTAAGATATCATCGATGAACACGATGAAAAATTTATCCAGATAGGGTTTGCATACTCTGTTCATCAGATCCATGAAAACTGCAGGTGCGTTGGTTAATCCAAAGGGCATCACTGTAAACTCAAAGTGCCCATAACGAGTTCTGAAGGCTGTTTTTGGAATATCTACTTCATTTACTCTAAGTTGGTGGTAACCGGAACAAAGATCAATCTTTGAGAAATGTCGTGAACCCTGTAATTGATCGAACAAATCATCAATTCTGGGAAGAGGGTAACGATTTTTAATAGTTAATTTGTTCAACTCGCGATAGTCAATGCACATTCAAAAGGAACCATCCTTCTTTTTAACAAATAAGACAGGTGCTCCCCAAGGCGAATGACTTGGACGAATAAAGCCCTTGTCTTGGAGTTCTTGGAGTTGTTTAGACAATTCCTGCATTTCTGAAGGTGCTAAACGATACGGAGATTTTGCAACTGGTGTGGCTACAAGAACCAAGTCTATGCGGAATTCGACTTGTCTGGGAGGGGGTAATCCAGACAAGTCTTCAGGAAAAACTTCTGGAAAATTTTGAACAATCGGAATATCTTCTAGTTTTAATTCATTCGTTTTCACGCTCATAAGGGACTTTGGGTTTTCTTCAGCACGCTTTCCTTGAACCCGGAGTAAGTTACCTTTTGCTAACGGAATTTGAACAATCTTCTCATGACATATAATCACAGCCTTATATTTTGACAACCAATCCATTCCCACGATCTCATCAAAGCTTCCATGCCCGAAAGGTATTAAGTCAATAGTAAATGAGGTATCCTCTAATATTAGATTGCAACCACGAATGATCTTATTAACTTCTACCTCCTTACCATTAGCTACTTCAATAACATAACTGGGTCTTAAAATACTAGGTTTTACATATAGCACGTTCACAAATTCAGTGGAAATAAAGCTAAAGTCGACACCAGAATCGAATAGCATAGTAGCATAATGATCATTAAGAGAAAATATACCCGTCACAATGTTAGGGTCCTGACGAGTCTCGTTTGCATTCATGATGAATGCCCTCCCTCTTGGTGGGTTTCCGGTGTTCACTTGTTCCTGACCTCCTCTAATAGCCAAACGGTTTCCAGACTGTCCAGGTGCCCTATTCAGCTTAGGATACAAATTACAAAAATGATATGGACTTCCACACTCATAACATGCCCTTCTGTTATTCACCATGTTGACCTCATTAATCGAAGTCGCCTGTCTGTGCACTGCCCGAAAATCCCTTGCAAAGTGACCAGTTTTATTGCAGACAAAACATGCACGACACGCCTCATGTTTTGGATGATTCTAGGAACACTTGACATACCTACGATAGCCACTCCCATATTCTTTCTTAGCCTGATTGTCTGCCACCACATGGTTGACTGCCACAAAACCCTTTCCCGTTTTAGCCCTTTTATTGTTTGCCCAAGAACATCCGTGTTTACTGGTCTCACCCTCTACCTTCCTCTTTTCACCTCCCTTTGAAAGTGTTCCACATCTAACCGCCTCATCAGTCAGTGCCCCTGCCTTCTGTATGGCACTTTGAATGGTGGTCGGTTCAGTAGCTCTAACCATCCCACGAATTTCGGGAACCAATCCATGAATGTACCTAGCAATACGTTTGGACTCAGGAGTAACCAAATGTGGAACCAATTTAGCCAGCTCGTGAAACTTGTCAGTGTACACCGCATGGCCAGCTCCTACCATGGTGTGGTTCCAAAATTCCGATTCCAATTTCTGCATTTCGTTATTTGGACAAAACTCCTCTATCAGCAATGCCTTGAAATCTTCCCATGTCATACCTACCGCTGCATCCCTGCTGCTAATGCAAATAATGTTCTAAAAACATTATTTCTATCTTTTGATAACTTCACGTTTTGAGGATGACAAAATGTGAAAACATGTTACGTTAAAATTAACGTAAACAAGTTTTAATCGGAAGATCCCGTTTCTACACAAATCACTCTAGAATAAATTTACATCTTGACTAATGATCAAAGAAGTGAGTTTGTGCTTAAGACTTCACATTTTTATGTGACAAAACATTTTTTCAAAAATATACTTTACAAATTATTTTTGAATAATTAAGAAATGTTTTAATGGAAAAATAAGTTTAAAATACATAACAGCTATTTTCCCCCCAAAATCAGCTCCAAACTTCCCCAAATAAGTTTTCACCAGAAAAGACAAAAAGAGGAGCGTTTTTGTCTAACACGGCTCCACGGTTCCACTAAATTTAGTGGAGCCGTCCCTTTATAACGGCCAGATTTTTTCTGCCTATTAATACCAGCCACTTCACATATTTTGGGCATCCTTTTTCACACAGAACTTTCTGAGTTTAATACTCTTCTCATATTTTCTTTTCTTGATCATTTAGTCTAGTTTTCTTTTGTTCAAGAGTGATCCAATCATCTAACTTAGAGATCCTCTTCATTCCTCTTCAATTGCAAGAGAAGAACTCAAGGTATCCAAGAAGATACAAGAGTTGTAGTTGTAGTTAGGATAGTTGTAACATTTGTTACACACTTGTTGTATCATAGCATACATCAAGATCATTTTTCTTTTGTGAGAGTTTGAGTGAAGATCAAATAGATCTTATAGAGATATTGAATATCTGTTGAAGCCATTGGGCTTGTGTGATTGATCAAGAAGATCAAGGTTAGATAGGTTAGAGTAAGTTGAGAGAGTTGATCATTGTGATCTTGTGAGATCTTGGAGATCTCTTGAGTCTTGTGTGTTAAGTATGTGAAGTAGAAAGGATCAAGTGGATTGTGGTAGATTGGTGATAGCTAAGATTAGCACTCTACATTTGCCTTAGTGTCGGAAATAGGATAAGCGACGTGTACGGTTTTCTCCGCCTAAAGGGAGGTTGTTGACATAGTGCTTGAAACTCTCGAGTGTGGTACTCGGGAGTGGTGTAGGGCGAAGAAGAGCTTCGTAGCCGAATCACTATAAATCCTTTTGTCCCGGTTTGATCTTTCTATCTCTTCTCTTTACTTTCATTACTTATAATTAGTTAGTTTATTGTGTAGTTTATATTGGTGTTGATTGATTGCACATAAGATTCGAATCAAGGTTTTTCATAAGTAAAGTTTTAAGAAGTTTTAAAATAATTTAAAAACCGGTAAAACTATTCAACTCCACTTCTAGTTTTCCACAATTGGTATTAGAAGCCACATCAGTCAAGATTTTAAAGTAAATTGTATTTTAAAACTTGAATCGATCAATGAATTCCGACAAATATCTAGAAGGGCAATCTATGCAAAGACCACCACTTTTTGAAACCGATTGTTTTATTTATTGGAAAAAAAGATTCGAAACGTATGTGAAATCAAAAGACATTGATCTTTGACATGTTATTACCGAGGGTGACTTTCAACCGATTCAAAAGAATCCGGAAACCAAAAGGGATGAAATAGTTCCTTATGATAAACAAAGTGATAAACTTAAAAGAAAACTAGCCAAAAATAATGAGGCTAAAATGATGATTTCCAATTCTTTGTCTAAAAAGGAATTTGAAAGAATTTTCATGTGTAATACGGCAAAAGATATTTGGAAAACTTTGTTAGTCACTCACCAAGGTAATAATCAAGTCAAAGAGAACAAGATAGATCTTCTTGTTCAACAATATGAACAATTTTCCATTTCGGAAGATGAGTCAATAGATAATGCTTTTGCTAGATTTAATACTATTATCACTAGTCTTAAAGCTCTTGATGAAGGTTACTCTAGCAAGAATTATGTTAGGAAATTCCTTAGGGCTCTACATCCTAAATGGAGAGCAAAGGTCACCGCCATTGAAGAGTCAAAGGACTTGGCGACATTATCACTCGATGAACTAATAGGAAACTTGAAGGTTCACGAGATGATAATCAAGAAAGTCTCCGATATAGTTAAAGGCAAAAGCGAGAGAGTTAGATCTCTAGCATTGAAAGCCAAGAAGGAGTCTAGTGATGAGGAATGTTCGAGTTCCGATAGTAAAGATGAAGAATATGCGTTAGCGGTTAGGGACTGTAAAAAGTTCTTTAGGAGAAGAGGTAGGTTCGTTAGGCAACCTCGTGATGAAAAGAAGACATCACAAAAGAACCAAGTTGAAAAGAAAGGGAAAAGTGATAGGAAATGCTTTAGATGCGGAGATCTTAATCACCTCATAGGAGAGTGTCCCAAACCACCAAAATCCAACAACCAACGAGCTTTCATAGGAAGCTCTTGGAGTGATAGCGGTGAAGAAGAAGAGAAGAAGCCCAAGGACGAAACATGCCTAATGGCTCAAGCTTCTAATGAGGTACGTTACGACTATCCTGATTATAGTGATGATATTTCGTCAATAGATGATAACACACTAAATGACGAATATAATAAACTATGCGAAGTTAGTTCTAAAATCTTAGGTAGAAACAAATCACTAAAATTAAAATTGCATGAGCTCGAAATGCAAGTTTTAGAATTAAAGGATCAAGTCAAAAGACTTGAGAAAAATAAAGAAGTAGATGTAGGTTGTAAGTCGTGCATAAGTCTTCGAGTAAAAAATGAAAAACTAAAAGAAAATGCATTTAGTATCATTAAGTTTGAAAAAGGAACAAAGATACTTAATGATATACTTGAAAACGTTAAGCATGGTCAATATACCCAAGCAGGCTTAGGATTTGACCCAAATAAAGCTTCAACAAGTAAAACGAAACAAGTAGAATCTGTCAAACCTACGAGTTCTGTCAAAGCAACAGACGACACCACTAAAGGTACGGATGGTACCATTAAATTTAATGATACCGTGGTACTGTCTGGAGCTAGAGACAGAATTGATTCGAATTTGAAAAGTAACTTAAGTCCTAAACCAAGTCACATAGTTGTAAATGGTACCAAAGTACCCAATGCTAGTATAAAGGAAGTCAAAAGGTTTTACAAACCTTTGTCAAAACCCAGGCATGGCTTTGTAAAACCCGACACTAGGTCAAAGACTCCTCCACCTACGAAAACAAATGTTCCTAAACCTCGGTCAAGAACTCCTCTACCGAGAGGTAACTCTAGGAGACAAAGTTATCCAAGTAACTATCCCATAACTTGAAATAACCGTCAACTACAAAGTTACTTACCATGGGAAATTTGTCCTCCGTTTCAACATCCTAACCAAATGCAACTAATGCATGGGATGTTTAATGCTAACAACTTTGGACCCATGAGATATTGGGGACCAAATGTTTGAATGTTTGTCTTATTCAATAGATATGCTTGGGAATCGACTTGGAGCCTGACGAATGGGTCAAGGATAGTGGATGCACTAACCATATGACGGGTAACCGAAGTCTATTCTCATTATACAAGGCATACAACGGAGGTAATGTCACTTTCGGTAGCAAACTTAAGGGCAACATAATAGGCAAAGGTACGATCACTCAAAACTTCCTCACTATTAGAAATATTGAGCATGTAGATAACTTAGGATTTAACTTGCTTAGCATTAGTCAAATGGTAGATAATAAGTGTAGAGTTATATTCTCTGAAGAGGGTAGTAAGATCATTAAGAATAGTAAAACCATAGGAAAAGGGGTTAGGAGGAATGGCTTATTTGTTATGAAAATAGGAAATAAGCCTCAGGATAAGATATGCTTAGCAACCATAGATGATAATTCCACTCTATGGCATAGGAGATTAGGTCACGCCAATATGCGTTTGATATAATCATTGACGTCTAAGGAGCTAGTTAGAAACCTAACTAAGATTAAGTTTGATAAACACTTTTGTGACGCTTGTAAAGTTGGAAAACAAGCTCATTCTAGTCACAAAGCTAAGAATATGGTCTCGACCTCTAGATGCCTAGAACTCCTTCATATGGACTTATTTGGTCCATCCGCCGTACGGAGCTACGGAGGAAATTACTACACCTTAGTAATAGTTGATGACTACTCTAGGTATACTTGGACTAGGTTTCTTAAGAATAAGACACAAGCCTTTGAGGAATTCGAAATCTTTAGTAAGAAAGTCCAAAATCAACTAGGGTGTACAATAGTTTCTATTAGGACGGATCATGGTCGGGAATTTGATAATGAAGTGCAATTTGGAGCATATTGTGATGCTAATGGTATTACACACAATTTCTCGGCTCCACGCACTCCACAATCAAATGTGGTAGTTGAGCGGAAAAATCGTACTCTACAAGAGATGAGTAGAACGATGTTGAATGAACAATCAATTCCGCAAAAGTTTTGGTGTAATGCGGTGGACACCTCAACTTACATACTTAATAGGATTCTAATTAGACATATCTTAGGAAAAACACCATATGAAGTCATGAAAGGTAGAAAACCTACTCTAGATTACTTTAGAGTGTTTGGAAGAAAGTGCTTTATACAAAACACTAAAGACTACCTCACCACGTTTGACCCAAAGTCTTACGAAGGTGTTTTCCTAGGTTACTCCCAAAATAGTAAAGCCTATGTAGTCTTAAACAAAGAAACAATGAAAGTCAAAGAGTCACTCAACGTGACATTCGATGAAAGTCCTCCACCAACTAAGACATCACCCTTGGTGGATGATGACTTAGATGAGGATGAAGCCATTAAGGTTAATGGCAAGAAACCCTTTGAAGACGACATTGAGGATGAAATAGTTGAAGTTGACAAAGTCGTCCACATTAAGGAATCCAAGAACCATCCTATTGAAAATGTCATAGGAAACCTTAACCAAGGAATCCAAGAACCATCCTATTGAAAATGTCATAGGAAACCTTAACCAAAGAACCCTTAGGTCACAAGCACAAAACAAAAGTAATTTCTTTTGTTTTATATCAACCGTAGAACCTATGAATGTCGGTGAAGCGATTAAGGATGAAAGTTGGGTAGTTGCCATGCTAGAGGAACTTAATCAATTCACCGCAAACCAAGTTTGGGATTTAGTACCTCCACCTAAGAATCAAACCATGATAGGAACTAAATGGGTGTTTAGGAATAAACTCGACAAAAATGGCGTCGTAACTAGGAATAAGGCAAGGTTGGTAGCACAAGGCTATAACCAACAAGAAGGAATAGATTACGATGAAACTTATGCACCCGTAGCTAGATTAAAATCAATTAGAATACTCCTTGCCTATGCTTGCGCCTTAGATTTTAAATTATACAAAATGGATGTGAAAAGTGCATTCCTAAATGGTTATATCAACGAGGAGGTATATGTTGCACAACCTCCGGGATTCATTGATTTCGAGAAACCGAATCATGTTTATAAACACAAGAAAGCACTTTATGGTCTCAAACAAGCTCCTAAAGCTTGATACGATAGACTAAAGGCATTCTTGATCGAACATGAATATACCATGGGAGTGGTAGATAACACACTTTTCACAAAGAAACGTAATTCACATCTCCTCCTTGTTCAAATATATGTCGACGACATCATATTTGGCTCAACTTGTCCAGAACTGTGCGATGATTTCTCTAAGATCATGCGTGATGAGTTTGAGATGAGCATGATGGGCGAATTAAATTTCTTCCTTGGTTTACAAATTAAACAAATGGAAGATGGTATCTTCTTTAACCAATCTAAGTATAGTAAGGAGATGCTTAAGAAGTTTAGTTTAGAAGACTCTAAGTCCAAGAAAATTCCCATGTCCGTGGAAATAAAACTCACGAAAGATGAAGAAGGTGAGTCCGTGGATAGCACTAAGTATAGAGGTATGATATCGTGTTTAGTGTCTGCCTTTGTGCTCGCTTCCAAGAGGATCCCAAAACCTCTCACCTTGAAGCGGTTAAGCGTATCTTCCGATACATTAAAGGCACTATACAATTGGGATTATTTTATCCCAAGGGGACTGGTGTAGAAACTGTTGTCTATGCCGACTCTGATAATGCGGGAGATTATGTGGATAAAAAAAGTACGAGTGACGTTTGTACCTTCATGGGTTATTGTCTAACTTCTTGGTTCTCCAAGAAACAAATGGCTCTTGCTATCTCCACGACCGAAGCCGAGTACGTAAGCGCCGGAAAGGCATGTCAACAAGCACTATGGATGAAACAAGCCCTTAATGACTATGATATCCTTCTTGATGACGTTCCCATTATGTGCGATAATAAAGGTGCTACTGACTTGAGCAAAAACCCCGTTCAACACTCCCGTACTAAACACATCAAAATTCATCACCATTTCCTTCGCGATAACGTTCAAAAAGGAAATATTTCTATTGAGAAAGTTCCTTCTCAAGACAACATCGCCGAAATCCTAACCAAACCTCTCAAACGAGAATCCTTCAACTACCTTTGTCTAGGTCTAGGAATGATGGAACATATTCCATAAATCTCATGACTATGTCAATATTTCACGGGAAATATTGAAGTCATCTCGTGTATCTCATCTCATGACTCTTTGAAGTCATCTCGTTTCGTCTAGACTAGGTTCCCCTCGTCAAAAGAATTTATTAGGTATAAATTCTTTCCTCGTGTCAAAAGTCTCACCAAATCAGTGAGACTTATTCGTCAAAAATCAAAATGGGACGAAATTTCATCCCAACAGATCACGGCTCCACTAAAGGTGGCACGACACCGTTAAATTTAACGGTACTGTGGAACCGTGTATCTGGTACATCCCGTATTTCAGTCCCCTTTTTCCATATTAGCAAATTCAAACCTTCCCAACTTCTGCAACTACTGTCAAAACCAAACCGCACAACCCAAAATTCAATTACACCCCTTCATGATCATATTCAAGACATTGATTTTCATGATTATCAATCACTTCCACTTTTTCAACGTAAATTGTAAGTTATCTTACTCTAATTTTCTTTAATTTTGAGTCTAGGGTTTGTTCATACATGAAAATTGAATTGGGGTTTTTCAATTTTTAAGTATTTATTTAATTAGTACCAAGATTAGACAATATGTGATTCCCTTAACATAGGATTTTCATAAACCCAATTAAATCACATATTTTCCTTAAAATCTATTTTTTATTTTGAGGAATCATGTCTAGGAAACTTGTAATTAGAAGTCATCAACACTCAAATTTTTCAAAACTTTTGGCACCAAAACATTGAAGTTGCCAAACACCCCAATTCCATTGTTTTTGAAAAAATTTAACGAAACTAGGATCATGAAACACTTTTCATGCATTGTTGATGCAAACTAAAAACGTTTTCTCATGCATACATGATCTCACGAATATTGATCGAATTACACAATCAATATGTACTTTTTGACATATTTGCTTGAGCAAAAGTAAAATTAGGAGTGTTTGGGTAATCTCATTATTTTTAAGTCGAGATTACCGTACCTCCACATAGTTTGCCTGTAGGCACACACTAGACACGTGTCTTTAATGCAACTACTCTCAATTCTAATTTTTCCTAAAATTTTCTTATAGGAAACAAAAATGCCTCATGAATATGATTTTGATTATCTTCTAACCGATACCTATACACCCCAAATCTCTCGTGAACCCACAACACCCGGTAACCATATTCGTTCCTATGTCAATCTTGAAACCCGTCAGTTTCATGAAGGACGAGTCGTTGATCCATCCTTAGTTTATCATAGGGATATCAACACCTCATTTAGAGCTACAGGATTCGATTGCTTACTCCACATCAACGAGCACATTTGTCCTCGCTTTGTGTTGGAATTCTTTTGACAAGTTGAACTCGTACGTAACGAGGATCAATCTTTGTCACTTTCATTTTGGATCCAAAATTTCAAATTCACTCTAACTCTTGAACAATTTGCTCAAATTCTCCGAATTCCCAATCACGGGCAATGTGCCTATACTAAAGATTGGTGTCTTGAGTCCCTCTTTAATTATCTTGAAGAGGATAGTCCATATTTTTCCTACATACCCTCTCCAACTGAACTTACCAAACTCATTCATACTCATAAGTACTCCTTCTCTTACCCAAATCCAACGAAAATTCGTTTAGATGAGGTTCGTCGTGAACTACTTTCTTGGGCAGTCATCCTGCGAGAAAATGTTCTGAGTCTAACAGGAAATCGTGAGCAACTTCCGGCGTGTTGTGCTCATATGATTTACTGTCTCCTTACCCAACAACCACACAATCTCGCGTACTTCTTCGCTAAGCGAATTATTCATCTCAAGGGTAAGAAAACTAAATTGACACCCTATGGGATGTTCGTAACTCTTCTTTATCCCCACCTCATAAACTATTACCCATACCTTAGTGGTCCTCAATACTCACTGATCCGTTTGTGAGTATATATATAAATATAGTATCGGATACCCGTGATACATGGGGCTCAACACGCCAACCCTTTAGGAAAAAGGTTAACGTGCAAAACCCGTGAATACGGTATGAGATACCGGGCAAGAGATCACCCGGGTCGTGTCCCAGCGAGGTGTGAATCGAGGATTTCGTTTTTGGTTTGGAATTAAAGTGCTTGATGATTGGAATTTGGATTTTTGTCTTTGATTAAATATCCTACAACTACGGGAAGCATAAATAGGCTAAGGGAAACTTAAACATATAAATCTACTAAGCATAAATAAGCAAAACACAAAGAAAGAAAAATAACGTAATTAAAAACCGGGAAGACGTGAGACTAAAACGTGAAATCTTAGAATTACTAATCCTACGGGTGCAAAATTATTTTTCCTAAATCCTAAATGACAAAAGAAAATTTAAAAAAAAAAAGATTTTATATTTTTTTGACTTTTTAATTATTTATTACGAATTAAAAACTAATTAAACTAAATTAAATTCAGAAAAATATCAAATGAAAAGTAAAAATTATGAAAAATTAACAGAAAATCAATTACACCAAAACCATTCTAGGAAAAATGTGAGGACTGAAAAAGCTACTGAAATAAGCAGATCAGTGGTTTAAAGCTAAGAGACCAAGACTACTATAAAAATAAAAATGTGAATATTAAAAACAAGCAGAACTGGGGGCGTTTGGTAAGGGTGTGTGTCTTTGTATTAAAGGTCCCAGGTTCGAACCACACACCCCGCTTTTTTGCAAAACTCTTTTTTTTTGTTTTTCTTTTATGAACACTGATTCAGTAAGTGAAATAAGCCAATTTTAAAACTGAGAAAGTTATTGGAATCTAAAAACAAGCTTATAAAAAGCTTATTGACTGATTAGCTGGAACAAAGCTACAACAGTCCATAAATTAACAAGCAGCCCTAAAGGGGCATCTAGTGGGGCATTTTAAGCTAAAGCAACAAGCTTCAAAGTCCACATTAAGCTCAAATATCTCAAGCTAGAAGTATAAGCTTCTCTAGGAACCAAGAATCAAGCAATGAGCTTAATTAATAAGCTAGAAATTAGCTTATGAAAATGGGCAGATGAGACAAAGTGCCCTGGTGTAGGGTACTCTATTGTCAGACAGCCCAAATCATGCTCCTCAAAAGCTTGTAAGGAAAATTCACAAAAATATTCAAAAACATGGGTCCATCAGGCAAGCAAGCAAATATTTAAATCCTAAAGTTTCAGACTGATTGGATGAAAATTGAGCAAATGAAAAATCAAGCTAAACATGTTTAAAAACAACTAGGGTGTAATACCTGAAATTCAGATAATCTGAAAGGTTACCAAATTGCCCTTATATCAAAAACCTAAATAAACACGTATAAAATTCTGAAACGATTCCAAAATTCTGAAAACGAACTATATATGAAGCAAATTAATTTCTGGGACAACCATTTAATATTTTTACATGTTCAAAAAATTATTATGACACTTTAAAATATATGTATAAACCGAAATTATTATTCTACTTATTTATTTATATTTAAAAATCAATTAAATCAAGATAATTACACTTTAAATTAGGAAATAATCACAAAAAAATTAATTCTGGTTTTGGGCCAGCTACAAAACGTGTATATGGGTCCTTTCCTCCCCCTAAAGTCATGGTATATCATTTATTTAGTCAAATCCCATTTATTCTCTAATAAACCCTAGCCGAATAAACATAAAAACACACAAAAATTCTCCCACAACCCATACGAATTTCTGGAGGTGATCTAGTATTTTTCTGGTGTTGATCTTCATCTAAGGAGGCCACGAAAAATAAAGTTTGGTTCGTGTTTGGCCTGGTTCGATTTTGGTGTATTTTCCTTGTTGCTAGTTTTGTCCAAAAGGTATAAACTCTAAATAATTCTTTCGATCCTCCAAAAATTCATTTAGCATTTTTCTCATGTTCCTTATATTGTATATACTCTGTGAAAAATGGCCCCAAGGTTTTTAGATCGCTCGTGTGCTCGTGGAGAATTCTTTGGTGTCGAATTGCTTAATCAAGGGACAAAATCACCACGCTTAATCTACAAGTTATAAAATCGATTTGGTATTTTTATCATGACCCTTACATCATATAAGACTCATATAAAATGTTCAAATCGAATCATGCAAGGTTTATGGGTCATTCTATATTTTAATGATTAAAACATACGTAAATTCCATAATATGTGATACGAATTTTCTAGGTGTCATAATTATTTTATTTGGACCTCATATGAAGTATAAGATCTTGTAAAAATGTTGGAATGAATTATAGAGGCCTAGATCATGTCGTGGTAATTATTGATATCAAAAACATACGTAAAATCTAAAACATGCTATACGATTTTTCTGGGCTTGTTATATATTTTTCGTGGGTTCCTTATACATCTTATAACCTGGTAAAAATATGGGTTCGAATCTTGGAAGCTTAGATGAAGCGTGGCTAAATTTAGTACAAACCGGGTTTTAGAAAAGTAAAGAAAACAAACAAAACCTAATTGAAATAATTAGGGTTAGGGCTTGTTGGTGCAAGATCTGGTCATAAATGATGTTTTAAGGATATAATAATGATGGTGCAATGATTGGTTAATTGTAGGGTTTGTATTTGTTTCTAAAAGTAAATCCGATTGAAAGTAAAAAGTAAAAGGACCTGTTTTGCCAACTTAAAAACTTCTGGGATATTTTTGTAAGATCATATAAATCTATAAGAATGTGGGAAAAATATAACTTTGGGGTCCTAAGTGTAAATATTGCAATATAATGAATTAATGGCATATTAGGGTTTCGATTTGAAATTAATTAAAAGTGAGGGACCAAAAGTGTAAATCTGAAATTATGAAGTTGTTTTGAGTTAATACTGATATAAAAAGGTTGTTGTGTAATTTTGAGGATTTTTGGGCTAATTATGTAATTGTTATGAATTATGACTTAATATATATGTTTTGTAAACTTAAAAGGCTAAATATGTAAATTCTGAATTCTGAGGGGTCAAATATGTAAAGCACTAACTTCTGATGTTATATTCTGTAAATTTGAAATATAATATGTTTGGTTGGTAAATATGGATATTGTAGGGTTTAAATTGTAAAATATGTAATTATAAGGTTGGTTTTGTAAATTATGTAACTAAAGGGGTGTAATCTGTAAATTGTGAAACTTAAGGGAATGGAATGAAATTCTGAATAAAATGAGTGTATAATTCTGTAACTTAAAGTATTTTCACAAATGACCTTGGAAATTAATGAAGTTACATTTAAAACCCTAAACTTTGTATAATTGTCATTTAAAACCCTAAACTTCTGTAACTTGATAAAATGTACTGTATTCCATAATAATCTCTGAATAAGGGTTAAACCTAATCTGAAATGATAATATCTATTAATTCTGAAAACCTGCTAATTATGGGAACTTACTAAATCTGGAAAGTTACTAAAAATAGAAAGTACTTAAAATGTAAAGGTAAACTAAAAGGAATAATCTGAATAAGAAACTTTAGTAATTCTGTCTTCCTCTTCCTTAGGTGTGAAGAAGGAGAAGTCCTGATCCTATTTCTGTGTTTGTTTGGTTGTCTGCTGTGCTAATAAGGTACAAATATATTCTGCCCTATTTCAGTAAGGGTGTTTCTTTCCCTTTTCTCTCAGTATTTCTTTTTCCTTATTAGGATTCCCTATACCATTGCTATGTTCCCCTCTGTTTGTGAATCTCTGTTGTGATCTGTTTATCTTAAATCTTTGTTTGAACCTCTGCTATGATTCTTGTATTCTGAACCTTTTTCCTGAACTCTGATTGATCTCTTGTTCTGAACCCTGAATTTGTGAATCTTGATTGAATCTGATCTGTGAACCTTGTTCTGAACCTTCACCTGATATATCTGTGTAAACTTTGATTTGATTTTGGTATAAACCTTAACCTGTTAAATCCTTATCTGAACCTAATTGATTTTGAACCTTTATTAAAAGCTATTTTAAAAAGAAGCTATACCATTTGAAATGGAAGTTACTAAAAGTTTTGGAAGACCATTTTATGAAAACTATTTTGAAAGATCATTTCAATGAAAACCATTATTAAAGGACTGATTTAAATGAACTCTTGACAGGAACTTCTGAAATGAATTATTGCTATAAACTTGTAATTATTAACCTTTGATATACTCTTTTGGACTATTGGAAATAAACCTTTTAATCTGAACTTAAGCTTTGATATTAAACTTAAATCTGATAAATTCTGATTTAAACCTTATTATCTTATTCTGAAATTTTGACATGACCTTCTGCCATGAACCCGTAGATATGACTCTGTTTATTATATGACATCTGACCCTGACCACAGTCTGATATCCGAGCCAATCACTAGGCATGAGGGTTTCATGTCCATGTCATTGATGCACCGATGGCATGACTCTAGGGCAGGAGAGTGATGACCTGTCCCGTCCCTGATTTATTTTATCTGGTGTGTTAAGGAGTTTCTGGCCACAGGGGGCGCATGGATGCATCCTAGTTCTGACTCTGTTATCTGTTATCTGTTATCTGTTATCTGTTTATGTTATATGTTATTATTATATCGGGTGACTGATGGTGTGTGCGATACACGTCTTTCACATATATCTGGGAGCTGATCACTCCGATTTGATACATGAGGTCACCCCTCATATTATCTGTTACTTGAGAGGTATCCCCTCTGGATTATTATATGATTACTCTGTTATTATATTATCTGTTATCTCTGGGCTCGTGATGGATTTCTGTATTTCCCTAAACCTGGTTTGTACATTATCCCTTTCTCTTTTCTTTCTTTTCACCCTTATTCCTTCCCTATTCTTTCACTTTAATTCTGTATCTGTAGAATCTGTATTTTCCGATTTGTTTCTGTATTGTTATCTGCTATCGTTTTTGTGTCATCTATATATCTGTTCACTGAGCTTTTGAAGCTCAGCCTCATTTCTTTTCCTGCGGCAGGTTTTAGTAGGATGCTGGGAATGAGTGAGAGTGTACCTCTGGACTTAGAAGGCTTGGTAGCTATTCTGGATTAGAATTGGATGGAAGATATTATGTTTTAAAATTAGTTTTGAAAGTTTTCGTTGTAACCTTGTAGATTCAGTATTTCATTTGTAAACCTTTGAGATTTTTGTATTACTGTAGATGTATGCTCTGTTTTGATTTGATATGAATCCATTATTGTGATATCTTTACCCTTGTCGGGTCGGGGTGTTACAATTTATGGTATCAGAGCTCACAGGCTGCAGACTCGTAATACATTTACCCTTGACCTGTGATGTCTGGACCACTAAGTTTCCACTGTAGGCGTCTCGTAGGACAACCTTTGAGAAATTGCTTTAGGATTTCCCTATAGGAACTTAAATTCTGACCAGTGAGGAATGGGTAGACTATAAGTCATTTGCTTAAGTATCTTGCTTCCGCACCACTCTGATTCGTGTCTTGCTTTTGGTTAAAATCACATTTGGAAATTGGAGCTTATGCCTTGCACCACCTAAGAAGTGAAACCTAAATAAAATCTGAAGCATTGGAAATTGCGTAGTAATTACCTGACATTATTTGACCCTTGCCTTCCGATTTCACTCCGACCTCTGAACCTTCTGTTAATCATTCTGATGCCTCTTTGGGCAATCTGAGAATCCCCATGATGATGATACACTTGATACATTCTGTTATTTGTTTCTTGCTTCTGATAATCATCTATGAATCTTTTGACACTATTTGATTCCGTCTTAACCATCTCTGTTCCCATGAGAAGTTTTGTGGCGTTGACCACGAGTATAATAAATGCTTTCCCTCTCATTCGAACGATAAGAATTATCTTTATTGATCCGTCTTTCTTTGACAGTAACCTTGATTTTATCCTTATAAGGATTGATTGATTTGATCATTTAATATTGACGACTGTCCTCCTATGTCTCACCTTTGGCGTTTGAAACAATTTTGGAACCCCTGCCATAATTTCCGATTGTTAAACTTTTGCTCCCACCCAATTTTGACCTTCATTTCTGATCTGTTATAAACAGTCTGATATCTTTCCGACCATCCCAAGACCATTTAAACTTAAAGTGTTTGACACATTCTATAAATTCAGATCCATGCTGGATATAAATGTATCCCTGATCCTATTCTGTCCTGAATATGAATCTTTTTTTTCAATCAGTTTTCCTCAGGAAGGATTTAATGCAAAACTACTCTGTATGAATTGTTACTGTGCATGATGATGCTAATAACCGATGTTCCATAAGCCTCACTTCTGACAATTATACGATGTTCGTATTACCAATGAGATACACCTATCTGTCACTTATGCTTAAAAAGCTAAACCAAAACTCCAACACCTTGAACTATTCGCTACCTATTCCCCACACTATACTGAACCATGTACTTGACTCTGACATATGAACTATCCGTCTGGTTAAGTGACCATATACGTTCTGCGGATCTGTTTACTATTGATTACTTGATTTTGGAGATCTTTTGATTATTGATTGACTGGTTTCACAGCTATCCCTAAACTACCGCATCTGAAATGTAAAAATCTATTTCCCCCTACTTTTTATATAATAACCTCTAACCGCTTAAATCTGTTAAACTTAACCCCCCCCCCTACTATGGAAATATGTACCCTGACCTCATTTTGATTTCAAATTCTCCGGACACCCTATTAGTATCCACCCCTAGAAAGTGTTGGCATTGAAAGTCTTGTTGTACAAATTTTCTGCCCTTTTTTGATGAAACTCTTGGGTTTTCCTCCCGTTGGAAAGTAGAATTGATTCTGAACCGATCTGTTGGTGAGCCATGATGCTATAGAAGTTGAGAGATTGAAGAAACTGATGTGATATGATTTTGTTTACCTCAGTGTTCCCCTTTTTAAAAACCCTATTATTTATAAAGAAGAAAGTGAAAATTTTGCGTCTGCATATCAACTATCGTAAACCTAACCGTAATTCTAACCGTAATCACTTTCATTACTGGTATCAATGATTGATTTGTTCCACTTTGAAACTTGTATCAGACGACCTCATTTAATGTTTGAAGGATGAAGAAGCAACCACAAGAATTTCCTAGAGGGAGATGACTAACTGGGAGCAACTTCCGTAAAGTATTCTTTTTATCTTTAAAGATTGGTGACGTGATTTAGATATGAAGTTTCCTGAAACAATTCATGAAAGCTTTTTCGTATTTTGTGACCATCATGTTTCTAAATGATGCCATTGTATTGGGCTAATGAAAATCATGTTTTCGCGAGTATTGGGACAATTGTCATAGTTAGGACAACTGTTCGTGCTCTGAGACAAACGAGGAACATAAACCTTTTGTTTTAAATGGAAGACCTTTGTTGGAAAGGAGATGTGTTTGGGGTTCAGAGATTGTACGACCCCATCAAGCATCCGATACGCAGCAATCGGTTGGCAAATTCCGAATTGCTAGCAGACTTTTCCAAGACTCGCGTCTTGCTTCTCTATTCATTTTAGTTTGTACTAAGATTTAAATGGGGGCAGAAAGCAGACTTGAGAAATTTGGGAAAATTTAGATCATGATTTTGAAGGAAAAATTCTGAAGCCTTGGTTGGAAAATGAATTCTGTGATGGGTGAAGCTGGGGTACTATTTCATTTCCTCTTGACCTATTTAAATTCTGTTAACCCGTTTATTAAATCTTGAAGATTTAGGTTCTCTGTAGTAATTCCGCCCCTGTGTTCATTCTGCGTATGTTTGGCGATATTTTGTTATGTGAAATTTTACGAATGATGGATGATCTGATTGTTTCCAAATTCTGATTAACATTTTGGGACTTCCGTTAACTTTTCGAGTGATTCGTTCCCTCTTGTTAGGGTATTTGGAAATTTTGTTTGTTAGATATTTTATTGAATGGTTAGCATGCGGAAATATACTACACACACTTAAAAGAACCAAGGTGGGGATTTTTAAATAAGTAAGTATGCAATGTTTAAAGACACAACTTTGTTAACTCAAAACGATTTCAATATTATTTGATTTAAATAATAGGATGATTAAATTTCACCCGGGTTCAAGAATTCTTGAATCTAAGATTGTAAAGGATTTGGGGAATTGTTACTAAGTTACTTGAGAGTTTTTTTGGGTTTTGGGTTTAAAGGGTTGAAATGCATGCTTGAAGTGTGAAAAGGACCCTTTTTATAAGTGGACACCTTTTACAGTTGTCAATGGTTGATATATACTTTACTTTGACTTTTATTCGCTAAAATTTAAATCAACTACCAATGTAAAAACTTGTATTTTTCGTACTCCACAGAAAAAATACTTCTCAAAAGTTAACAATGAAAAAAGATAAAAATTTAAAAAAATTTTAAAAAATTCAAATCAATTGACATAATTTTGGCGGGGCTCTTCTCAATACATTTTTCCAGAAGGACTGGTGAAAATCTTCTACATTTTCAAAATCAACAGCACTCTTTGACATTTTTTGGGCAGGCTCTTTGCTTTGAACATTTTTTTTTCCCAACAATCCCCTAAATTGTTATTTCCATTAAAATACACAAGTTTCTATAAATAAAATACAACTTTGGGGATTTGAGGGAACTCTTCCCAAAAACCTCACTCCTGTTTTTTTCCCTTTTTTTTTAATTCTCAGATAGCTCCCAGCAAAATTGAACAATTTTGGTTCCTCTCTTTTCACTCTTAATTCTTGGGATCATTGTTTTAAGCATTCATAACTTTTGGATACTCTTTCTCAGCCCAAAATAAAGAGTTCATCCCCCTTGGTTAAAAAATAGAATATTGTTGGCTTTCAATTCCCAAAATTTTGAAGGGCTAATAGGGGAAAATTTTCCAAGAAAATTTTGGGGTTTTGGATAAAAAATCCTATTGAATTCTACCCCGTTCCCTTTCCTTGCATCCAACTTATTTGTGTCTGCCTACCACTAATTCCACAATTTTTCAAGTTCTCTGTCCTGCTTAAATAAATTTTCAAAATTTTTTAAAGATACAAAAGTCCCCCAACCCTTGTTTTTTTCCATGATTTCCCAATCTTTAATGGTTGATCTCCCAATCAATAATGGTCGTTACGCAATTGGATCCAAAAGTATGATATAGGCAAAGTAATCACTTTACTTACTTGCTTTGTGTCAATTTTTGTCTTCTTTCTTCGGCATCCTTTTCTTCTTGAGGGGGTTTTTGATAAAATTTGTTAAAGACTTTTTTTTGGCTTGAAGTACGGAAAAAAATTTCTCAGCAGATTCTTCTTTAGTTGTTTAAATATCTTTTCCTTTTTTTTTTAGAAATCTCTTAAAAAAAATTACTTGATTTTTTTTAGCTTGGCCCCCCTTTAAAAACCCCTTTTTTTTTTGATTTTCCCCTTCATCTTCTCAAAAATGTCAGCGAAAGTGTTCTTTATACTTCTTTGTGAAAGTTCAAGTGCTTCTGTTTCCATCGAATTGAGTTTTCTTTCTTTTAAATTTATTGCTTTGACCTCTCAAATTGGGATCTTATTGATTTTCATAGATTTGCACAAAGGGTTTCTTGAGAAAATTTTGGTTAAAGTCTGAGCAGCTTTTCAGCACTTTTGCTTTTTCATTCTGCAAGCATTCTTGAAGCTTTAATGTTTTAGCTCTTTTCATAAATCTTTTGCCTCTTTTTCCCCAAAACCCATCTGAATTTCTTGTTTTTTTCAACTTCGGGATTTTTGGGCTCACCTTCATCATAATGCTTTTGCCTTATCCTTTGGATTTGGTGTTTGTGATGGAGCAAAGATTGCTACGCACAAAAATCCCCCCCTAAAAACAAAATTCCCTTGAGGCTCTAAATCCCCTTTCTCTTGCACTTTCTCAGAACCCTTTGTACCCCATACCCAATAGCCTTTCAATCCTACGGGCTCTTTTTTTGGCCTACAGCTCTTGCCCTGCACCCCCAGGCTTTTCCACATAACTTGATTCCTTCAGGGAAAATTAAAATTTGACCTCCCTTCATTTTTAGAAGTTTCCATCCCCCCCTTTTTTTGGAAAGTGACCTTCCTATCAGATCTATTTTGAAAACTAATAAAAAAACCTTTGCAACTTTTTCCCCTTTTTGTTCTTCTTCACCCTCCAATTTCTTTACCCCTTGACTAATTTGTGTTGTCTCAAAAAACCTTGCTTTGACTTTTAAAGCTTTTCTAAGAACTTACCTTGCTTTTGTTTTGCATTGTTGAGGTTTTGGGGTTTGTGAACATATGGATATTGTGGTGGTTTGCTGATGTACTGGAGATGGATTGGTGTTTTTGATATGTTGGTGAAATGAAACCATGTGAAAAACTAATGAGGGTGTTTCTCTGAGGGGTGGGGGGTTCTTTTGGTTTGTGGTTTAACTTTTCATCAAATTTGGGGTATATCTTCCCCCTCTAAACCAATTTCTCATGTTTGAAAAACTTTGTGGAAATTTTTGGTTGTAAAAATTGGTCTGTGGGAAAAACAAATTTTTTAAATTTTGCAATGAGCCCCAAAAATTTTGGATAATCAAAAAATTTGTTTCACTTTTCACTTTTTTAATTATCCTTCAAAAATATGTTTAGAAAAATTTGTTTTTTTTTTGTCTAAGAAAATAGAGAAAAAGCCTTTTTCCCACTAAATTGCCCCCAAAAGGGGTTTTCTTCTGCTAAAACTGAGGATTTGTAAATCAAAAATCCCCATTGTAGTAAGTGCTTTTTCAAAAAGTGATTTTGTTAGACGCAGACCCCCATTCTTTTAAATTTTCAAAAAATTCAGTATTGGCAATTGACTAATACCTCAGAATCATCCAAATAAAGAGTCTTTTTTATGACTAGTAAGGTCAAATGTTTACCATCAATTTTGGCCCTTAATTCTTTGTTCCCCTTTTTCAGAATTTTTAATTTTAGCAGTTTGCCAAAATTGTAAAATTTGAGTTTCATAATAGGGGATGCTATAAAGCAAACCTGTATAGGATTATTTTAAAAATCCACTTTTTGAGAAATAGGCTTTACCCTCTGATTCCCCCAAAATTGCTAATTGATTGTGACTTTTGGAAAAAAGTTTGAAAAATGTGGAACCATAATGAAAATTTTTGAATGTTTTGGGTGGGATTTGTTTTGGTATCTGGTAGAAGAGAAAGGGTTTGTGAATTATGATAATGATATAAAAAGAAGATATTGAAAATTTTTTTAAACGACAATAAAAAGGGATTATAATTTAAAAAAAAAGGCGGTTAAAAAATTTTTTTTATTGTAAAATTTAAAAATATTTTTTAAAAACCGTAATTTACTAACCCCCCCAATAATTTTTCTCCCACCCCAACCTAAAACTTTTTCTGAAGGCTAAAGGGCTATCTAGCAGTACCAATTTTTGAACTACCAGTCCTTTAAAGTTTTATAAAATCCCTTTATTTTTTTCAAACTAACTATCAAGGGTTTTGATTTGGTTTTTTACCAAAACCGTTTGTTAAGGGCTAGCTAACTATTTACAATTAATTGTTAGTTAAAAAAACCTTTTAAAGTTTTTGGAAAACTATCAACCATAAAACGGTTTTGATTTTATCTTTACCAAAAAGCCGGTTTGTTTAAAGGACTACCAAATTAAGTTTTAAAAAATTTGGGTAATACCAAAAGCCTTTTGGCCCCTAAAGTGGGCAATTTCCCCGGGGTGGGGGAAATTTAAAAAGAAAAATATTTGTATTTTGGATTTTGGTTCAACAATGAAATATCTAAAGCGCTTTGATTTAAAACTTTTCTTTTTTTGATCTAGATGAATTTTTCCCCTTAAAAGTTTCATCCCTTCTGATATGTGATCTAAACCCCCCCCCCCTTTTTTCAACTCTGCATCATCTTTATGCTCTTGTCTTTTTTTTCCTTTTAATGGTTTTTTCTTCCTTTTGGGGTATCATACCTCCCCTGAGGGGATATTTCCCGGGAGATAAATTAATTTTTTTGCCCCTTTTATTTGGGAAAACTCTTGTTTTGTTATCAACCTAAAAATGTGTTAGTTCAAACCCAAAAGAAACAAATGCAAGACTTGATCTAAAATTTAAACATTGGGCTTTTATATGAACAAAAAAAAAGGCATTAATTCATCAGGAAACCTTTATGAACAAACAGGACCTTTTGACTAAAGCATACCATTTTTTTAAAATCAATCCAGTTTTTTTTAAAAAAAAAAACAATGTTTTTAAAAGGGATTTTCATTCCAATCCTCCTAAAATTTTTAAAATTCCTAAAAATCTAAAGCTTTGGGGGAAAGGTCTCATAATTCTTTTCAAATCTTTTTAACAATTTAAAAATTAACCTTTTTCTTAAACCCCTTAAAAAATTGGGGGGGTTTCTGATTTCAATATTTTTTTTTTTTTGAGTGTTAACTGGGTTTTTTTAAGATACATATTATATGCATTGTCTATTAAAAAGGTTTAAAAAAATTGACCCATATAAGCATTTGATTTTGGTCCAAAAAACTTGCCCCCAAAATTGCACCACAACATATTTGTTCGTTTTAATTGGCCCCCATTGTTTGTTTCTTGCATTCCAAGGTTTTGTCTGCCCCAAAGAAATTGAATCCCCATTTGGGTTTTTGTCTAGAGTTGGGACCGCAAGTCACTACCGAAAAAGCCACCCAAATTTAAAAGATGATTCCCTTGGATACCCAAAGACCCAACCTAGGTTGTACACCCGAAAAAACGGGGGCCCGCGGAAGGGTACACAACCTGGGTGCAATCAATTTATATAAAACAATTAAAAAAACTTTTCACATCCTCTTTAGAAAATTTTTGTAAGTTTAAAATGTTTAAAATTTACATATGAAAAGTGGTGGGAAGTTTGGAATAAATAAGTTAACGGTCCAAATGTTTTATCAAATCTTCTTGACCATGCCAGCCCCGCCAAAAGCCTCATAGGTGCTATAGCTTAATACCCGAAAAAACATGAAAGTTCAACAGGGTTTGGTTCATGATTGCTATAAATAAGTTTTAAAAGCCTTTTAAAAAAGTTTCCACAGCATAGGGATTGTAAAATCCACTCAGTTCCAAGCCCTCCCATTCAAAACTTGAAAAAGGTGTTTTACAACCCCAAGCTAACATAGTATGTCCCCAGGGTGAAAGTTTGCATTTAAATGCTCATGAATTACTGGGTGCCCTTTCCCAAAAAATATGGGGGGTTTATTTCCCAAAGATTATGGGGCCCTTTCCAAAAACTAAAGATCTTAAATGCTACTAGGGGACTTATATTCGGGCCCCCCCAATGTTTGTATTGTCTGGATTTTCTGTTGGGGTACCCCCAAATGTTTAACTTA